>CAUYUJ010014732.1:285000-381369 GCA_963575745.1 Prorocentrum cordatum | reverse complement strand
AAGTTCGCTCTCGCCCCGCAAACCCAACAAAAATGTTTATATCCGGGTGAGGGGGCCGAACTGTCTCACCGGTCTTACAGCGTCCCCAGGTACGTGTCTAACGGGGTATCCGCGGTTCGAGCTGTTGTAAGAGACGCCGAGGGGAGCAAAGGGAATGGTATAGACAGGCGCGATCCACAACACGCAGAGTAGCTACTCGCTGATGGCCTGAATCCGCCGCGGGGGATTTCCGCTGCATTGCGTCAGGCCAATCGGGTGTTTTGTCTTCGGGCGTTTGCGAGCAGGCGCCCGCCGAACGACCCCCTTGCGAATTGTCCGCGTCCTACCCGTGGCCCACACGCGCGACCCACCCACTGCTCCAAACCCTCCTGTGTTGTTGGGCCATCGCTCTGAACACGCAGCGCCGTGTGTCCCGTCCTTACTCCTCCTCCCTCTTTTTCCGTTCCTCCCCTCCTCCCTGCCCCAGCCCTCGCTGCACGTCGACGTGGGCACATCATTCGCACGGCCCGTGCCCCCGCACGACGATCCACCTACGGCCCAGCCCAGTGATTAGGTGGGCGCGTATGCCGCTCCGCACCCATTTCGGCCAACACCTCACACGTCTCGTGGCCCGAAAGAGAGCGCTACGTGCGGCGTTACGCGTGCCGCCCCCCCGCCCATTCCAGCACACCCGAAAGGAGTGCCTAACCAACAAATTGCCGTGGGAGAAATATCGATGCCCGCGGTGAGCTTTACATTGGCTGTCGAACCTCGTCTGCCGACGACACGACCCGCCGTCCACCCACGCTGCTTTGCAGAAAGGTCGGCGCCTGCGGCGGACTTCTTCACATTTGCGCCTGGGCGCGCAGTCCCTGTAACGCAGCCTGGACGCCCCCTTCATTCTCATCCACCATTGCGCACTCTGGTACTTCTGACGGCTCAGAACGTGAATGAGCATCCCATACAAACAGAGATGTGTGTATCCGCCACCGTGCCGTTGGGCGTGGACTGGGCGTGTCCCCAGGTCCTTCTTGCCTAATCCGCCGACCCCTTGTGGGTCTCTAGGCGTGTGCGATTCTTCCTTCCAATACGGCCGAACGCGCCATGGGGGAACAGAGGGCCCTAAAACGAGCCACGACGGCACCAAAACGCCTCCATGACCGTCCAAGAGGGTGACGAGTCGCCGACATATCCTTCCAAGACGCCCACGATGACTTCCACACAGCCTCCGAAGCCCCCAAGACGACCCAAGAGGCCCCCAAGAGGCGTCCCAAGCAAACCCCAAAAAGTAACAATCGTCTCGTTCCCTTCGTAAGCGCTCATGCTTACCATCTTGGCCTCTTGCGGTTTCCGGGATTCTCTCCATCCTGCTGCAAGAACCTCCCAAAGAAGGCCCCCGGGAACCCCAATCGAGGCCCGAAAGGCTCCCAACAGGCTCCCAGACAACCTCCAAGAGGCCCAAACACTACCAACAAGACGCCCCCGTGACGCCTCAAGACCAGATCGTGACTCCTCCTCCTCCTCCTCTTCCTCCTCCTCCTGACCTTTGACTCCCCTTTCGCCTCTCCCCCACCTTCCCCCTGCTCCTCCTCCTCCTCCGCTTCCGCCTTCTTTGCGGCTCTCTTTTCATAGGGTTCGTCCCCCCTCTCGCTCGCACCCCCGCTGCTCCTAGTTTTACAAGCCATGGCACGGGCGCCACGCTGGTAACATATGCGCACCTTGCATTTCAATGTGCCCGTCTTCTCGTCACGCGCGACATGGTTCGCGTCCGCGGAGAGAGGCGGCTTCGGCAACTTCCTCAGACACTTGCCACTGCACTGGAAGGCCTGCCAACTGCGCGACGTGAGCCCGTCGGCGCTGCAACCTGCGCGTGCAATCATATTTTTTCTCGTGGAGTGCTCGATTTCCTATTTGGCGCCTACGTGCTCCTGCCGAACGAACCGTTTCTTGCACGCTGCGCACATCAGCAAAAACTTCAACCGCTTCGACTCATGGGCCACACCCTTCGCAGTGATGCCCCGCTTATGTCAACTTGCGCGCACCACTCTTGCTCCTTTCTCCTGGCCGGCCTCCCAGAAAGACACCCCGAAACCGGGCGCGCCGCACGTCAGCGGTTCCGTTTTCGCCTCCGTTTTCCGTTTGCGATTCCCTGCTTCCGAAAGTTCGAGCCTTCCGCCCCAAGAAACCTCCAAACACCGACAAGCACCATCAAAACCTTACAGTCAGTGAAGGGACGGCGGATGTGGCGTACGCCTATAGAGTCCACGTCCGGAAGTGACGTGCTGAACGGCAAGGTTTTCTGTGGAGGCGATAGTGCGACGTATCCGCTCTATCCGATAATTGTATAATTGATACATTTTGTCTTGTGCTACATTATTTTCTCCCCCCCCCCAATGGGCTACGCCACATCCATCGACTCAACCTGGCGACCCCCTTTGGGGGCCCCAGAACCTACCAACACCTATGTGACATCTATGATTTCGGTTTCTTGGGCCTCTTGGGGGGCCACGAGGGCGTCAGGGCGGCTCAAAATGGCCTCTGTGCGGGCCAAGACGGCCCCAAGACGGCCCAAGATGGCCCCAAGGGGGCCAAGAAGGCCCCAAGAAGGCCCCAGACGGCCCCAAAAGGACCCCCAAGAGCGCCTCCAGAAACCCAAATATGTGATTTTCCCATGGTTTTTTTGAAGATTTCCGCGTTCCCGCCTATTTCGACTTTCAGAAGTCCAGGACGGCCGAGACAGCCTTCGAAGTGGCCCCCAGACGGCCCAAGAAGCCATCCAGAGGGCCCCAAAACGGGCCAAGAGGGCTCCCAGGCAGCCCAAAAAAAGGCCGCCGAGATGCCCCAAGAGGCTCCCAAGACGGCCCATGAGTACCCCAAAACAATTTCCGAAGGGACAAAGCAACGCAAGAGCGCCCCCAAGACGCCCACACGGGGCTCCGAGAGGCCCCCAAGAGGCCTCCCACAGGTCCCCAAGAGGCCTCCCAGACGCCCCCGCGAGGACCCAAGAGGCCCCAAAGAGGCCTCCAAGGGGCCCCCAAAAAGTTCTCAGAGGCCCGACAAAGACTGGACTGTACGTGCTCCAGACGTGCACTCCGCGAAGCGAGAGGAATCCCTGAAGTGCTTGTGCGAGGTCTTCAGGCGGGGGCCCAGACCCCGAACTCCTACATTTCCTGGGGTTCCGGGCGTGCCTCTTGGGCTCCAGCACATCGTATCGCATTAAATTTCTGGGCCCCAAAGGCCCGCAGGATGGGCCGAGAGAGCCCCTGGAGGCCGCAAAAGCTGTCCAAGTGGGGCCCGGAAGGCCTGACGACCGCACCAAGACGCCCAAAATGGCCCCAAGACGGCCCAAGAGGCCGCCAAGACGCCCCAAGAGGCCTCCGAGAGGGGTCCCAAGAAGGCCCGAAGAGGCAAACGTCATGATTTGCCTTAGGTGTCTGAAAGATGCTGGAGTTCTCGCATTCCCAATTCTCCGACGTTCCGAAACGGCCCAAGAGGCACCCAAAACCATCCCCCAGACGACCCAAGAGGCCTCCAAGAGGGCCCCAAGACGGCATGCCAGCGCCCAGAAACGGTTCTAGAGACGCCAAGAGGGCCCAAGTATGGGCCCAAGAGAGGGGACGCGAACCGAATATCGGAGCCTTCCGCCCGAGGAGGCCCCCAGGAGGCCCCAAAAAAACCCAGAAGAGTATCCCAAACGGCCCCGGAGAGCTTCAGAACTGCCTCCGCCCACCCCCGAGAGGCCCCCCACGATATCACAACAAACATTCAATAGGTTTCACACCCACAACCCAGGCACAGTGGCGGGGTGTGCCGAAGGCCATTGGATATTTGCACAGACGCTAATGCCCAAGCGTTGTGTGCATGTGTGCGTGTGCTCCACATGATTGGATGAGCATTTCCTATGTGTCATGCCATCTGCCAGTCCGTGCTGCGCCCCCTTCCCGATGGAAGCACTGCGCTCACCGAAATCAGATCTAGCAAAAGCGAACGAGAACCCCTGTGTACCCCCCCCAAAGCCACCACCTTCCACGCGATACTGCCCCCAGCTCACGAGACAGAAACATCTAAACTTACACGGGCCCACCGATTACCTCGCGAAACCTCGTCACCCTACAGGGGCTAGGTGCACTTCAGGAAAACCGAACTTGAGTTCGAACCTGGATATACATCAAATAACCAATATACTCAAGACTGCAACTTCCCAATACATCAAAATATTAATGAAGATCCGGTTGTGAACAAAAAAAACATGGGCAGCCCTGACAGTGTCAGATCAACATCAAGCGTTACGACAGGCATTTTGTCACAACTATTCTTTGCAATAGGTGACATTCTCACGCAGACCGTCTCCCTACAGCATGGGATGTCTTGTTGCTTCTCATTCCCAAACCAGTAGATACATCTAACAAGCCCATACGGCCTCGCACCACCATTAACTATGATCTCCGCTCAGCAACTCGATGCACCGACAACGCGATCCACCCCGAGCTCGAAGAAACTTTCGGCTGGGAAGTCCACCAGGCCGCCGGCACGCCGTCGTCGGAGAGCTGGCTTCTGAAATCTGCGAAGGCGGCAACGCCCGTCGCGCACTGACGGACCGATGGCCAATAGGCTTCACCGCAGCACGGACAGTACGGATCACAGTCGAAGTCGTGATTCCCTCCGCGCGTGTGCGAGCTGGCCGCTCCACACATGTATATAATAACCTTCTGCCGCTCCGTCGGCGAGAGGGCGTCTCTGAACTTCTTCCACGCCTTGCCCGCGAGGGCTTCAACATCAACATCACTCATGCCAGGGAAATCACGCCGAGCTGGGGTCGCAGCGGTCAGCGCACGAAAACGGCAAACAGCTCGCAGGACATGAAATACTCGCTCACCTTCGGAACTCCAGAAGCCTTGGCGGCATTGAAAAATACGCTTCGTCCTCGGGTCCGACTCCTCTGGGTCCAGCTGGAATCTGACTCCTTTCTCCACATCGTACTGCACGAAAACCCAACTTATCGCCTCGAAGAAGGTCTGTAGGTCGTGCTCGACCCAGGGGTTGTAGTCCAGCTCCCAATCTGTCAAACGGCGCACGGCCGTGAGGGCATTAGAATACACTGGGTGGTACTGAATATGCATGGACCGAAAGCGCCCGCGGCACCACCAAGGACATTTCGTCTGTAGAATAGAGCTCATAAGCTTCGCCGCCACATCTGCAGGCGGCAGCGTGAATACTAGACAACACCAAAGCCACCGCGGTACAACATATGCACCAGCAGCTCGTAGTCGTGTCCGTGAACTTCCAGGTAACTGTCGTAATGGAGCGATGGTTGTGTACACCTTCTTCCATTCTCCTGCTGGGGTGACGGGGGCCGTGGGGTCGTCTGGGACCGCCTCAACCCCGATGTGCTCGATACCGCGGAACTCGTCGCGGTGCCACTCCTGGCGCTTACTTCGGTTCTCCACGGCCCCCGTTTCGGCGTCGAAGCGGTCGTTCGTCGCCCCTCAGGGGCGAGGGGTACTTCAGGAACAACCGAACTGGAGTTAGAATCTGGATATAGCTCAGAAAACCAAATATTCGTAGTAGGGAGCTGCAAGCCTACCTCCAGCACAAGTCTTCTTGTGACTCCGCAGTCCCCTCACTCGCCTCTGCCCCCCTCTCCGCGCTGGCCTTCGCTTTCTGGCGGCGGCGGCGCGGCGAGAACTCCATCCGAGAAGGATGCCGTCTCGACGTCCTGCTGCGCGCGGCGGCTCACCCTTTCCCTCCCCCTACTGATAAACGAACGCGTTCCACGACTCGCAAAGTAACTACTCACAAATGGCCTGGATCCCCCGCAGAGGATATACGATAAATTACATCAAAGCGGACATGTGTTTTTCGGACGTTTGCGAGTAGGCACTTTGCGAGTAGTGGAACGCGCTCTGTAAACTGAGGCCTTCCTGGGCGACGTTGCCCAGCACGAGCATGCCAGAGACGATACGATGCGATGCCACCACCCCTGCGGACATGGTCGAGCCTAGCTCAGACCACGTGCGTGGGGCCGTGGCCTCGAGAACCCCGCCTGTCCGGCTACATGCAGCGCGAGGCACACACAATGAGATACTGCAAAAGACGAGACCTTACCTCGGGCTGGGCGAAAGGGGGGGATAGCAAAGGGGGGGGGGGAGAATCAGCTCACGTAGCTGATTTTCCCGGCGCCTCCCAACGCCGGGAGGCGCCCATGTATCGAGGAATGGGCCCGGAGGCGGGGCCGAAACCAGCTGCATGCAGCAGATTCCGTAACCCCCCCTTCCCCTATCCCCCCATCATGTCGTTCGGCCCGATTACCCCAGCGGGCAAGCCTGGAAGAGAGACACACGACGACCCCAGGGACGCCACGGAGTCTCGTCCAGACCCCCAAGACACCACCCAACCAGAACAAAAACGCACAAAACTGCGACCACCTACGAAATCCGTGACCCCTCTGGCTCAAGCCGTCGCCCGGGATCTCCAGGGCCTCGAGGGGTTGTCCGGACGCTTGCTTCGACCGCAGAGGCGGCTCGCGCCCGCCCCAGGGGGCGCCTCCCGCGCCCGGCGCCTCGCGATTTCCTGGCCTAGGGGGCCACATGCGAACCCTACCCCTGCCCTCCCACGATTTCTGGGGGGGAGGGTGGGGTTCACTTCGCTCGAGAGCTCCCGGACGAAGTGAACCACACCCTCCCCCTCAGAAGTCGTGGGGGGTAGGGGTAGGGAGGGGGAGGGGGAGGGGGAGGAGGAGGGGGAGGAGGAAAAAAAAAACGAAAAAAAAAAAAAAAAAAGAAAAGGAGGACACGCACATGGCTGATGAAGTGTTCGATGTCCGCCGTGAGAGAGCACGGCCGACTATGGAGGCGTTGGTGCCTCCACTCCTCAGACCTTGGTTGGCGCTTCGCTCACCAATCTGGCCTGGGAGATGGTGGGGTCTTAAATATGATCGGGGACGACTTTGAGCCCTTGGGATCATGACCCTCCTGGCCACAGGCAATCTGAGTGGCCGCGCCTTGGTGGCTCACTCGAGTGCCGCAGCCTCCTGTGAGCCCTCGACCCAACCCCTCGGAATAGGATCCACACTTGTGGCACACCCGAATACTCGTGGGCTGTTCAAGGTGCTCAAATAAAACACAACTTGGCCTTTATTATCATGCACGAGGTTTGACATCTGCTTATAGTGGCCAGGACATTCCTTGGCCGCAAAGACTGCACTCTGTTTGAATGACTTCGTCTGTACCCTAAACAGAGTGCAGCGATAATGCTGCGAAATTTGCGCCCACGAGTGAAACCCCCAAGGCTCTCTGGGTTCACGAGAGACTTCGTGAGGCTCAGGCGACGGTGGGGGAGGAGAAGGCCCGACCGACGACGGCGACCACGACGCCAGGGCAGAGGCAACACCCGTGGGGGGAGAAAGGTTCTTCTCTGGGGCGGCCAGACCTTTGTTATTGCTGGGGGCGGTCGCGAACCACTCTCCCAGAGCCTGCGCCACATACTTGAGATACTTTGAAACGAACTTCTTATATTCATCGAAATTGCACATCTCATCTTGTCTGGGCTGAACGCCCTTGTGCGTTGCTGCCTTCGTAAGACGGTCCTCCGCACATTTACCTTCCGCCAAGCGGCGGGCATGGGGGCACTCGGTGCCCTGATGCAGCCTCAGCACTCCCTTGCAGTCAGAATAAAATGGCTGGCCGAGTCGGCCTCTGACATATGTAAAAACTTCACCGTCTCTCTATCTCGAACAACAACAACAAAACAACAAAAAAACCAAACAAAAAAAAACAAGACAACAATATAAACCACATCAACATCAAAAAACCATACACAAAGAAACAAAAGCAACACCACAAAAATAAACAAACAACACAAAATACAAACACAACAACACACAAAAAACACAAAAATAAAAAAAAACAACACTCCAAACAAAAACTAACAACAAAACAGAACCAAACACAAAATAATTAAAGAAACAACAAAAACAACAGCAATACCTGCAGCATTGAGCACATAGTTCGCGTGATTGGCGCAACTGCCATCTATATACCCTTCCCCCTCGCTGAAGGCCTCTTGTGTGTTGATACCGACTTGAGCGCACCAAAACTCCCCACTCAGACTAGATCCAGGAGGAGGCGCTCCACGGAACGCAGGAACCAGCGGGAACCCAAGTCGCAAATGAGGGGCTCGGGGGAGGGGCTCAATTAAACGCAGAAGCTCCGCCGCCGAGAAGTGAGTGGCTCTGATTTCTTCAGTTTTCGGGTAGCGCAATACTCCGTGGCAGCGCCCGACTGGTACCTCATATCCTGCTGTTTTGGCTCTCTCCATGGTCCGGATACTGCGGTTGAAGTGGGCGAGCAGGGTGCCATTCAGGAGCCCAGCGGGGTCTGACGAGAGAGCAATCCGCGCAGCAGCGAAATCTAACTGCGCGCCCGCGTGGCCGAGCTTGTCGGCCGCCGTGGAGACGAGCTGGCCGCGCCAGTCGTGCTCCATGATCTTTTGGGGGAAGGCGGGGGCGTGTCCTGGGAGTGAATACTCAGGACCTGAGGTAGTCACAAAGGAAACCGGCCCCTGGTTCTTCCAACCAAAACTTTCAAGCGAAAGCGACGCCCCACAGCGAGGGCCCCAGGAGGGACTCCACGATTTAGGAGTCCTCGGGGGGGGGGTGTCTTTCGCCCAAACCCACAGCTGCGGGCAACTGGTTACGGCCGACAGCGGGCGGGTGTACGCATCCCAAACTAAACGAATCCACATAAGGGCGGGACCGAGGGTAGCTTTCCACAGGGGGTCCTGGAGGATGAACAACGGCAAGCTGCTGCTGCGGGTCGACCGCCTCGGTCCCGCGGCAGCCAGAAACTGCGACCTAGCTGCTACAAGTTGAGTGCCGATGGCGCCAGTGACCTCCAAACTCGTGGCTGATGCAATCCGCCATCGATCTGGCGGCAGTGTTCGTCTGGCTAACGATGAGGCTGAAACTGCGCCCGTGGCACTGGGGCATATTATCAATGAGCGCCGCGAGCCTACTGCGGCTATGGGCCTGTGTCCATATGTCCAGGGGGCGAGCGCATGCATCTGCGCGAGGTGCGTGGCCCCAATGCTGTTAGCAGTAATACCCCTCCAATGTTTACCGCAGCCGACCGCGCGATCTTGTAAATAAACGCTACTTTAGCAGGCATGATGGGATGGAGTGGCACGCGATAAACAACTTGGAAAATCCGACTCAACAGCACGACGCGCCAGACAAGGCCGATCAGCATGCACAGAATAGTTAGATAACTCGTAGGGGTCCTGGGCGCTGTATTGTTGATATTTGGTATACCTGTTGCGCTCGCATCCCGAGGATTGTTGGTAGATCCATTCAACAGTAGAGTGGCCAGCCTGCTCCTGGCGCAGGTGCTCGGCGACCTGCTCAAGCAACTCGTCTAACACTTGCTGCGCCAGCGTCTGATTCAGAACGCCGGCCTGGAAATCAGCAAGAAGCAAACCTGCGGTTACTCGGATATCCCGCAGCCCCTCCTTAAGGGACATCACGGCGGAGCATAACTCGGGGCTATCCTCCAGGCTGCCCAGGGCGCCCTGAAACTCAAACAAATTCCAGGCCTGAATACAGCTCAAATTCCTGAACACGATTACACAACCATCTTAACGGGCCCGTAAACTTCGCCCCGTTGGCTCTGGAACGAGCCACTTTGACATCCGCGGCGGCCTTAAACAGCAGAGGGGGCCGATCCCTGGGGACCATACTGGGTTTGGGGGGCGCGTTGGTCCTTCTACTGATTGTAGCTTCCAAGTCCTGGGCCAGGGTGTAGTACGCGTGGTCCAGGATCGACGTCGACTGCTGATCAGTGAGCGGCCGTTGGGCATCATCGATCAATCGCGAGGCATAATTCACGTTCGCGGCAGTCATCATGAGGTTGGCCATTGGCGGCCACTCGGTCTAAATTAACCCCGGTCTCAGAGAGACCCGCAGCGGCATGAAAATACGTCAAAGACAAAACGGAATTTGGGAACCCAGGGAGCACAAGGGTCGCTCCAGACAAACGAGCGGGCACACAATCCGAGGGAAACAGCAGAGGTTGAACCCCCAGGTCCAAACCCTCTCGAAACAAAAACTCGGCCCCTGAAACCAGTTCATTAATGGGGTTCACCGTAGCAGGAGTTGCGTATGCCAGCCACCCTCGAGGCGCGCACCATTGCATCTGCTGTACAATGCCACCGCCTTCGGCAAACTTACACTCCTGGGCACAGGCACAAACGATGGCGGCTTCTCTGGCCTGCGGGTTTTGCAAAAACTTGTGCACGGCAGGCCAGCAAGCTCCACTGGTGGTGGCTAGCTTCTAAATCTGGTTACCTTGGCGACGGGCCGTCACTTGCGGCCGCGGCGGCCGCTGCAGCCGCCTTAGCCTTCTTGGCCTCAGGGCCACCGTCTCCTTGGATCTTGACCATGCCGTTGGCGACCATCTCCAGTGCCGCAGCAGCACGAACGCGGCCCTGCGACTCGTCCATCGGGGCCACTTCGGCGACGTCTGCGGGCGAGGTCTCCTCCAGCTCCTTGTCGCCCACCGGCGTCGGGAGATGCGGACCTGGGATGGGCATGGCTTCGTCAGGCTCATCAGCACGTTCACCAACTGCGGGGAAGTCATCAGGCTCCTGCGCTGGCATGGACCCCTTGCCCTTGCTAGCACCTTTTCGCCTGTGACTCCACAAACACGGCGTGCCGGCGCTGCATGTTGTCGAACAGCTGCGCCAGCTCCGAAAGTTTAGCACGTAGTTCTGGTGGGGCCTCCCCGCCCTCAGGCATGCGCGCTGCCAGCATGCCTTGGGGAGTGGTGAGTAGGTCCTCATCTGTGGATGCCTCGAACACTGCCGCCTGGGCGGCCATGTTGTGCTGAGACTCCAGTGACTACACTTCTTGGGTGTTGGTCTCGATCTCCGCGACCAGTTTGCCGTGGTGTTCACTCGCCTCGACGATGGTGTGGACAAGCTCCGTCGCTTCCTTCTTCTGGGCCATGAGCTTCTGGCGCGCAACCTGCAGCTGATCTGACAGTGACTGCGCCTGCTGCTCCAGGCTCTTGGCGGACAGGGCCTGCGCTTTGGCATGCTTGAGCTTGCCGATCGCCGCCTTGTGCTCTTCTCCGTCTGGTTTCCACTTCTTCCAGAATGTGACCTGCGCTTGGGCCAGGGCCACTGGATCTTCACTGGGGGTGTCGTCCTCCGCGAAGGTGACCTTGCGACCTCCTCCGCGGCCCAGACCAGGGGGGGCTCAGGCCCGCGGGAGTTGTGTCTCCAGCGGCCTGGCTTGGGCGGTGGCTCATGAACGTCTAACCGATTGTCCAGAGCTCCGCCTCCTCCCCCTGCTGGGCGGTCTGCATGCGAAACTGACTCCGAACGCTCCTGGAAACGGTTCCCACACTGAATGCAGTGGCGAGCATTGGTAAAGCACCAAGCCCACCCTTTGCAGCCGCGCTTCGAGCAGACGACACACTTCCTCTGGGCCGTCGCCATCTCCCGACTCCCTTGTGCGGCAGCACGCGCAGGAAATGGGCCCAACTGGTGGCACTAGTGCGGGACGTGGCTGCGCCGCTGCCTGGGGCGGACCAGGCTGGCACTGGGCAAAGCAAAATGCTTGGGCCCGAACGCCCAGGGCCTTCCCTGGATGGCAATGCTGAGTCCTGCACCTCCAGCGGTGTGCTCAGGACTTGAGCCAAAGGAGGAGGAGGAGGAGGAGAAGCAAGAGGAGGAGGAGGAGGAGGAGGAGGAGGAGGACGGGTCGCCTAAGCCCTTCAAAGAAACCCCCCCGACCCCGGGCCCCACCCCTGCGCGCGCAGCGCGCCAAGGCCGGCCGCGGGCGGCGCCGGCAGAGGGGCCCAGCGCGCCGATCCAAGCAAGCCGCGCGGAGCACCGGAGGGGCCGCCTTCCTCAGAGGGCGAGGAACCGAACTCTATATATATATATATATATATATATATATACACTAACGTTTTTTTTCCGGCCCTGCGCTGAAACACTCACAAGAAAGCGGATCCTGGTGTATATGGGGTCCTGGCGTATACATATTTCGTTGTTTCCCTTGGGAAACGGGGAAAAGTGTACATTTCACCACCGCGACGTCGTCCCCGACCCTCAAAAAAGTCCTGCGATTGAAAAAGAGCCCGCCACTGGTAATGTATGTTCCAGAAGGTCCCAGGGGCTCTGGTCAGAGCCCCAGGGACCTTCTGGTCCCCTCTGCCTTCTAGGAAACCCCGCGGCTTCTTAGCAAATCCACCCTTCTCGTGCTACCCTCTTCAAACAAGCGCGTTCCACTACTCGCAAAGTACCTGCTCGCAAATGGACTGGATCCGCCGCGGGGAACCTGCGATAAACTACATCGAAGCGGACATGCGTTCGGGGGGACGCTCGCGAGTAGGCACTCTGCGAGCAGAGGAACGCGCTCGGCGAAGAAAGGCAGGCGCGGCAGATGGCCAAAGACCAGGGCATGTGACGCTCAAGGAGCCCCCGCGCGCCCTCCCTGGGGCCTCCCGGGGCCCGCCTGCCACCAGCTGCTGGCTCCTCGGGCTCCGCCCGCGCCGCCGCTTCTCTGCCGCCGGTGCGCCTCGCCAGCCCGAGCCGCGCTGCGCGGCGCGCGCGACGCCCCTCGGCGGCGAGCGAAGGGGGGGGCAGGGAGGAGGAGGAGGCCTGGTCCAGAGGGGAGTGGGACTCCTCGGGAGCCCCTTCGCACCCTCCGACAGACGTGTGCTCTCCGTGTGCCTTCGCGGGAGGCTCGGCACACTTCTCGGAGGGCGGGCCGGGGATGGTGGGGGCCTCCGAGCCTGCTTCGACAGGGCCCGCCCCTGCTCGCCTCCCCGACCTCGCTCGCCGCCGAACCCTCGACAGGGGCCCCGCGGGTGGCCCAGGGAACCCCGCGATGGACGCCAGGGGTCGGCGGCGAGCCTCGGGGAGGGGGGGGGGAATCCATAGAGGGGTGGGCGCGCCTTCTCTCGGAGGGCTCGGGGGGCCTCCGCCCCTCTGGGCAGACGTCGTCGTCGTCGGCGACGTCGTCGTCGACGACGATGACGTCGCCTGCTGAGACGGCTTCTCAAAGGCCAGGGAGCTGCTGGGCAGCCCCACTTCCTTCTGAGGAATCCCGCCCCTTCTCCGTCGGGGGCGGCCAAGAGGGGTGGCGTCCAAGAAGGGGGGCCGCAAACCATGGCCGGCGGCACGTGCGCGGCCCAGGGAGGGCCCGGAGACGCTCTGAAACGAGAAGAGGCGCCGTGGAATTTGGGGAGATATCATGAGCGCCGCCATGACCCCCCCCCCCCCCCCCCCCCCGTAGTCAGCACCCCCTAGATCACCCCCCTCTGGATTCACCAGCAAAGGACCCCGAACCCTTTGGGATGGAACCTAAGTTTGGAAGGCCAGAGACATGTGACATGAGAGATAGGGGGTCTCTGCCGCAGATGCGTCAGACCAAACCGCCCAGAACTATCATCCCCAACGCGAAGACGGGGACCTCAGTGAGGCCACGCCTTCATAGTGCCAGTAGGACTCAGTAGGGTTAGGGGTTCTTGTGTGCTCGATCATCACCTGCAGATGCGTCGGACCAAACCGCCCAGAATCATGAGCCCTAACGCGAAGACGGGGGCCTCAGTGAGGCCACGCCTTCCTCGCCCCCGTAGGGTCTGGGGCGCTGCAGCGCTCGATGACCACTCCCCCCCTGGGCTCACACCGCCGGCAGGAGGGGGGCCCAGAGAGCCAGCCAGCCGAGCGAGAGCCCCAGCTCGGACCCCCCCGCGCCGCGGACCGCCACGCCGCGCGCCGAGAGCTCCCCTGCCTGACGGCCCGATGTTCCGCCAACACTTCCGCAGGTAGGAGAGGGAGGAGCAAGAGGAGGAGGAGGAGGAGGAGGAGGAGGAGGAGGAGGAGGAGGAGGAGGAGGGGAGGAGGAGGAGGGGGGAGGAGGAGGAGGAGGAAGAGGAGGAGGAGGAGGAGGAGGAGGAGGAGGACTGGACTGGACTGGACGATCTGCGCATGGTCTATCTCTGGAGGCAAGAGCTCAAAGGGCGACCGCAGGGCGCTGCTGAGACGTTATGCTCATAGCGTTGTCAAACTTCCGAGGGACCCCCTCCCGAACGACTCGGGGACACCTCGATCGGAGAACGGCGCAGGGTCGAGAAACCTGCACTCGTCCACGCGTAGACGGACCAAATTCGAGAGAGCTCTCTCACAGTGTGGAAGGACCAAGGGACGAAGGACAGACGAAACGAAGCAGGGGAGCAGAGGGAGGAGGAGAGAATCAAGATGCATATGCTTGAAACGTTGCTAGTTCGTCTTATTCGAATAAGACGAAATCGTGGGCCAGGGAGAGGACAATCAGGTGCCTGCAGCACCTTCTCGTCGCCCTCGGCCTCTACCAGAACCCTTTCCTCGGCGTCCTTTGCTGGCGGAGCTGCGACCTGGATTCCACTCACCCCTGAATTGGATTCGACCGCGCTCAAGAACAGACCCACGGGGGATAGGAGGAGGAGGAGGAGGAGGCTCAACGGGGACGAGGTGGGGGGGATTGGGTCCATTCCCAAAATCAGCATTCGCTCGAGGCTCAGTCTCATTATGATTCACGCTCGCTTGTGGCGGGCCCCCCGGAGCATTTTCTCCAGGGAATTTTGAACGCGACGCTCTGGATTCGACCTGGGGGGGGGACCCATCTTCGCAACGCTCCCCAGACCGAGAAGAAGGGTAGATATCACAGCATTCATGGGAAGAAGCACTCCGTTGGGCCCGCTCGCCCAACTGTTTATGAAAAAAGTGTGCCTGACCATTTTCGGGGACCCCTCCTTCACGTAGGCCGTCTTGGACCTCCAGTACTTGAAGAACTCCGCTACTACGACGATCGGCTGACCCTTGATCCACTCCAAGAGGCTCTGCAGGGCTTTGAGGCTGCCCGCCAGCTGAGGGTTCGACTGCAACGTCGCATGGTTGGCGATCGTGGTCAGGACGGCCATCGCCACGCACGCGCTGGGGGGCCCCATCTGGTGGTCGGGATCGCTCTGGGCCGTCTCGACGTACTTGGCCGCCGCTGCCACGGCTGGAGGGTTGATCGTGCACTCGCTCGGAATCAGGTGCGTCGTCAGGACCGAGCCTTCCAGTGCCCTCGTCCTCTGGGCCACATTCAGGTAGCCTTTCATCACCGCCTGAGCAGTCTCGTCCTCGCTGTCGTCGTCGTCCAGCGCCGCCATCGGAGCGCCCTTCCTGGAGTCTGCCGCCTGAGAGGCACCTGCGGCGGCATGCCTGGGCTGCTTTTGCCTCCTTCCGAGTCCGCCACCTGAGAAGAAATTCATATGAGAGGGATCTGCCAACCTCTTCTTGGCGGTCTCGAGCTCCGTCGGGTCCATCTGAAGGTTCCAAGCCGCCATGGCTCGATGAGGCGTCAACTGCAAAAGAGAGAACAGCGTCAGAAAGATCAACGCGTGAACGCATGTGCATCTGAAGTGCTGTAAGTGTCGGGCGATCTCGACCACAAGCTGGGCATTCAAATGAGCGCGGTTCCACGACAGGATGATGCGCAGGGCTACGATCACACTGACATATCTTATTCTGGAAAAGTCAACGTACATGTTGCCGTGAAATAGCATGTGTTGAATGAGTAGACATGCACCATGGACACTGACTTGTTACTGTTAAGATTTTGGATAAAGCTCGCTCTCCATGACTCCCCTCGCGACAAAACCTCACATGCGCATGCCACCCCTTTTGTTCTGTGAATTCGAGCCCACAAATGGTCCCGTTATCCAGAGTCTCTTGGCAAATCCACGTTTTTGGGGCCGGTGGGGGATCAGGGTCGGGAGCGGCATCAGCACCGGCACCGCCTCCTCCTTCTCCTCCACGATGGTTCGCAAGTTGCTGAAGCCATCGAAGACGACGAATTCTGAATTCAAGCGGTGCGGGCACAAGTCCGTGTCCAGATCTTCTGAGTAGGCAGAGATACATGTTTGATACTACCATCGGGATTGTGGAACTTGGTTACTGCATCACCTTTAAGTAATATTCGTCCCCATTGTAGGAGTAGACTGTCAATCATGTTGTAGTCGCTATTAATCAATATGAAAGCTTCTAACCCACTTAGCCCCACAGATTGAACTCTAGCTTGAAAAACAAGTAGGTGAATTCGACGTGGAACCCGATTCGTAAACCAGAAACGCCCCATGGAGTACCAAGCCTTGCGCATGTTTTTTTGGATGTGCTGGCGTTGCTGCGCGGTTGTGCCATTGCCATGGCATTGGGCCCCAAGGTACGTAGCATGAACGGCGATTCGACCAGGAAGCGACGAAGTTGGGTTCGTGAACTGCCTCGATTGCTGGTTAGCTCTTCCACCCACAAACTTCGGAACCGCAACTTGCTTTCCTACATTCAGAGCGCCCCCAACTTGCTGTAAATAGCCTGCGAAACTCGTAGATGCTGCAGCGACCTTGGCTGAGGGGTCGGCTGCAGTCGAGCCTGTAATCTTGTGCGCCGTGTCATCCAGAAAAACAGTCGTGGCAAGATTGACGGTGAATGTGTCGATGGCGTTGAGAGGGCTGGTACACATGAGATCCTCACCACCATCACACTCAGTGCGTTCAGCGAGCCATGGTTGGAGCACGGTGCGATCAAAGCTACGAATATACTTCACTGGAGCCGATTGATGTCCCTGGAGAACACCTTGACCGATTTGATAATGTCCCATGCCATCTGCACAATCAAGAGAAACAATACAGTTATGGTTACAATGTTGGCCAAAGAACAGATCATCAGGGTTCATGTGAATGGCGTCAGTGTCATCAAAAACATCAGTGTTGAGGCTGCCGAAGGCGTTCGTCTGGTCGTAGAAGATCGTGCAATGTGATTTTTGTAGCCGTTGGAGTCGCCAGGCAGCGATAAGTTGAATCTTGATGGCACTCTCCCGTCGACGATGGCGAAGGCCTCCATGAAGGTAGTCAGCATATTGTCGTTCAGGATGGCATTCATCAGCACGATGTCCAATATGTTTAGAATAAGCCTTGCTAAAAAGGCACATCCGATGCACCAGCCTGAGTGATTTAAGCCCAGTAGCAGTGGTTGGTTTGGGTATGCAGCAGCCCCAGGAGCGATGCCAATCGAGAGGGAGGTGCGCGCTGCCACGCGCATCCCACAGAATGCCTCGTACCCGTCGTGTGAGCCAGTTCATGGTAGGGAGAGACGCCTCAAACTGATCACGTTGGTTTTCACTAAACTTCCGATGGTTACGATGAGTGGGGAGTAAGATCATACGAAACACTTCCAGCGGCAAGCTCCATGGTGGGGTACTCTTGTGATATTGCATAGTAATAAGAGCACGTCTGATGCCGCGGAGGTCGGTCTCAGCGTCGTCTTTGAAGCCGGGTGAGTAGAAGCGATAACCTGTGCCAACATCACGTCGAGCCTCAGGGAGCCGAGAAACATCCACCACAGTAGCGCTCTGTCCGCCACAGTGTCCTGCTTGCCCTAAGAAATCACCCCACATCGCACATGTAGGTCGGTGACTGACTGGGTTGTTGAAGAAACGTCGTCCAGGGCCGACTGTAGTGCAAGCGAGTCGTCGACATAAACGGTGCACCAGGGACCAGCGATGCTCCTTCCACGCATCATGAATCTGAGCCGCCACAGACTCGACGCGATGATGACGATGTTGGTCCCGTTTAGCTTTGATTTCTTTGGTGACGGCGAATAGTCTCTGCTGAAGACGACTGAGCTCCGAGAAAGCTTCAGGAACAGCAATGATGGGGGCAGCCGACGTGAGCTCAGCAAGCTGGGCACGAAGTTGGAAGCGTTGTTTTAGTAGCGTTCTTTGCTCATCACGTGCAGCAGCATCGACTGCATCAGGTTCAGTGTAACGTGCAAAAAAGCCCAGGGCGATTTTACGGATCTCCAAGACAAATTGCTCCCATGCTCGATCTGGTACTGCTTGGGCCTCAAGCCTAGACCATTCAGGGAACGTTCGAAAACATAGTTGCTCAACCTCCTCCAGGAAACGCTGCCTCCAAAGCCCATCAGAAGCCCCTTCGACGAGCCTGTCCATGTCCCAGAGTTCAGCCTTGGGGGTGCGGGTGTGCGGGAAGCTCAACATGTATTTTACAGACACTTGCAGCGGCCAATGGTCCCAGCGGCGCACAATAGGCACCATTTGCAGTTGCCTCCCAAGACGCTCCAGGATGCGACAATCAGAAACCGAAGATAACCAAATTTCGAGGAGCCCCAAAGTAATCGATTCTGGAACTAGTTGTTTTGTTATAGTACGTACCCACGAAAGTGTTAATCAAACATAAGCCAAATTGCTCCATGAACTCTCGAATTCACTTAAGACAATAATGTTCAGGTCGTGGAAAGAGTTCGCCTACTGGGTTGAACCCGTCAGGGATAAAGTCACTAGCTGGTATACCTGCATTATCATTCAAATCACCTCCAAAAACGATGGAGCAGCGCGCGGGCTGCTCGGCGGCAGTGCTGATCATCCACTGCACAAGCTCGTCTACCGTCCGCTGATAGTTCAGCCGCTGCTTCGCAACGGTGGGCCGGGGCGGAAAGTAGACTGCGATGCACAAGAGATGAAATCGTCCAGAGCGAATGGCAACAGCACCACCTCTACCCTGCAAGCGTTCGGGAGGAGAGTACACGTTCGATATGTGCGCGAGTCGAAACACGTCACGACGAAGCCGAATCTGGATACCCGTATGAGCATTCGTGAGGGGTGATCGCCCATATCCCCAACTAAGAATATGCAGCTTGGAGTCCGAGACCGAGACACAAACGTTGTCCGTCGGCTTTCTTCTCATACGGGTGCCCACTAAGAATTGAACGTCCTTCGAAGCAAATGCAACAGAAAACTCCTCATGTCGACCAGGTTGGACCAGAGAACAAACGTTATGGACCACGAAGTTCAAATCACGAATCTCCATGGTACTCCCACACCAACGTGCCGTGCGGGGGTCCCTCAAACATGAATGAGCGGCATGGCGCAGCAGGAAAGTATGTATAGTGGGGGAGGTTAGGCGTGTATGGTGCGGGGGGTGCTCGCGCAAGACGCCTAGGAGGAGGAGGAGGAGGAGGAGGAGGAGGAGGAGGAGGAGGAGGAGGGGGAGGAGGAGGAGGGGGAGGAGGAGGAGGAAGAGGAGGAGGAGGAGGAGGAGGAGGAGGAGGAGGAGGAGGAGGTGGACCTCCCAATCCGCCCTTCTCCCCCGTGCTAACCTTTGGTAGCGGTGGTGGAACCTTGGCCCATCATTGCCCCCTGGCGCGGTGACCCGGCGTGGCGACGTTGACACCCGCTGGGGGGGGAACCCCACATGCATGTGGCCATACGCCCATCACGAAACGCAGAGCACAATCGACCCGTATCACAAGGACGCGCGATGAGGATGAAAGGGCCTTGGAAGGCCGTTTCGAAGCTTTTCGAGCGGAGCACGGCCCACGGAAGTGGCCAAGGGATGGACCGAACATGCAAGTGCAACCTTGGGCAGGTTGCCCGTCTTTGCTATGCGGATTCACTGCATGGCCATGCGCCCATCACGAAACGCAGAGTAGGCAGTGCAGCGGAGCGGTCCGCCGAAAGTCGAAACGGGTGAGCTCCTCACAGACTCGGGCGCCCGAGCGCCACTGATCCCCGCGAAGGGTAAAATCAAGAAGGGGGGAGGCGACAGGGTGGATGACATTGGCAGTCCCCGCGAGTCTCCACTCTGGCCGGCCAGCCCCCCATGCCCACTCGAGCGGGGGACGCCCAGAGGCCCCCCAGGATGCAGGCAAGCGACCACGAAAGGCGAGCATTGGCACCGGCATGGGGCATCTACGATTCACTTCTGAGCTGCTCCTCTCCCCAGTTATCCGATGTACTGAGTTGCATAAAAACGGGGCCCCCGGCAATCCTTCCCTGCACCGGGGCCGGAGTCTCATGCCGAGTCGTTTCTGTTGGATGATCCTGGGGCCCGGCGAGGTCCCACCAGGGCCGAAAACTGCAAAACAAATCCGCACTGAGCATCGTTCGATAAGTTGGAGTTCTGGGCCCTTGTCACCCTCATCGCCACATATAGTAGGAGTTCGACCACAAGGAACCATCCACAAGAACCCCAACCCTGGAACCCCAGGACGTACATGGACTGTTACTGTGGGAACGTCACGCTCTCCATGACAAAACCATCGAAGCCCAAGAAACCCAGGACACCCTGGAGGCAAGCAGGGTGTTTCTTGACATGGGTCTCCACTGAAGGCTCCCGGACCGACATCAGCCTCGGCCTCGGCCTCGGCCAGCCCTGGCCACGAGTGGGTTCGGAGGCCCAGATCTCGGGACCAGCCCGAAACAAGCAGAGCCCCTCCGCTGAACCCGAAGCGGCCCTTGCTCGAGCGAATCGACTGCACTCTGAACTCATCCTTCTTTACAGGGCCGAAAATTCACCCCGATGATCAGCACTCCGACAAGCGAGGCCGTGTCGCAAACGCGCCCCAGGAGAGACTCGAACAGGGTGGGGCTGTTCACTTAACGCCCAGGGCCGCTAGCAAACGCCAAGCGTCGGGGCCTGGGTGCTTTTTCTTCCCTTGAGTCTCCCCGTCCTCACTGCAGAGTGGAGGCTGAGACCCCCGGTGTCATGACTTGGTCACGCTCTCGCCATCGCTCGGACGTCCATTCCCTGTGTTCTTGTTGGTCTCGTGCGTGGTTTTTCCCGCCAAATGATCAAGCATGCTCCTCGATGGTCCTTGCCGAAGGAAAAACGCACACGTCCGAGCGATGCCAAGCGCTGGACCCCTGGACGCCTCGAGCCACTCCCTGGGGCCGGCCTCTGGAACCCCGCCTCGTCTCTCTCTTCGACGGCAGGGTCCAGCGAGGGCCCCAAAAACACCCGAGCAAACGCACACCAAAAAAAAAACCCTCGGGACTCACCTGCGACTTGCAGGGGCCTCCCAGATGAGGTCCCCTCCTCCTGCTCCTCCTCGTCCTCCTCCTCCTCCTCCTCCTCCTCGTCCTCCTCCTCCTCGTCCTCCTCCTCCTCCGCGCACCAGCACGTGCCCGCGGCTTGCAGGCATTGCGCCGCGTCGCCAATGCATCGCCGATGCATCGGCGAGGCATCGCCGATGCATCGGCGAGGCATCGGCGATGCATCGGCGATGCATCGGCGGCGCCGGCGTGGAGGAAAGCGGGCTGAGCATCGAGCCACAACGCCGATGCATCGGCGATGCGGCGCGATCGTCCGACCCCATCTACTCGGACCCCATCCAGGAGGCCTAGGAGTTGGGAATGTCCGGGTCCAGGGGTCACAAACCGAACCCCAAACCTCTCCTGGGGTGCGTTCCGACTGCCATTTGGAAACGAATCCGGCCGCAGCGGCGAGAACCCCCCCGGGGGCCCGATCCTCGAGGATCGAGCTTCGAAGTGCTTGTCCACGACGCAAAGGGGACCTGGGCAGGAGAAGACGGCGGCCGGGGCAGGGGGCTCGCACCGTGCGCGTGGACAGGTTGCGCACGGCGCACAGCTCGAAGAGCGCCAGGGTGGCCGACAGCTGCCCCGCCTCTGAGACGAGACAAGGACTGAGACGGAATCGGGCGGGGACACATCAGGGATCCGACGCTGTCGTCATCGTCGTCGTCGTCGTCGTCGTCATCCGTCGTCGTCGTCGTCGTCGTCGTCGTCGTCGTCTGCCGCAGCCGCCGTCAACGTCGTCGTCGTTGTCGTCGTCTTTGTGGCTGGACCAGGACACATCGGGGATCTTTGAGACCCTGCGGCTCTGGAGGAGGCATCCCCCCTCGGGCTGCTTGATGCCTGCGGGCTCCCCACCGCCGAGGCGAACGGGGTCCCCGTCCCCCGTGGGTGTCGGGTGGTGCTGCGGTTCCCCCCCCCGTCCACTCTTCGGGTGTCGGGTGGTGCTGCTGTGCCCCCCCGATCCCCCCTGCGGGTGTGGGAATGGAGCTGCGGTGCCGTCGTCGTCGTCGTCCGTCGTCGTCGTCGACGTCGTCGGACGTCGGTCGTCGGATTTCGGAAGTCAATCATGGTCATCGTCGTCGTCATGGTCGTCGTCGCCGACGCCGTCGTCGTCGTCGTCGTCGTCGTCGTCGTTGTCGTGGTCGTCGTCGTCGTCGTCTGCGCCGCCGCATCCGCGGCGGGCGTTGTCGTCGTCGTCGTCGTCATCCGTCGTCGTCGTCGTCGCCGCCGCCGCCGCCGACATCGTTGTCGTCGTCGTCGTCGGCGCCACCGCCGACGCCGTCGTCGCCGTCTTCGTCGTCATCACCGTGACCTGCGACGCCGCCGTCGTCGTCGTCGCCGTCTTGTCGTCGTCCTGGCCGCCGCCGCCGTCGTCGCCATCACGTCGTCATCGCCGCCCCCGCCGCCGAAGCCGTCGTCGTCGGTGTCGTCATCGTCGTCGTCTGCGCCGCCGCCGTCGTCGAAGACGTCCGCTTCGTCAACGTCGTCGTCACCTGTCGTCGTCGTCATCGCCGAGGCCGCCGCCGCCAACGCAGCCGACGCAGCCGCCACCGCCGCCTTCGCCGACGCCGTCGTCGTCGTCGTCGTCGTCGTCACCTGTCGTCGTCTCCACCTCCGCCGCCGCCGCCGCCGTCGTCGTCATCGTCGCCGTCTGCGCCATCGCCCCCGCAGCGGCCGTCGTCGAAGTCGTCCGCTTCGTCGTCGACCGCCGCCGCCGCCATTGTCGTCGTCGTCGCCGCCACCGTCGTAGTAGTCGTTGTGGTCGTCGTCGTCGTCGTCGTCCGTCGTCGTCGTCGTCGTCGCTGTCGCCGTCGTCGTCGTCGTCGTCGCTGTCGCCGTCGCCGTCGCCGTCGTCATCGTCGTCGTCGTCGTCGTCGTCGTCCCCCACCCATCCCATCTGGGGGGGGCCTGGGACCCGTCCTCTCTGGACGGTGGGGGGGGCCGTGCACGGCCTGCGGCCCTGAGCCCTGAACGGTGTGTTGGCGCCGCGCCGATCTGAAGCACTCCAGTGCGCTCCCCGCTCCCGGACGCTCCAGGAACAATCTACCCTGGTCCTGACCCCGCCCGAGCCTCCTCTGCCGAGGCGCAGCCCTCCACTGGCTCGGCGCGCACCGGCTCCTTCACCAGCACCGTGCACCGCGCCCTCCCGGAGGAGGATCAGAACGGCACAAACACCACTGCCCTTCGAGCGATCCCCACCCGAGAACGCGAGGCGGACGCGGGATCAGCAGCAGCATCAGCATCAGCATCAGCAGCAGCATTGGCATCATCATCAGCAGAATCAGCATCATCGGCATCATCAGCATCATCAGCATCGTCATCATCATCAGCATCAGCATCAGCAGCAGCAGCATCAGCAGCAGCAGCATCATCAGCGTCATCAGCGTCAGCATCAGCATCATCACTACAATCACCAACATTATCATAATCATCATCAAGCTCATCGGCACCACCACCAGCACCATCATCATCATCATCAGCATCAGCATCAGCATCAGCATCAGCATCATCATCCTCAGCATCAGCATCAGCATCAGCAGCATCATCATTAGCAGCATCAGCATCAACATCATCATCAGCAGCATCATGAGCAGCATCATCACCATCATCATCAGCATCATCATCACCACCACGACCATCATCGTCATCTTCATCATCATCATCATCATCATCATCATCATCATCATCATCATCATCATCATCATCATCATCATGAGCAGCAGCAGGAGCAGCAGCAGCAGCCTGCCACTCCTTCCTCCTCTCCTCCTCCTCCTCCTCCTCCTCCTCCTCCTCCTCCTCCTCCTCCTCCTCCTCCTCCTCCTCCCCCCTCCTTCACCCCTCCTCCCCCCCCTCCCCCTCCTCCTCCCCCGCCTCCTCCTCGGAGGCGGAAGCGCGATACCGAGGGGGCACCATGCAGCCGCCATTCGTCGGACGTACGAGGCGGGCTGCCCACGGAGCCATGGCAAGCTGTTGCGGGGCAGGGATTCGCCACTATCCACCGCCCGGGAATCGACGTCCCAGGGGCCCAGGCGGGCGGCGGATATGGGTACTCCAGATTTCGTAATAAAGGGAGGGGGGTCTCATTTCGGGGGGGGGTCTCTTCCAGGCTATCTTGGAGGGCCTGGGGGGGTCTGGGGACTATGTTTTGGAGGGTTCTCCCACGGGGGAGGTCTGAAATGGCTTGTCTTGGAGGGTGCAGACCCCCTCCCTTTTATCAAGAAATCTGGAGTATCCACCGCCTGGGAATCGACGTCCCGGGGGCCCAGGCGGGCGGCGGATGTGGGTATAGCCTGGCCCCTGGGGCCACGAGTATTACATCCCTGTCCACCGCCTGCCGAGGTCCCCAGAGACGGATCCTCCGGGCGGTGGCCGTGTGTAGATTCCCGCCTCGGAGCTGCGGGCCCGGCGGCCGCGGCGCGCGGGTCGGGAGCGCTCTCCCTCTTCAGACCCGACCACCACAGCCTCAGGAGGCAACTGCTCGGAGGCCTTCACCCCAAGGAGAAAAAAAAAAAGATTGAGCCCGTGGGGGGGGCTGCTGCGTCGGATTCGGCCGCGGATTGAGAGGGGTTCAGCCGGATGGAGCGGAATCAAGCGGGACTAGGCGGGCTCCAGCCGGATGAGGCCGAATTTCGGACCAGGGCAAAGTCAGAATTTGACATCCCAGGAGCTGCATCCACACCCCACGTGTCGGGAGGGGGACCAACCTTCGGAGCTCCACGCGGATCTCCCGCACCGGCGCTGGACCCCCTCGACGATCCTCAGAACGCGTGTCGGCGCCGACGTGTGCCTGCCCACCGAAGCCCTTCAGTATACGACGCGGGCAGTGCAGCGAGGGCCGACACGGGCTGCGTGCCATCAGAGGACAGGAGCCGCCCTGGGTGCAGTCGGACCTGGGTCAGACGAACATCCCTCCAAGAGCATGAGACCCTCCGTCGGCCAAAACACACAGAGCATCCTAATTAGCGTACCCTCCCCAGGATGCACAAGGGCATCCAACAAACACGAAGAATCTTAGGCTACCCTCCCCGAAGCGACCTCCACCTCATATGGGCAAGCGCGTTCCGGTACTCGCAAAGCAGCTACTCGCAAATGGCCTGGATCCGCCGCAGGGGATTTACGATATATTACACAAGGGCAGGCGTATGGTTTTTTTGAGGGCGTCTGCGAGTAGGCACTTTGCGAGTAGTGGAACGCGCTTGGCGATTGCACCTCGGTCCGGCTGTAACCACACAGCGGGCCAGCACACGTCCTGAGAGTCAGCGATTCCCCGTGGCGCGCTCCGCGCGACGACGCGGGGAGTCTGGCGCCGATCCGAGAGAGAAATCCGCGCGGATCTTCGAACGCATCCTAAACAACTGTAAGGGTTCTATATATATGATGATGATGATGATGATGATGATGATGATGATGATGATGATGATGATGATGATGATGATGATGATGGTGATGATGATGCTGATGATGCTGATGATGATGCTAATGATGATGCTGATGATGATGATAATAATGATGCTGATGATGCTGATGACGATGACGATGACGATGATGACGATGATGATGATTATGATGATGATGATAATGATGATGATGATGATGATGATGATGATGATGATGATGCTGATGCTGATGCTGATGCTGATGCTGATGATGCTGATGATGATGCTGATGATGCTGATGACGATGACGATGACGATGACGATGATGATGATGATGATGATGATGATGATGATGATGATGGTGATGGTGATGGTGATGGTGATGATGATGATGATGATGGTGATGATGCTGATGCTGATGCTGATGATGATTATTGCGATGCCTGGTGAGGGATGCCCGGCCGCCGAAATCGGCAGCCCATGGCGGCCCATCGTGGCACCCCCCCATCGTGGCCCCCCATCGTGCCCTTCTGGCGTGGCCCTCCATCGCGCCCCTCCCTGTCGTGCCCCTCCCCCCCGATCGTGGCCCCCCGTCGTGCCCCCCATCCTGCGACAGCGAAGAAGCCCCCCGGGGTCGTCTGCCGCAAGGGGGGCCACTTGCGGCGATGCCGCTTGGGTCTCCCTCGGCCTCTCCCCGCGGGCCCCGACCCGCGGCAGGCGGTCGTACTTGATGGCCTTCTGCCCGAGCCGCAGGCTCTTCCTCACGAACTCGTCCAGGATCTCCTTGGGCTTCTTGCCCGTCCAGGACCTGCCGATGGCGTAGTCCCGGCAGACCTTCCCGGTGGGGTCGCTCTCGTCGAGCTCCTCGAGGGCGAGGAGAGCTATGCTTAGGTCGGGCGTCCCCCTGCAGGCGGATTTTGGAATAAAAAAAATAGCCCAAAAGATGCAAGCATGGACGATACAAATGTTCAAGAGAGCGTGATCCACCGCCGCTTTACTATGGAAAATGTCACCCCCCTCCTCCTCAGGAGCCCGGGGTTCCCCCCCCCCTCCGAAAATCCCCCCCCTGCTGGAACACCCCCCCCCTCCCCCCCGGCAAATCCCCCCCCTCCCCCACCCCCCCCCCCTCCGGAAAACCGGGGTGGGTCACCACGGGTTCGAACCCACCCACCCCTCCGGAAAACCGCGAGGGGGTCACTATACCGGTTCGAACCCCTCCCTCGCTCCCCCTCAAAAAACCAGAGAAGGGTCACTACCGGTTCGAACCCCCCCCCCCACCAGAAAACTGGAAGGGGTCACTACCGGTTCGACCCACCCCCTCGAAAACGATGGGGGGGTCACTACCGGTTCGAACCCCCCGCCTCTCAAAAACGGAGGGGGTCACTACCGGTTCGAACCCCGGCCCCCCCCCTCGAAAACCATGGGGGTCACTACCGGTTCGAACCCCCCTCTCGAAAACCGGGGGGGCCACTACCAGTTCGAACCCCCCCCCCTCGAAAACCGAGAGGGGTTCACTACTGGTTCGAACCCCTCCCCCCCCACGCTCACCGCCTGCACACAACTCTGGGCCCCCACCACCGTCCGCACCACATCCCCCTCTGCTGTCCCCAGCACCACTGTCCTCACCACCACTGTTCCCGCTGTTCCCACCACCGGCACCACTGTCCTCACCAGTGCCTCCACCACTGTCGCACTGTCCCCACTGTCCCCACCACTGTTCCCACCACGGTTCCACTCTCCCCACTTTCTCCACGGCCCCAACCATTGTCCCAATGTCCCCACTGTCCCACTGTCCCCGCCGCTGTCCCACTGAGCTGTCCCATTGTTCCCACCAGCGTCCCCACTGTCCCCACGACTGTCCATACTGTACCTCTGTCCCATTATCCCACCGCCGTCCTCGCCACCGCCCTCACACTGTCGCCACCACCACTGTACATACCCTCCACTGTCCCACTGTTCCCACCACATTCCCACTGTCCCCACAACACTGTCCCCGCCACCACTGTCCCCACCACTGTCCCAGTATTCCCACTGTTCCCACCACTGTCCCACTATCTCCACTGTTCCCACCATTCCCACTGTTCCCACCATTGTCCCCGCTGTCCCCACCAGTGCCCCCCACAAGTGTCTCAATGTCCCCACTCTCCCCACCATTGTCCCACCACGGTCCCACTCTCCCCACTTTCCCCACGGTCCCCACCACTGTCCCACTGTCCCCACTGTTCTCACCACTGTCCCACTGTTCCCACCACTGTCCCACTGTCCCCGCCGCTGTCCCACTGTGCTGTCCCACCGTCCCCACTGTCCCCATCACTGTCCCACTGTCCCCACTGTCCCCACCACTGTCCCCACTGTACTACTGTCCCACCACTGTCCTCATCACCGCCTTCACCACTGTCCACACCACTACCGTCCCCACTTTCCGGCTGTCCCCTCACCACTGTCCCCACCACCAACGTCCCCGCCACTGTCCGCACCACTGTCCCACTGTCCCCGCACCACTGGCCACTGTCCCCACCACCACCGCTCCCACCACTGTCCCAACATCCCCACCATTCTCCAACTGTCCCGAGGAGCGGGCATCGTTTCGTTTGCCGGCGGCGAGGGGGGGAGGGAGGGTTCGAACCAGTAAAGACCACCCCCCCCCCGGTTTTCGAGGGGGGGGGTTCGAACCGGTAGTGACCACCCCCCCCCCCGGTTTTCGAAGGGGGGGGGTTCGAACCGGTGGTGACCCCCCCTCCCTTTTCATGATGGACTGGGGGGGGGGAAGGGGGGTTCGAACCCGTAGTGACTCCCCCCTGGTTTTCGAGGGGGGGGGGGGGGACGGGTTAGGAACCCCCAGTGCCCCCACCCCCGGTTTTCCGCCAGCAGCGGTAGAACACGCCCTTTCAAATGTTCAAAACATCGTCCCCAGACAATGTTTCACCACAGTCAACCCGTATAGTAGGGATGCGCGATAAGGATGCAAGGGCCTTGCCCGCCGATGTCGAAGCTTTCCGAGCGCGGGGCGGCCAACGAAAGTGGCCAAGGACGGAGCGAGGTGGCAAGGATGCAAGGGTACCCTTGGGAAGGTTCCCCATCCCTGATATGCGGGTTGACTGTAATTTTGAAGATTCCTCCTGTGGAGGGGCGTGCCCGATTTGAAGTTATGCGCGCGTCCACTACCCCTGCCCAGGCACACCCTTGCCCAAGAGCGGTGCGCACGCCCTCCTTGCCTGGCCAGGGAGGCCATCCCACACACACACACACACACACACACACACACACCACCTCCTCGTCATCCTTCTCCTCCTCCTCGTCCAACTCCTCCTCGTCCTCCTTGGCCAGGGAGGCGCACACAGACACACACACACACACACACACAAACACACACAAACACACACACAAACATACATACACACACAGCTGCAGGGCCCAGCCTGGGCCTGGCCAGGGGCAGTGGATTCTCCAGACCTCCTCCGATGTCCTGCACTTTGTCCAGCGGGCTTCGCGCGGAGCTCTGGAGCACTACCGGGGGGCCGATTTCCGCACCCCACATCGTCTTGGTCCCGTGGCCTAGACACCGATAGCCTCGGTCCTGTTTTCGTTAACACGTAAGACAGTTAGTTGTTGCATATATATATATGTATGCATACATTTACATACATACATGTACATATACATATATATATATATATATATATACATGTGAAAAACAGAGGGGGAAACAAACAACAACTTAAACTTTCGGCGCTCTGCGCGGCGCCAGAGGCGCCGCCAGGGGGGGCCCCGCGCGGCTCTAAGACCTCCGCGCGGAGCGCCAAACGTTTACGTTCATGCCGTTCTCTTCTTCGAATTTGGTTGCGTATAGAGCTCGTCGGCCTGTCCTCGAGCACCACCAACTTGTCGGCCTCCTCCCCGAAGAGGTCCACGGCGCCGTCCTCCTCCCCGCCGGCCGCGTCCCCCTCGGCGGGCACGTCCTCCGCCGACGCGGCCGCGGCCCTCTTGGGCGGCCTGGGCTTCCGATCGAGAGCCGCGACGCCGTCTGGGCGGCCGGATTTCCCCGCGGTGTCCAGCTTGCCGTACTTGCCAGACTCCATCTCCTCTCGGACGGGTGGTGCTGGGGGGGTGGCCCTGGGGGGGTGAAGAAAAAAGCCCTACAGCAGGGCTGAACCTAAGCGGTGGTTGTCGTACGTCTTCCCTCGTTTTGTCTTCAATCCACGTTTGCCGCAAAGCAAAATCGAAATGAAAACGGCCCACGAAATCGCCAAAACGTTTAGGTCCAGCCCTGCCCTAAAGGGGCCCTCGTAGGGACCCGTTTGGAGCTAGCTGGTGCCCCAAAGGGGCCTTACAGGGCCCCTTTGGGGCCTTGTTCTTCACCCCCCATCTGGGTCACCCCACCTTAGCACCCGCCCGATCCTCCATCTCTGCCTTTATCCTCTTCATCTGGAGGTTCACTTGGTTCGCCTCCGTCATGAGGTCGCCCAGCTTCCTGCCCATGGTGCTCTTCTTCTGGTCCCGGATCTTGTCCGCCCGCCGCTTCAGCTTGCGAGCGATTTTCATTCTGGGCTTCGACGTGTGGCCAAAGGGTGGGGGAGGGAGGGGGGTATGGGTCTGGGCCAGTGCTCAGTCCGTCCGCTCCTCCCAGTCGAAAGATCAGACTGGGGAGTGCTCCAGACCAGTCGCAAGAAACCAGCCGCCCAAAACAGCCAAGACCTGGACTACGGGGGGGGGGGGCAGGAGCCCGCGCCGATGGTGCTGCTCCCCGGACCTCTCCCGGGGTGCGTTCTGACCAGGAGTTCGAGGCGAATCCAACGGTGGCGACGAGGGCCTCCCAGGAGGCCCCAAAAAGGGAGGAAACCAGCGAAGTACCTTCTCCTGCTCTGAAAGACGGCACCTTCGTGAACTCGATGCTGATCTCGCGGTAAAACGCCATCGGGTCCGCTTTCTTCCGCCTCTCGCGAGCAACCGCCTCGTCCTCGAGGCCGCCACCATCGGAGGCGTCGTCGTCGTCGTAGCAGTACTGCGCCAGCCACTGCTTGTTGAAGTCTTTGGCGGCAGCCTTCCGATCATCAAAAAAAGACCCCTAACCCTTTGGGGGGGGACCGAAGTTAGGGGTGCCAAAAACATGTGGGATAGCGGGGTCTTGTCTGCAGGTGTATCGAGCCAAACCGCCCAGAAGCACTATCCCTAATGCAAAGACGGGGGGCCTCAGCGAGGCTACGTCTTCATCGTGTTACTAGGGCTAGGGGTTCTCTTTTCCTCAATGACCTTCGACGACTTCGAGTCCTTCGCAGGCTCGACCTTCGCGTCGCTGCCACTGGCGCCGCCTCTTGTGGGTCCCCCAAACGGTGCGGTGGCCCACCGTGCGGCGACATCGAAAATCCAATGCAAAAAAACACATATGATCGGCCTGTGTTCCACCACCACCACCACCACCATAAGTTGGAGAGGGGAGGGTGGTCCTCCTCCTCCTCCTCCTCCTCCTCCTCCTCCTCCTCCTCCTCCTCCTCCTCCTCCTCCTCCTCCTCCCCATCGCCGCACGGCCTGGGACCTGAGGCCCCAGCCGCCGAGCACATCCTCGGAGAACGGCCCCGGGCCCAGAGCCGTGCGGCCACCCCGACCTCCACCAGACTTCTCCCCCCCGCTGTGGTCACCGCAGCCCGAGCATTTTCTGAGGGTGGAGGGCTCAGGGGCGTAATCCGTAGAGGCTGCTGCACCTCGAAAATCAATCCGTCTTGGGATTTCCCTGTTGCAGACTCAAGCCTCGAACATCTATCGAACCTTGATTTCAGAGTTCACCCATTTCTGATCGTCCAGTACTGCGAGGCGAGGCCGAACCTTGAGCACATGAGGCGAAGCTAGGACGAGGATAGAATCGGGTGAGGATCAACCAAGAATCTCTGAGATCCGGCGGCCCTGGAAGAGGATGTCTCGAGCGCCGCGGCGTTCTCAGAGCCTTCCGGAACGCTCGCGTCCCAGAACGCCCTGGGACGGCTTTCTCCTCGTCCTGGCCCCTTTCCGAAGGACCCCAGGGCCAGGACCAACCAGCACCGAACCGGGAGATCTGATGGGCCAGGACCAGCCAGCACCGAACCAGGAGATCTAAGTTGGAGGGGGGAAGGAGGAGGACGAGGAGGAGGAGGAGGAGGAGGTGGAGCAGGAAGAGGAGGAGGAGGAGGAGGAGGAGGAGGAGGAGGAGGAGGAGGAGGAGGACCCCCTTTCCCCTCCAACTTATGGTGGTGGTGGTGGAAAACAGGCCCGTCAAGATCGGGTCGGCCCGCAGCGTGCGCCGGGCTTGGCGCCCCATCGGCAAGGGGGCCGGACTCGGATCAGGCCGGCCACGTTCCACGACAGCACCGTTCTCTGGACCGCCAGTGGAGGTTTCCCAAACAGGGTCGGAACAGATGGGGTCGGAGGATGGCGCCGCATCTCCGATACATCAACGATGCATCGCCGACGTATCGCCGACGCAGCGGCGACGCATCGGCGATGCATCGGCGATGCTTCGGCGACGTCGGCGTGAATCGAATCGGGCTCCACATCGAGCCGCATCGCCGATGCATCAACGATGCGGCGCGATCCTCCGACCCCAGCTGCTCCGACCCCATTCTGGGAGGCCTAGAGCAGCAGCACCGTTCTCCGGACCGCCAGGCCTTCGCAGAAGCTGCCCGCACCGCCCTCGGCGGCCTTCGCCGGAGCAGTGTCGCCCTGCTTCGACGGCGGCGCCGCGGCGGCGGGCGTGGCGCTGGGCACCGCGCGGTCGCCGTCGTCCTCGTCGCAGCTGTCGTCGGCGGCCTCGCCCTCCTCCTGGGGAGCGTCGGGCTCTTCCGCGCCTGCGGCGCACTCCTCAGGGAGGAGATTATGCAGACAGTCAATCCGTATCATAAGGATGCGCGGTAAGGATGCAAGGGCCTTGGAGGCCCATGTGAACGTTTTTCGAACGAGGCTGGCCAGCGAAAGTCGCCGAGGATGGGCCCCGAAGGGGCAAGGATGCAAGGGTACCCTTGGGAAGGTTGCCCATTTTACTATGCGGGTTGGACACGTGGGGGACGACTCGTAAGAGCCATTCTCTGCCGCGGGGGCAGATTACGGGGAGGACGCTCAAAGAGTCAGTGACGACGACGACGCCCGTGAGCAGGCCTGCAACCCAATGGATCATTTCTGACACGAAGCCAGGACAAAATGAATATCGAGTGGGGATAAATCGAGAATCTCTGAGACCCAGCGGCCCTGCAGGATGTCTCAGACGCCGCGGCCTTCTTAGAGCGTTCAAGAACGCTCTGAGAGCTTTCTGGAAAGCTCTGGAACGGGTTTCCTTCCCCTCGCCCTAGCCCCGTCCGACTGCGCTGCGGAACGCTCTGAAACGGATTCATCATCGTCCTAACCCCGTGCGAATCTCCCAGGGCACTGCCGCATGACGGGCCGCCCGGACATCTCTTGAGATCGCCATCCGACAGTAGAGATGATGAGCCTGTTTTCCACGACCACCACCACCATAAGATGGAGGGGGAGGGGGTCCTCCTCCTCCACCTCCTCCTCCTCCTCCTCCTCCTCTTCCACGTCCTTCTCCTCGTCGTCCTCCTCTTTCCCCCCCTCCAACTTACAGTGGTGGTGGTGGAAAACAGGCCCATCAGGAGATACTGGGATCAGCCAGCACGGACTCGGCACGCCGCATCGGATCTGCAGGCGTGCCGCAGGGGGCCGCACCGGCATGGAGCCAGGATCGGCTCGGCTCGGCTCGGTGCGGGCGCGGTCCTCCAGGGAGGCGTCGGGCTCCTCCGCGCCCTCAGCGCACTCCTCTGGGGGGGGCGGGCAGGGGCAGCTCCTCCTCCGCGGGAGGTAGAGAGCTCTACGATCGGCAGCAAAAGACCATGCACGACGATGCTCCAGAGTACCGCAGACAGCACTCCCGGGAGCAGCAGCATCAGTACGGCGCCACGCCGCACCACCGTGCCGTCCCCCTGCCCTCAACGTTGCTGCACTGTGCCACACCAGACCACACGCACGACTCGCCGTCGCTCGCACGCCCATTCCCCCGTAAATGGTTCGGCCTCGTGCGTGTTTTTCGGCGGTGGACAAACCTCCCTTTAGTAGACCTCCCCTTAGTAAAACGGCTTGGGACCGAAACCCACGGACCTGGACCCGCAAAAATGACGACCGCGACGCCCTCTCGCGAACCGAAATCGGCCAATTCCTTAATCGACGTGTCAGGGTATGAGGTCTGTCCACCCCCGAGTTTTTCTTCCGCCAGCTGACCCGGGATGCTCCTCGCGGGCCCTCGCCGAGCAGGCAATGCGCACGCCCGGGCGATGCCGAGACGAACGGGCCGTGCCGCACTTTGCCACATGTAAAGTCGGGCGCGTCCCCCTATAGGGGGACGTTCGACGAAAATACAAAAAAATACCCCTAAAATAATCAGAAAGTAGTAAGATCGGCCGAAGACGCCCAAGATAGCCCCAAGACCGTCCAAGAAGCCTCCAAGACGTCCCAGGCCCCCTCCAAGAGCACCCCCAAGAAGGGCCCAAGAGGCCACACTCATTACTTTTCCATCGGAAACTTACATTTCTAGCATATGCGACGTTTCGGCTTTCACGGCGTCACAGACAGCTTCGTCTTCAGGGTCGGCGGCACCGGCCGTAAGGCCTTCGCAATACCCCTAAAAGAATCAGAAAGTAGTCCAAAAATAGTATGGGGACGATGTTTTGAGTATTCGTTGACCTTTCTGGGGTATCTCTCATTCTTCGTCGAGGATCCCCTGTAGGGGGACACGCCCGACATAATGCCACCTGCCGTAGGGGAGACCCTGCCCGGGAGATCGCAGACCGCGGGCGACGGCAGGAGCCCACGACCAGGCGACAAGGGGGCCACGGCCGGAGACCGGAACCAGACACCATGGGGATGTGTCGGCCCCTGTCCCAGGCCCCGTGGGGCTCTCGAGTGGACCCGAAATCTGTGGCCCAGCCCTGAGATATGCGAGGGGGGGGCCGTCCATCCTCGAGAAGGGGTGCGTCCGAAGAGCCTCCTGGGGGTGTATCCCAGGGTTCCCCTCCCTTTCTTTGCCGCGTCATGTTTCGTCGAAAGGTCGGGGATGGGGATAGAAAAATCACCTGCGACCAGAAACGACGACATCCGTAGACGCCAACAGCCTTGGAAGACAGCTATCGGAGGCGAGAGCGTGAGATCGCAGTGAAACGTAGAGGCCCCAGACCGAGAAGAAAGTATCAGTTTCGTGGTGGTGTTGCACGTGCGGGCGAGGCGAAGCTGCATGGGCGGGCGAAAGGAATGAACTCTCTCCTCTGGCTAGGGCGCCTCCAAGCCAAAAGATCGCCTCCCCCCCGGTTTATCCGGCGGTGTCCAGGGGTGCACCGCAAGCGTCCCGTCGGTGTCTCGTCGGTGTCCCGTCGGTGTCCCGTCGATGTCCCGTAGTGAAATCGATAGTGAGATCGATATTTAGACCGATAGTGCGGTCGATAGGGAGATCGATAGTGAGATCGATAATGAAATCGCTAGTGAGAGCGACCAAATAAGATCGATAGTGAAATCGATAGCGTGATCGATAGCCATGTCGATGATAAGATCGATACTGGTATCGACCGGATGAGATCGATAATGAGGTCAGTAATGAGATACTCGAATGAGATAGATAATGAGACCGATAGTGATGTCCCGTCGGTGTCCCGCCAGTGTCCCAATGGTGTCCCGTCGGTGTCCCATAATGAGATCGATAGTGAGTTCAATAGTGAGACCGATTGTGAGAACGAGAGTGGCATCGATAGTGGAATCGATGGTGAGATCCATAGTGTGATCAATAGTGAGATCGATAGTGAGACTGGTAGTGAGATAAATCGTTAAATCGATGGTAAGAACGATAGTCAAATCGATAGTGATATCGACAGTGGCATCGATCGTGAGATCGACAGTGAGATCGATCGTGAGATCGATTTGGTGACACGTTGGTTCCTCCCCCCACGAACCTACGAACCCACTGCTGACAAATGTGATGGATATGATGATGACGATGCTGGTGACGCACCCTCGAGTTAGCGACGACGCGTGATGACGATGTTGAGCTGCGATGTGATGCCACTATCATCCCCGCTTTCGATCTCACTCGATCGATCCCATCATAGACCTCGCGACCAGTCTCAGTACGAATGTATTCAGCGATCGATCCCACTATCGATTCCACTAGCGATCTCACTATCGAGTTCTCCATCGATCGCACTATCGATCCCACTACCGATATCGCAACCGATGTCACAATCAACCTCACAATCGATCTCACTTCTGATCCCACTATCCGTCCCATTCAAGCGATCTCAATATCCATCTCACTATCGACTTCGCTGTCGATACCAAGGCGGGACACCCCCGGCCACCGCCCGCCCACCGCCGACGGAACACCGAGGGGACGCCCACGGGACACCGACGGGACGCCAACGGTGGGACACGCTGGGACACCGCGCGCCGACCGGGGGCGGAGGCGCGGTCCACTGCAGCCGAATCGCCCTAGCGACGGCGGGGTCAGTCCTCCTCTCACGCAGCTTCGCCTGACCCGCACGCACGACACGAACACGAAACCGAAACCAGTTTCCCAGCGGGAGGCTCGCCGTCCCACGGCGATCGTATCCCCCAACCTCCGACAGGCGTGTAGATGTATGTGTATACGTAGGGCAATCTGTGGAGGCAAACTGTCTAGGGCGAGCTGTTTACGGGAAAATAGTATATGAAGGGGCCCAAGGACACATAAATATAGACACACACAACTAACAGGAACCCCTGTATTTGCAAATATTTTCTGGGCTTTCGTCTTCCCCCCCACTTCCAATAGTTTCCCATACCTTCCCTGGGGATCGACGATTCGTTGTGTCTGTGTGTTTTATATCTTCTGAGTATTCTAAGTATAAGCACTGGAAGCCCGCGCGGATTTCTTGGACCTGCGGACGGCGGCCCCTGCGGCGGCACCCCGTGGCGGCGCCCCCCGGCGCGCTCCGCGCGCGCCCCGGTCCGAGAGACCCCCGCGGAACTCCGACAACTTTGATGGGCCCGTGTTCCACCGCCACCACCAGGAGTTGGAGGGGGAGGGGGTCCTCCTCCTCTTCCTCCTCCTCCTCCTCCTCCTCCTCCTCCTCCTGCTCCTCCACGTCCTCCACCTCCTCCTCCTCCTCCTGCTCCTCCTCGTCCTCCTCGTCCATCCCCCCTCCAACTTCTTCTGGTCGTGGTGGTGGTGGAAGACAGGCCCATCAAACATTTCTTGGACCCGGGCGAGCCGACACCACTTCCAACGCCGCAGCACGACGGGGGCAGTCCGCGCGCGCGCGCTCGGGCGGTCCAGGCCCCGGGCAGCGCGAGGATGAGCCGACGGCAGGAGGAGGGCGAAAGGCCTCCCAAAATGGGGGTCCGAGGAGAGATGGCGTCAGAGGACTGCACCACATCGCCGACGCATCGGCGATGCATCGGCGACGTCAGCGTGGAGCAAATCGGGCCGCATCGCCGATGCATCGCCGATGCGTCGGCGAGGCGGTGCTCTCCTCCGACCCCATCCACGAGGCCTAGAAGGGAGAAGCAGGCGAAAGCGGCCGCGGGGGGGGGGAGGAGGGGAGGAGGGGAGGGACAGACGGGCGAAAGCGGCCGCGGGCCCGGGCGAGCTGACACAGCGGCAGCTCCTAGGAGGGCGGCCCTCGGGGCCCCTCCGCAGAGCGCAACAAAGCGCACCCTGTGCTCTCGAGGCTGCGCCCCGCTGAGGCCGCGAGGGAGCCGACCCCCCCCAGGGGCCAGCGGATGACCGTGGCCTCAGACCGCCCTCCTCTGAGAGAACGCCGCAGGCTCATGCTCACGCCGCAGTTCAGGGGAAGCGAAAATCACCCACACACATACACACATACACACATATGTGTATACGCACACACACGCGCGCGCGCACGCACAAACACACACGCACACACACACACACACACACACACACACACACAAACGTACACACAAACACGTACGCACACACACACACACACACACACACACAACACAACACACACACACGTACACACACACACACGTACGCACACACACACACACAACACACAACACACACACACACACACACACACACACACACACGTCGGTCGGAAGAAGTGGGTGGTAGCATGAAACATGAAGTGGGAAGGCGGCGCTGAGAAGAGATCGGGCTTCCGCACGCCCCCTGGAGAGGAAGGAAGAGGGACAACCGCTCGATCCTCGAAGCAGGAAGGCGGCTTAAGTAGATAAAAATCTGGGGCCCCAGGAATACTTACTTTCAACGACCGACGGGCATGCGCGGGCCGCACTCTTAGAGGAACCGAAAATCATATAAACAGACACATGTGGAGGTCCGCGCGGATTGGATCGGTGCTGGACCCCTCCCTGGCGCGTTGAGCGCGCCAGGGGGCGGCGCCGGAGGGGGCTCAAGCGCCGGCCCGAGAAGCCCGCCGTGGACCTCTGGTGGCTCATGTTTGTGCCACTGCTTCTTCTGCTCCTTTCGACGACGACGACGACGACGACGACGACGACTTTTCTTCTTCAATCTGCTCCTCGCCGCCCTCGCCGTCCTTGCCGCCCTCCGCGCCCTCCTTGGCGGCGCGCGCACAGGCGCAGGGGGAAAGGGGGACGGCTTCTTAGACGGATGCCGCTTCTTAGAAGGTGCCGGCACTTCATCTACAGACGAGGCCTTCTCAGAAACAGGGGTCTTTCTAAGAAGCCCTCCCCCCCTCCCCCTACCCAGACCCCCGATGCCATGATTTGTTTGCAGACAGCGTCGACCCCCCGAGGTATCGACCCGTTCCCCGGGACCGGCAATTCATCCTGAATCGTTGTTTGACGGACCCGCGGCCTGGCAAGGGCCCTCAGAAGCCGAAAGCAGCAGCAACAACAACAAAAAAACCTGCGCGCGTGGCTGATCCCCCCCCCCCGCCTGTGTGCGTGGCTGAACCCCCCCGTGGGCGGGCGGCCGACCCCCCTTCACTCGGAAGAAAGGCGGTGTAGACCACGGCGGATCGGGGCACCTTGCATCTGCATGTCTTGAGCAGGGACCGACCGTCCCGGCATTCCTGTAGTCCTACCACGAAATGTTCTTAGAAACCAAAAATGCTCGAAGAACAAAAACAATGTTCTTAGAACATACACCCGATGTGATAAAACAAGACAGTCCCAGCCAGAAATGTTCTAATAACATTTCGTGGGAACACCAACAGGCTCTTAGAGCATTGTTTGGTAGGACTATAGGCACGCCAGGACGCTTCGCCACTGCTTGAATGTCCGAGCTCCGTAGCTGCCTGCACGCCCTCCTGTGCTCCACTGCGTTCCTGCCTCTGTGGACACTGCACAGGCCCAGGGGCTCCCCAACTCCGCGCTGCGCGCCGCGCGAGGCGCGCCGTGCGAACATAGTACAACTTCGCGCTCCCGCGCCGCCTCCCAGGGGGTGGGACAAGAGGAGGACGAGGAGGCATCGGAGCCGCACCGCGGAGCGCGGAGCGCGAGGCGCGAGGCGCGAAGAACTTTTCGCGCCCTCGAGGGCGCCCTTGCTTGTGGAAACTGCGCAGGCCCGACGAGAGCTCGAGAGTCGAGCAGGGACCGAGCGTCCCCGCACTCCTGTACGCCTACCACGACATGTCCTTAGAACTCCAAACTCTTCTAAGAACACAAACAATGTTCTTAGAATATAACCCCGACGTGTTAAAACAAGACAGCTCCAGCCAGAAATGTTCTAAAGAACATGTCGTAGAAACACCAAAAGGCTCTTAGAACACTCTTTGGTAGGCCTATTCCAAATCCCTTACTAAGTGTCCCCCGGGTCCGGTTTTTATGGCGCCTTTTTTGTAACTGGGGGGGTCCTGTTTATTAGAGCGCTTTCTAAGGATTGGAGCTTAGGAGTCCGGTTTATCAAGGCGCCCCGTTGAAGAGGGGGTCCGGAATATTCGGTCGCATTTGGAGGGGGGTCCGGTTTTTAGAGGGGGGTCGATGAGTAAGGGATTGGAAGCATAGACCCGCCAGGACGCTTCGTCGCCACTGCTCGAGAGGAGGCCCCTGCCAGCGCGCGTGCCGCCCGGCCTCGTCCGCTCAGCAGTCGGCCCCCGTGGGACCCCCCGCGGGAGGGGCCCAGCCTGGCCCCGTGCCCGTGCCCAACGGGCGGAGATCCCGCCGTGGCGCCCGCGAGACGCCTCCCGGGAGGCCCAGGACATGAGGAGAGGCGCCCGGGGTGCTTCCAGGAAGCCCCCCCCCTGCGGTTATGGTTAAGTCAGGCGTATCCCCCGACAGGGGGATTCTGGACGAAAAATAAAAAGTAGTCAGAACATGCCCCAAAATGGCTACAAAATCATCAAAAAATCGTCCCCTGACTGTTTGTCTACTATTTTTCAATATTCCCCCTGTAGAGGGACAGGCCCGACTCAAGGTTATGGTGTTCGAACTTCTACTTCAGCCTTGATTTGGGTCGGGCATGTCCCCCTACAGGGAGATTTTGGACGAAGAATCAAACATACCCCCAAAAATCCTCAAAATCCCACCAGCCCTTTGGGCGTGGTTTACCCCTCCCCCATACCCCCTCCCCCTGGGCCTGGAGAGGGCGCCGCGGGTGGTTGGAGGGGTCTTTTTCGACTCCTGGGAGGGCTAAAATTCGACACCCCTCACGAGGATTCTGGCCCCGACGGGGGGAGGCAGAAAAATGCTCCCCTCTTCTTTGAAGCCAAAATCATTGATTTTACTACGGTTTTGGCCCCACTTTGGCCTTCTGAGGGGGCAGCGCTCATTAAAGCTCCCCTCTTCTTTCAAGCCAAAATCATTGATTTTACTAAGGTTTTGGCCCCATTTTGGCCTTCTGAGGGGGCAGCGCTAATTAAAGCTCCCCTCTTCTTTGATCGATTTCCTCCAAGATGGCCCCAAGAAGCGCCCAGGAGGCACCAAGAGGCCCCAAGATGGCCCCAAGAGGCCCCCAGGAGGCCCCCAAGAGGATCCCAAACGGCCCAAAGAGGCCCCCCCGAGGCACCCAAGACGCCGAAAAGCCCATCAGGACGACCCTCTACTCGCCTGGGCGTCGTTTCTGGACGGGCCGGAGGAGGGGCCCGAACGACTCACACCAGGACGAGGGGCCCGAACAACTCACACCACGAGAAGCCCGAACGACTCACACCAGGACGAAGAGCCCGAACGACTCACACCACGAAGAGCCCGAACGACTCACACCAGGAAGAAGGGCCCGAACGACTCACACCAGGACGAGAAGCCCGAACGACTCAAACCACGAGGAGCGCTTTCTCTCCCTCCTCCTCCGCCTCGTCCTTCTCCCGCTCCCACCACAAGGAGGATGTACAAGGAGGCGGGAGGAAGGAGGAACAGGGGAGATATGCGGGGGCAGGCGGAAACACGCCTGAAAAACACGACTGTCGGCATGCTTCGCTAGAGTTGCTGTTGTGAGATGGGGTGGTGGGGATACGCGAAGCGTGAAGAATTAGTTAGAAGATACTCACAAAATCGTCCCCAGACTGTTTGTTACTATTTGGGAATACTCCTCCTGTATAGGGACAGGCCCGACATAAGTCTTGATCGTCGGAAAGAATTTCGAGTACCAAGAAAGTACCGAAGCTTGAGGGTTTTCACGCGTCGGGCCCTGGGAAGCGATACGATACTCGTTCGACACTGTGTCGATACTTTTCTCGGTGCTCGAAATTAGTTCTGGCATGTAGTCCTTTCAAATACGATGGGGGCAGCATGACCCTATGGCAGGTTCGTGTCGAGCCGACTTCGGCGTCGGTTTCTGACACCGCGGGGATCGTTCAAGCTTGAAAGATCGGCCGTCTCCGAACCGTCCGATCGTTCAACATCAACCCATCCTGGGGCGCCGCCGGCATTCAACGTGGAACGCCCGCGGCGGGGTCGCCGCCAATCGACACGGCGCCAACCTACAGCGTTAGAAAAACAAAAAACGGCATAAGCATTAACGTTTGGCGCTCCGCGCGGATTTCTTGTATCTGCGCTAGACCCCCCTCCCTGGCGCGCGGAGCGCGCCAGGGGCGGCGCTGGAGGCGCTTCCAGGGGGGCCAGGCGCGGATCCAAGAAGTCCGCGCGGAGTGCCAAAGGTGTATGTTTATGGCCTCATGTTTGCTTCCTCTACATACGGCAGCCAATAGGTAGAAACCAGAAGGCACCCATACCGCCACTCCCCGGACCTCTCCCGGGCTGCGTCCTAACCAGAATTCCGAGGCGAATCCAGCGGTTGCGGCGAGGGCCTCCCAAGAGGCCCAAAAAGGGGAAAACGGGCGAGGGGCAGTGGTCTGGGTACCCGTGTAGCAGAGGAGGCCTGTTCAGAAGAGGGGGCATGTCCAGCAATGGAGCAATCCTCCCCCGCCTCCTCCGCCTCCTCCTCCTCCTCCGCCTCCTCCTCCTCCTCCGCCGAGGCCTCCTCCTCCTCCTCCCCCTCCTCGTCCTCCTCCTCATCATCCGCCTCCTCCTCCTCCTCCTCTCCTCCTCCTCCTCCTCCTCCTCCTCCTCCTCCTCCTCCTCCTCCTCCTCCTCCTCCTCCTCCTCCTCCGGGTGGCCCTCCTCCTCCTCCTCCTCCTCCTCCTCCTCCTCCTCCTCCTCCTCCTCCTCCTCCTCAAGCATGTCGGCCCGGGTGGCCGCCTCATGAGCAGGCGGCAAGGGGCGCGCGCGGCAGACGAGGTGCTCACGGGAACCCCCCAGACCTCGCACCCGGGATAAAAAAACGTGGTGATTGTGCAGGCGCTGCGCAGCAGTCACTTGTGTTGTTCCCTCCTCCTCCCGTCCTCCTCCTCCTCCTCCTCCTCTCCTCCTCCTCCTCCTCCTCCTCCTCCTCCTCCTCCTCCTCCCTCCTCCTCCTCCTCCTCCTCCTCCTCCCTCCTCCTCCTCCTCCTCCTCCTCCTCCTCCTCCTCCTCCTCCTCCTCCTCCTCCTCCTCCTCCTCCTCCTCCTCCTCCTCCTCCTCCTCCTCCTCCTCCTCCTCCTCCTCCTCCTCCTCCTCCTCCTCCTCCTCCTCCTCCTCCTCCTCTCCTCCTCCTCCTCCTCCTCCTCCTCCTCCTCCTCCTCCCCCCCTTCCCCCTTCCCCTCCTCCCCCTCCTCCTCCTCCTCCCCCGACCCCCTCCCGCAGGCTTGGAGCGCGCCCCGACCTCCGCGCCCTCGGCCGGCGCGCCCGCGACGGCCTCCGGCTCCGCCGCCCCGCCCCCGGCGGCCGCGGCCGCGGCGGGCTCCCGGGGCGGCCGCCCGCCGCCCCCCCTGCAGCGGGGATCTTCTGACCCGGGTCAGTCCAGATCCGGGTCAGTCAGGCCTCGCAGAATCCTGCAAGATCCTGCAAGATCCTGCACCCACGCCCGGGTCAACGTGAAGGATCCCGCGAGATCCTGCAGGGTCCTGCGCCCACACCAGGGTCAGTGCGACCCTGGCCCTGCAGGATCCTGCAAGATCGGGCGCCCTGGCTGACCCCCGTCTGCATTGACCCCCGTCTCAAGGCTCCCGACCTGCCGGCGGCGGCCTTCCACCGGCGGCGCGCCCGAGGAGGGGGCAAAGTTGAAGGGCCACATCCCAGAAAGACTTTCGAGCACCCAGAAAAAAAGTGTCGAAGGAGTGTCGAGAACAGTGTCGGAACGGTGTCGGACGAGCGTCTCCCGGGGCCCGACGCGTGAAAACCCTCGAGTTTCGGTACTTGTTTGTTCTGGTGCTCGAAATTATTTCTGGTGGTCAAAGTAGGTTGGAACATCATGAGGCAAAGTACGGAGGAGCAGTACGGTCAGCCCGAAGAGTAAGGATGCGCGGTAAGTAAGGATGCGAGGGCCTTGGAAGGCCATGGAGGGCCACGTTGAAGCTCTTCGAGCGGGGCGCGGCCAGCGCAGGCAGCCAAGGATGGGCCGAGGAGGCAAGAACGTCAGGGCGCCCCTGGGAGAGTTGCCCATCCTTCCTACGCGGGTTGACTGCAAGATGAAGCTCTCGTCCTGAACAAATCAGGGCGGGTAAGTGTGTTCTATTTGTCGGCCTCTGGGGGCCCTTATTCTGGGCCTCGGGACCGTCAACAAAAACGGCTCGGGATGAACCAACGGCCGTGGGGAAAGGGTCAGGACTTCCAGGGACCCCGTAATACTGAAAAATCAGGACATCGCATGTCTGGAATAAGACGGAGCCAGGACGAGGATCAACTCGAGTGAACTTAAAGCGAGGATCTCTGAGGTCCCGCGGCTCTGGAGGATGCCTCGGGCGCCGCGGCCTTCTCAGGGCGTTCCAGGACGCTCTGAGAGCGTTTTGGAACGCTCTGAACGGATTGATCCTCGCCCTGGATTGATCCTCGCCCTGGCCCTGGATTGAGCCTCGCCCTGGATTTGTCCTCGCCCTGACCCCGTCCGAAGCAGGCCTCCTCAGGAGAGACGGCGGGGCTTCTCGGAAGCCCTCTGGCCTGCTTGGAAGCTTTCCGTGCCTCCGCGGAGGGCTCTGGAAAAACCCAGCAGATGGCCCGAGGCCTTCCGAGCCTTCTGAGACGGCTGGCCTTTGCTCACCTTCCCTTCCCCCCCCCCCCCCGGGCCGCCGCCGATTCCAGAGGAGAGAGCGAGCATAGACGTGAACTGGCCGAGCTCCGCGCGGATCCCGCTCGGGGGCCCCGAAACCGTGTGGTGACGGTGCGCGTGGTGACTTCGGAATCCCCAACCAACATCCTCACCGCGCGGTCCTAGAAGAAGAAATAACGACACGAACAGCTCCGCGCGGATTTCTTGGATCTGCGCTGGACCCCCTCCCTGGCGCCCTGGTGCGCCAGGGGCGGAGCCGGAGGCGCCGCTGGGGGGCCCAGCGCGGATGCGAGAAATCCGCGCGGAGCGCCAAAAACTTCTGTTTATGCCGGTTACTCTTCTTCGAGTGGTGGCCTTGGAATCCCCCACGACCCCATCGCGCGGTCCGTCACCACACGGTTTCGGGGCCCTCCAGGCCCCGGTCGCCCGAGGCGTCCTCGGAGAATGGCCCGAGCATCAAAGCCGCGCGGCACCCCTAGTCCCCATGGACTCACCACGCGGTGTGGTCACCACACCCGCTCGGGGGGGCCCCGAGCCCCCGCCCTTGGCGCGCAGGGGCGGCGCCAGAGGCTCAGGGGAGGAGGGGGAGGAGGAGGAGGAGGGGGAGGAGGAGGAGTAGGAGGAGGAGGAGGAGGAGGGAGGCGCCGACAGGGGGCCCAGCGCATACCCAAAAAAATCGGCGCGGAGCTCGGAAAGTTCATGGCGATGCAGCGCTCTCTTCTTCGACCTTCGAAGGCTTCTTGGACTTGCCGCCCTCGTACAGCTTGATGGCCTCTCCGGCCACAGGCAAGATTCGTGGCGCGCACCAGGGGGTAGGGGGAGGGAGGAAGGCTTCTTAAAGGAGGCCAATTCTCAGAAGGCGCTGGCCCTACATCTACAGACGAGGCTGGCGCCTTCTACGAAACGGGAGTGCTTTTAAGAAACCTCCCGCCCTCCCCCTACCCAGACCCCCGACGTCATGATTTGTTCGAAACGTCGACCCCCCGAGGTATCGACCCGTTCCCCGGGGCCGGCTTTTCATCCTGAATCGTTGTTTGACGGTCCCGCGGCCTGGCAAGGGCCCTCAGAAGCCGAAAGTAGCAAGAAACCTCCTGTTGTGATTGCGAACCCTGCCACTGGGGCCTTCAGTGGAGCTCCCTGTGGAGCCACGAAGCGTGAGAGGCGTGCAAGGAATGCGAGGAGCGGGAGGAGGGGGAGGAGGAGGGGAGGAGAGGAACGCGGGGCGCTCTCCTCAAAACGAGGACCCAACACCACAGGATGGTCGGGAAAAACCTGCCGTCGCATGTCTGGGTTCGGGTGGGGATATGTCGAAAGAGTCTCTGAGATCCCGCGGCTCTGGAGGATGTCTCGGGCGCCGCGGTCTTCTCAGAGCCTTCTGGAACGCTCTGAGCGCGACTTGGTCTGGAGCGCACTGATACGGATTTATCCTCATCCTTGTCCCGTCCGAGCGCGCCAACCAGTGCGAGCCTTTGTGGTAGCCTCCGCGGAACTCCGCGGCCCTATCATGAGCGTAATTTCGACCGGATTTCGTCCAGGTTTCGACCACCCCCCTTCACCCTTCGTCTAGATTTCGTTCAGATGCCGATCCTCGATCCTCGATCCTCCTCCTCCTCCTCCTCCTCCTCCTCCTCCTCCTCCTCCTCGTCCTCCTCCTCCTCCTCCTCCTCCCCTCCTCCTCCCCCTCCTCCTCATGACAGAGGAGGCTGCCTCCCAGGACCCGCACCTGGCATGGTGCAAGTCTGGTAACGATGTGGCTGATCATTGTGCTAAACTCGGCGCCCTGGCCCATGAGCGGCCCAGCGACGAGCACGAAGCTCGGCTCCAGCGAGCCATTGCTGTGTGCCGCAAAGTGTGCGTGCTGGCTGCCCGCGTTCTGCCTGCCTGGCCACCGTGTGACCTGTCTGGGGCCACGCGCGATAAGCCTGCTCCCCGCCCGCCGCCGAGGGTGCGAGAACGCCATGCGTGGGCATGGCGCGAGTCATACTGGCAGTGTAAGCAGTGTTTGAGGGCGACTCGGTCTGTGTAGCCATCTAATAGCGAGTGCCCACAGACCCATAAGCTTCTAGGGAGCCAGCTCCAGAAACTGGGGCACACTTGTTTGTCGTTGGAAGTCTCTGACGGCAGCAGGCTGGTGGTGTGTACTGCCTGTAAATCGTTTGCGTCGGGAGGGTATGTCCGCAACCTCCAACGAAAATGTCTCGGTAAGCCCAGTTGCGCGAAGTCAGGTCGCTATTACTGGCAGCGCATTAAGGCGGGTAAGCATCCCAAGCAGGAAGCCTGGCTGGATGCGAGAGCACTCGCTGTGGCCCGTATCTTTGAAACGCCCTACTCCTCCTCCTCCTCCTCCTCCTCCTCCTCCTCCTCCTCCTCCTCCTCCTCCTCCTCCTCCGTGACTGCTGCTAGGCCTGCGCACGATAGGGCAGGTGCTCCCCTTGCTACGGAGTGCAGCACTGCTCAACTCGAGGGGGCGGTGGTTGTCGTCGGAGTGTCGTTGGTCGATCGTGGTCGTCGGAAGGGACTTGGTGGCCCGAGGCGCCTTACCGCCCCGTCCACATCAGTCTGTCAGCCCCCCTAGCGCCGCTTCGCTGAGCAGCGCTGGAGTGGCCAGTGTTGTTTCGCGGGGCCCTGCGATCCGTGCAGCGCCCGTCGCCCGCGCATCCTGTGCGTACCTGGCCCCCCTGCACACTCCTTTCGAGGACTCTGTTGTGCTGGGACCCCCACATACTTCCTCCTCTGCCTCCTCTTCGGCGTCGCTTGCAAGTGTTCGGGCTGGGCTCCGCTCGGGGGAGGCTTCTCTCGCTGAGAAGGCGATCGCCGAGGGGCTGTCGTCTGGATCAGGCTGAGGAGAGATGACGGGAGCTCGGTTGTGTCGCCATGTTGGGCGTCCTGCCGTGCCTGTTTTCGGGCCTCTGCCTGCGTGATTAGGCCCTCGCGCGCCAGCGTTGCCATTTTCTTCCGCACCGTGCGGCGCGCTCGTTTGTCCAGCCTGCAGTGTCCGCCCTGCAGGCTACATGCACCTGTCCTCGCTGGTGCCTGCAGCTCGCGGGTCTCCGCAGCTGCAGAAGGGACTTCCATGACCTGGGGCAGAGGGTGCAGCGGCAATCCTCCTATTCCTCCTCCAGTTCTCATCGCCCACCTCCTCCTCCGCCTTCACCAAATCCGGCGAAATCCAAGCGAAATCCAACCAGACCGCAAGGAATGTAGGGGGTCCTCTGAGGCTCCCTTGGAAGACCCACGCAGCCTGGGGACTGGGCGCGAGTCACTGGGGGGCGATTATGGAGAGACGGGGGGGGGGTGGAAAGGAGCCCTTCTCGGGCCCCGAAGGCCCCCTTCTGGGGTGGGGCCCCAAAGGGTCCCTTTGTTGCAGCCCTCGTGCGAGCAAGGAAGTTTCGGGCTCCTTCCCCACCAGCCCGAGGCGCACTGGATATGGACGCATCTGCCCCCCAGGGGCTCGATCTTCGACCGCATGCGCTGCGCCTCGGCCTCGTGGCGCCCCCTCCGGGAAAGTCCAGGGCGCACTGGATGTGCACATATAAGCCTTACCCGCATCTCGCTGCCCCATGCCGTCGCCCCCCATGATCGGGGATGGACAGACCTCCCTGTAGTAAAATGTGGTTTGGTGGAAACGACTTCGGGCCCAAACCTGGCGGGCGCAGGCCTGGAAAATAACGGCCGCGGCGCCCACACGAGAACCGAAAACGGACAATTCACTAATCGACGTGTCAGGGCAGGAGGTATATCCACCTCCGGCATGAATTCACGACCGAGGGTCCCTGCAATCCTCCTCCTCCTCCTCCTCCTCTTCCTCCTCCTCCTCCTCCTCCTCCTCCTCCTCCTCCTTCTGAGGGGCCACTCATTGCCGCGGTGGGGGCCGCGCCTCGCCCCCCTCGCCTCCCAGCGGGGTGGGCACCGCGCCCGGCGGCAGCGTCAGCACCAGCCACTCGAGCGCCGCCCGGAGGTCCAGGCCCAGGGTGGCCTCGAGGGCGGCCCGGACGTGCTCGGGCGCGAAGCCGTGGGACTCGAGCAGCTTGTGCGACTCGTAGAGCCGATCGTAGGCCCTGGTGGTGGGCCTGTCTTCCACCGCCGGCACCACGAGTTGGAGGGGGGAAGGAGGTAGAGGACGAGGAGGAGGAGGACGGAGAGGAGGAGGACGAGGAGGAGGAGGAGGAGGAGGACCCCCTCCCCCTCCAACTTATGGTGGTGGTGGTGGAAAACAAGCCCATCACCTCGTCGCCGAGTTCACCTTCAGCCGGTAGGTGGGCGGGTATCTCAGCATGCTGAACACGCGCAGCTGCTCGCCGTCGAAGAAGATCGGCTCCGACAGCGGCCGCACACAGTCCTCGGTCGCCGCCTCGGAGGCGCTGTCGGACTGCATCAGGTCGAGGATCTTGGCCTCCAGCGGCGCCGGAAGCGCGATCTTGCCTCGGCGAGCCCGAAGGGTGTGGCTTGCAGAGGGTGTGGTTTGCAACCAGCACCCCGGGGGCTCGATATATAGAGCTGTCCGCCGCACCCCGAGGAGGTCCCACGAGGACACTGTCGTGCCCCCCAGGCCCCGACGGCGCCGATCGCAAACCACACCCCAACGTAACCATACCCCAACGAAACCACAAATGTTGTAGTCGCCGATTGCCTGTCGCGCTCTCCCTGACGCGGTTCGCGGACGCTTTGAGCATCCGTGCGCAGTTCGAGGGACCCGCCTCCCGCTTCTCCTCGCGCTCGAACTCCTCGCGGACCCTGCGCGCCACCTTCGGTGGCAACTCATGGAATCCTCCCATGCCATCCTGCTGGCTCTTGCGAATCGACGCTAGCCGACACTAATCGACGCTTATCGAGCCTAATCAGAGCTAAATCGGCGCCTCCTCATCGATCACCACACGCCAGCGCACGTTATAGAGGGGGCGCGACCGCAAGAAACCCTCGCAAGACCCCCAGCCCTGACTGGGCAAGAAGGTCTCTTGCCCAGGCCCTGCATGTCTTGTCCAAGGGATCCAGTCGGAGAAGCCCTTTTTACCCTCGGCGCAGCAGCTCCTCAGCGATCAGGAGACGTCAGCGCGCATCGTTGGAAACAATGAAACCCAGGGCTCCCAGCCCAAAGGAAGAGCAAGCACCAGCGCGCATAGGGCTTCTCGCGAGCAAAGGAAGAACCACCACCACCACCAGCCAGCGGGCCTGGCCGCTCCCCCCCCCCCCACCGGCAGCTGGTGGCACCCCGTTCCGTCCCGGACGCGCCCACATGGGAGTGCCCGGCGCGGAGTGCCACCAGCTCGGAGGGGTGGCCTTTTGGGAAGGGAGCTCTCTCTGGAGCAGGGCTGGACCTAGACGTTTTTCTTCGTTTCGTTTTCGTATCGTTTTTCGTTTTGCCCCTGCTTTCCTGCCCCTCCCTGCCAAAACCACAAACAGAACACGGCCGAAGCCCAGCAAAGCAGCGCTTAGGTCCAGCCCTGCTCTGGAGTCCCGGTGGCGATGGCTCCTCTTCCTGCTCTCGGGGGCTCGCGGTGCGCGCCCCCGCTGCAGGATGCCCTCGCACGACTTGCTTTAGGTCGGGCATGTCCCCCTACAGGGGGATCTTGGGCGAAGAATTCAAAATACCCCAAAAATGTACGTCCCCAGACTATTCTTGGACTATTCTTGAGTATTCCCCCTGCAGAGGGACAGGCACGACTTAAACTTGCTGCCGAGCACCACCTCCTCCTCGACGGACTCCTTCGAGGCGCCGCCCTCAGCCTGGCTCGCGGACGGCGCAGCCGGCGCAGACGCGGCGGCCCCCATCCCGAGCAGCTCGGCCACGTCGGCCCCGTCCTGGCGGGCGCCGTCCCGGCGATTCCGAGGAGACCCTTCCTTGATGCGCGGCGATGGCGTGCTCGCTTTGGTCTCGTTTTCCTCGGTCCTGTCTTCGTGGTGCCTTTGGTGCAGAACGAAGTCCAAACGGAAGCGGCCCACGAAATCGCCACGACACCGTGAAGCTCGAGACCCTGAACGGGCGTTATGGGGGGGCGGAGTGGGCGGTGAGGGGGCATAACGTAACGCCCCCGCTCCCCACCGTGACAGGCTGGTGCCAGACGCACTGCGGCAGTGCCAAGGACATACTGGAGGTGGGGAACGTTACGTGTTGGGGTGGTGGGTGGGGGTGAAGGGGGGGATAACGCGCGTTAAAGCCCATAGGGCAAGTAAAACACTCTCAAGACGGGGCCCTGAGCGATGGGGCCCTAAGACAGGATCAGTCAGCATCAAAGCGGGAAATCAGATCCAACCGCAGCGTGCATCGGGTCGGGCTGCATAGGCACGGAGTCGGAATCGAATCGGATCGGCTGCGCCAGGATGCACACCAGCGCCATGCAAACATCGGGCCGCATCGGGTCGGCAGAACATCGGAATCGAATCGGAGCGGGCCGGCCGGAATCAACATCGAATCAAATCGATTGGATCGAAGTGGGCCCTGCCCGAAGGGCCAGGGTCCTCAAACAAGGCACATTCAGCCGTTGGTCCCTTCCTGTCCTGAAGGAAGCGCCAATGGTCGGCACTGATCGGGAAATCTCACGTCTCGGGCGCCGGTGCCGTTTCAGAGGGCACCATAATGTTTCGACAACTTTCCATCACGCTCTGGCGCGATGTGTCTACATCGTAGGCGAACAAGTGAGTCGGAAGATCGCACTGCGTCGTCGATGCATCGGCGATCGCCAAGATGGAGAAAATCAAGCGACGCGACGATGTTTCAGCGACGCGAAACGATCCTACCCACCCCAGAGACCCTCTGCCCTGACTTGTTCGGTACGAGGTCCACTGAAGTCCCGACTATTCCCCCAGGGCCTGCCTATCTTACTGAGCCAGCTTGGGAGGTCCCAGGGTCTTCCTTCCTCCTGCCCCTCCTCCTCCCTCTCTCTGTCTCTCTCTCTCTCTCTCTCGGAGTTGTTCAGCTTACCCTCGCGCTGTGCTGGGTCATTGGATATGGCGTCTGTGCGCGCAGGCGCTGTAATGGATCGGCGCTCGTATTTTGTCGTCATGCATGTCCAACAGGTGTGCCTTCCTGCTGTTGCACGTTCTGCAGATGCGCCGTCTAGGCGCGGCGTCCTGCGTGTGCGGGGCCCCGTGAGGGCCCCGAGGAGGCCGAAAGCGGAGCAAAACTTTCCAGACGTTGGCGATGCCTGGGGCCTGTTCGAGCCGGGTGTCGCCAGAAGAGTCCATGGCCTAATGCGTCTCCATAGGCAAGCGCGTTCCACTACTCGCAAAATCAATACTCGCAAATGGCCTGGGTCCGCCGCGGGGGATGCACGGTCAAATACACAAGAGGACAACACTCTTGTTGACGTTTGCGAGCAGGCACTTTGCGAGTGGTGGGGCGCGCTCGGTGACTCCAGGATTCCGCGGAGGCCCCCGCGGCCTCCAGAGCACCCCTCACGAGGCCCAGAGGGCCCCAGGAGCTTCCAAGTGGAGCGACAAGCGGGAGACGCCCTGGGCCAGGGACACCTTCCGCAGCACCCCTGTCGAACTCCGCGAGCCCCAGGAGGCTCCGGGTCTGGCGCCCAGAGTCGGCCAAAGGCCAGGGGGGCACCCGGGGGACACTGGGGCACGTCCCGAAGCTCCGACGGATCGAGCTTTTCGTGACGTTGGCCACCGGCAGGAGGGGAGGAGGAGGAGGGGTAGGAGGAGGAGGAGGAGGAGGAGGAGGAGGAGGAGGAGGAGGAGGAGGAGGAGGACGAGGAGAACGAATCTGAGCGATGAGAACCCTGGAATCTCCGAGAGCGGGCAGGTCAAGAGGAGGCATCGGGCGCCGCGGCCGTCCTGGAGCGCTCGGGAGCGCTCCGAGAGCGGTCCGCCACACTCTGGGGCGGATTCTCCTCATCCTACAGGCCTGCCTGGCCCGGGCATCCTGGCCCCCTCCCCAGGGAAGCCGGCTTCCAACTCTGGGCAGAAATGGCCACGGGGCCCGGAGGGCGGCAGAAAGAGGCCGACAAAAGGTGGAGCCTCGAGACGCTGGGGCCGAGCGAGCCACGGCGATGTCCCAAAGGTTCGATGTCTCGCTTGGTTCGATACGGGATAGAGGATCTCAGGCAAGGCATCGGCGATCGCCGGGATGGAGGAAATCCAGCTCCAGATAGCGCCGCATCGACGATGCAGCAGCGAGGCGGCACAGGTCCTCAGACCCCACCCCAGAGACCCAACGTCTTGACTTGCTCCACACGGGGGCCCTCGGAAATCCTGACCCTTTCCCAGGGACGGCTTTCCATCTGGAGTCGCCCCTCGACGGCCACCACAGCCCGAACACGGCATCCAGACCCACCGCCAACCCCTCTTCAGACAATATTGAAGGGGCCCTTGGACACACAAATAAATAGACACAAATAACCAGATTCCCTATATTTCCCATGTTTTCTGGGTTTTTGTCTTCCCCCCCCCACTTCCCATAGTTTCCTCTATTTTCTAGGAAGTCGACGATTCATTGTGTCTGTGTGTATTTCTCTCCCTCCTGGAATATTCCGCCTCGCTTCTCCTCGCCCTCTGGAGGTCTGGGGACCGTGGGAGGTCGGGGGTCTGCCAGCACCCGACTGGAACGCCCGAAAGGGGGGATGTAACCATCCAGGAAGCTACCACTTGCCGTCGCTCGGACGTCCATTTTCCATGAATGTTTCGGTTTCGTGCGTGTTTTTGTTTTGCTCGATGATCCAGGATGGTCCTCCAGGGTCCTCGCCGAGAAAACATGCACACGTCCGGGCGATGCCAGGGCCAATGAGCGAACGCTGTCCAAAGCCAGCGGCAGCCGCTGCCGGGACTGCCGGGAGCAGGCGAAGTCTGCGCCAGGCGTGCGCCATCCGCGGAGACGCCGACCGCGAATCCTGCCCAGCATGCACCGATGTCACGGACACGGAACTGGTCTGCTCCCCAATCCGTTCCGTCCTCATTTCGGTCATCCCCACCCGATCTCGGGGTCTGCGCAATCTCCGGAATGCGCAAGAAGTGGAGAATCGGAAATGGGCACCAACGCCAACACAGAGGGTTGCCTCCACCGCGGGAAGACGATCTAGGTAAGCTCGGCCACCTTGGATACCGAGATGCCCGAACATGACCACCATCACAGAGATCGGGATCAGCTTCCCTCGGTGGAGGCACACCGCCGGACTCGCCCGGGTCATCCAGGGCCCTGTCGCGAGCAGGGAAGGGGGAGGGGGCACGAGTCGGCTCCAAAACTCGAGTCAGCGGAGGCCGGGGAGGGGGTCCAACCCCTAGTGGGCCCTGGAAACGACAGGGCCGTTTTTTTTCCGGCCCTGCCGTTTCTGGGGCCCACTAAGGTCCAACCCCATGTTGCAGGAACAGCAGCGTGCACGAGCGGATGATGTCGGCGGTCCGCGCAGACCCCCAGAAGTGTACGCCTACGCCGCTCTCCTTCCTCGGCACGCGGCTCCCAAACCAGAGCCAGCCAGAAGAAAGTCGGAGGGGATTGGCGGACCCCCGCTGGCGCTGAACGCTGTCATCGGCGGTGGACAAGCCTCCTTTCAGTAAACCTCCCCTCAGTGAAAACGGCCTGGGACCGTCCCGGGACCGAAACCGACGGACCTGGACCCGCAAAGGGGGGGCTCCAGCGAGCCCGCACCGAAAAAGGTCCCTCTTGAAGGGGCACAGGGAGACACTGATAAATACACGCAACGCCCAGGATTCCCCACACTGCTCCATGTGTTTTGGATTCTCGTCTTCCCCCCCCCCCGTCCCATAGTTTCGAAGATTTTCACGGGGATCGACGACTAATTGTGACTGCGTGTTTTGCCCCCTCCTGGACTCCGGCGGTTGGTCACTCTTAATTACCTGCAATCGAGCGGCTCTCAGCGCACGCCGCCGGCTGTCCCAGCGCCTCCCGGCACCGGAGACGCCACTGCATCGAGCAGGGCGCCTGGCTCCGCGCGGATTTCTTGTATCTGCGCTGGACCCGCCTCCCGGGCGCGCGGAGCGCGCCAGGGGCGGCGCCGGAGACGCCGCCGGGGGGCCCAGGCGCGGATCCAGGAAACCCGCGCGGAGCGCCACAAGTTCAGGTTAGCATGTGGTTTTCTCTTCGTCGACCCAGGCCGTCCGACCCCGCCAGCGCGGGGCCCGGCGGTCCTCCGCCGCCTCCGCCACGGCCTCCCAGCCCGTGTCCTCCCCCGCCGCGGCGCCCGCGCTCCCCTCGGCCGCCCTGGGCGGCGGCTCGAACGCCGGCCCGCCCCCAGCGCCCTCGGGGGCGCCGGCCGCCGCGGCCTCGGCCTCGGCCTCCGCGTCCTGCTCCTCTTGCAAGGGCTCCCAACTTCGCACTTCGCGCTGCTCGCGCCGCCTCCCAGGGGAGAAGAGGAGGATGAGGAATCGGAGCCGAACCGCGAAGCGCGAAGCGCGAATAACTTCGCGCCCTCGAGGGCGCCTTGTTTTGGGGGGGGACGAGAGGGTAGGACAGCAAAGGGTAGGGCAGAGAATCAACTCACGCAGCCCGTTTCCCTGGGGCCTCCTGGAGCTGGGAGGCGCCAATGCATCGCTGACTGGGCCGGGCGGCGGGGCGGAAACCGGCTGCATGCAGCAGATGTCGTACCCCCCCGTTTCCCTGCCCCCCCCCCCTTTCGCCAAGCCCGATCCTTGGCCTTGGAAGGCACGCTGGTGGTGCAGAAGGTGATCACCTTTGGGGTCAGATGGCGGCGCGCACAAGCTTGCCATCGCTCGGACGTCCGTTCCCCGTATGATCCAAGATGCTCGTCGATGTCCTCGCCGGAAAAAAAAACGCAGCCGTCCGAGCAAGAGACCGCATGTTCTACAAAGTGTTCGCCACCCCAAGGGCGGGGCGGGACGGGCGGGTACGAGACCCCCCCCTCCTGTTAACCTGGCACATTCCTAACTGAGACGAAGCCAGGCCGAGGATCAAATCGGATGAGGATAAATCGAGAATCTCTGTGGCGGTTCTGGAGCATGTATCGGGCGCCGCGGCCTTCTCAGAACGTTCCGGAACGCTCTGAGAGCGTCCCTGAGCGCTCGGGAACGAATTTGTCCTCGTCCTAGCCCCGTCCGACCCGCCCCTGCCGACACTGCGCCAAAGCGAAAGCAGCATTTGCAATCATGGGTGTGGCCGGGGCTGAGGCCAACACAACGGTCGCAATAACGGATGTAGCCAACGGTGAGGCAGAAAAACCCGTCGTGATCGCGATCATGCGTGCAGCCGGCGCCTAGGAAAAAATCAATGTTCCATCAGATGTGGCCGGCGCCACAGCGAGAACGACATTCTCAATGAAGGATGTGGCGAGCGCCAAGGCGACAGCGACAGCTATTATCAATCAGATATGTGGCCGGCAGCAAGGCGATAACGACATGCTCGATGGAGGATGTCGCTGGCGCCTGAGCGGAAGCAACAGTTTCAATTGACATGCGGCCAGCGCCAAAGCGAGAAGCTCAATGAAGGATGTCGTGGGCGCCTAGGCGACCGCAACATTTTTTATCAGAGTTGTGGCCAGCGCCAAGGCGGCAACGACATGCTCAATGAAAGATGTTGCCAGCGCCAGGTGGGCGGTCCACGTTGAGGTGGGCGGGTCCACGTTGAGGGGGGCGTGATGGTGGGCCCACCGGGGTGAGGTCCTAGTGACGTGAGGTGGGCGGTCCACGATGAGAGGGGGGTGTAACGGAAATGCTTTGGCTGGGTGGGGCACGTCGGGGCGGGGGTGGGCTGCGATCACCGTCGAATGCGCGAGAGCACCAGCACGCGAGAGTGCTCCAGGCCGCCCCCCCTACGCACGATCGCAACCCCTTTGCCCCACCCTCCAGGCAAGAGTGGAGTTCCTCCGTCCCTCCAACTGAAGAAGCCGAGTTGTTCACCACATCGAGACACCACCCTGAGCGATCTTCAACTCACCTTGCGTGAGAGCACTATTGTATGGTAAGGTCAGTCTGCATCGAATCAGGAAATCTGATCATATCGGATGTTACATCGAATTGGGCCGCATCAGCGCAAAGTTGAAATCGAACCCGACTGGTCGCGCTAAGACGCACAACAACACAATGCGAGCGTCGGGCTAGACAGGATCGCCAAATTATCGGAATCGAATCGACCGAGCCGGCAGACATCGATATTGAATAGGAGAGATCGTATGCATGAGCCCTGATGCGCGACAGTACGGTGCAATGGGCTCCAAGGGGACCAATTTCTCGAATGCGGTCGCCCTCTTCTTTGCCCCGCGCACGCCCAAGTCCTGACCTTGCCGCCGCCTCCCTTCTTGGCCGGCTTCTTTCCCATGGCTCGGGGTTCGGGAGAAGCGGGGGGGCGGGGGGGAGGACGACGACGACGACGACGACGACGACGACGGCGAGGAGGAGGAGGAGTGGGAGATAACGGTAGCAGGAGCAGACTGAACAGCAGGAAGACAAGAAAGGGAGAGATGACGAGGGGGTTGAAGAAGAGATGGAAGATGACGAGGATAACGAAGAGGTGGATGAGATGTACTAGGAAGGGAAGGGGGAGCAGTAGAGGAGGACACAGCGAAGAACAAAGAAGATGGAAAAGCACGTAGAAGGCAAACGAAGAAGAGTAAGATGGGGAAGTGCTCGTTGAGAAGACTAGGGGGACGAGGGGATAGTGGAGGAAAAGCAGGTGGACCAGAAGTAGGAAACGGGGAGCAGGAGGAGGTTCAGGCGGGAATTCATGATGACCAGGAAGACTACGAAGAGGTGGAGAGGGAGGGCGGAGGAGGAAAACGAGCTGGATGAGTTGGCGAAATGGGGACAGAGGAGAAGATCGAACCAAGGGTGACGATACTAGAAGAATATGAAAACAAGATGAGGAGGAGGATCAGGACATGCTGAGGACACAGGCTGAGACTGAGACATAAGGACGTGCATGAGGAGAATAATGGAAGAACGATGATAAGGAGACGGATCAGCGGAGGGAGGGGAAGGAAGACGGCGAGGGGGAGGGAGAGAGAGAGAGAGAGAGAGGAGATTGCTGGTGGCGGTGGCTGCATGCATAGAACAAGCAAAAATCAGCAGACATCGAACAGGGCGACATGTACCACGACCACCACGACAACGACGAAGCCGCACCTGCCGAAAAAAGGGAAATGGGCCCACAAGGGTCCACGTACGGCTGGGGCGTGCCGTGACGACGTCGGCGCTGGCCTCTCACATCGCGCAGGTCGTTCGATCTTGAACGATCGGGGCTGTCCTGGTGGGCCTGTGTTCCACCGCCACCACCAGAAGTAGGAGCGAGAGGGGGCCCTCCTCCTCAACCTCCCCTCTTCTTCCTTCTCCTCCTTCCTCCACCTCCTTTTCCCCCCTCCAACTTGTGGTGGTGGTGGAGGAAAAGAAGCCCATCATGTCCAGTGGATCGAGGGTTGCGAAAGGTGCCCCAGGCCTTAAGTCGGGCCTGTCCCCCTCAGGCCGACTTTCGAGGACAAATTACCCTGGCGACGTACCCAACCCTTGCGCAATGCGGGGCATAAGTACGTCAGGATTGCTACAACGGGGGCGATGACGTAACATAGACGCATGTGATTTTGCGAGCAGCAATCGGAAGGCTCGAAGGCCCCCGATCAAGATCTAAGGGTTACGTGACAACAAATCACCCCCGTTGGCTGTGCCATGCGCCCGTTGCACCCAACGTATCCCACAGCAACTCTTGAGAGCCCCCGCGGGATACGTGTAGGCACAACGTTATGGTCATCGCCCGGCAGATGATCTGTTTCACCAAATCACCCCCATTGGCTTTGCCATGCGCCCGCTGCGCCTAACGTATCCCACAGCAGCTCTCCAGAGCCCCCCCAGGGACAGCGAGGTCTCGATCAGATCCCCGCGGCGCCTCACTCAGCAGGACCCACCAGCAGCCCTCGAAAGTGGCGACAGCGTCGCAGAGCGCAGCCCCCCAGGAACGGCGAGGTCTCGCTCAGATCCCCGCGGTGCCTCCGCAGGTCCCACCAGCAGCCCTCGAAAGTGGCGACAGTGTGGCAGATCGCAGCCCCCCCAGGACGGCGAGGTCTCGCTCAGATCCCAGCGGTGCCTCACTCCGCAGGACCCACCAGCAGCCCTCGTAAGTGGCGACAGCGTCGCAGTTCGCAGCCCCCCAGGGATGGCAAGGTTCGCGCAAGGCAAGAGGAGACAAGAGGGGAGCGGGAGACGGGAGGAGGGAGGAGAAGGCGGGAGGAGAACTGGACACCGCAGTGCTCCATTCAAAACGAATACCCAACCAAGGATGGTTGGGAACTAGAAACAAGCAAAGAAAAGTCTCTAGATTAGTGTTGGACTATTTTTGATTATTCCTCCTGTAGAGGGACACGCCCGCCTCAACCCTGGCCCGAGGGGTCCCCAGCTCTTCGCTCCACTTCGGAGCCCCCTAGGGGCCCCCCTGGGCCTCGCGAGGCGGGTGCCCCAGAGGCCGCCGATGCCCCCTTGGATGGGCCTGCTTTCCACCACCACCGCCACAAGGTGGAGGAGGGGGTCCTCCTCCTCCTCCTCCTCCTCCTCCTCCTCCTCCTCCTCCTCCTCATCTTCCTCTTCGTCGTCCTCCTCCTCCTCATCCTCCCCCTCCTCATCCTCCCCCTCCAACTTATGGTGGTGGTGGTGGAAAACAGGCCCATCACCCTTGGAAATCCTGGGGGCACCCTGGGCCAGGGGCACTGCTGGCAACACCGCGTCGGCAGCCGAGTCGGGAGCCGTCGACTCGGCGGGAATCGGCAGGCTGGTGGGCCTCCGATGGGAAATCGGAGCCCGGATCGGAACCCCAAGCCGAATCGAACAGGGCTCGGAATCTATCGAAGCCGAATCGAATCGGATCGGAGGCATCGCCATGAACCCTGAACGGAGCGACCAGTAAGCCTCCAAATGAGAAATCGGAGCCCGGATCGGAACCCCGAGCCGAATCGAAGCGGACTCGGAATCCATCGAAGCCGAATCGGATCGCAGCTTGAAATAATCGACAGGAACCCCGAGTGGTGCAGAGCGTCCGACATCGGCCGGCAATGATGGGCCTGTTCCCCACCACCACCACCACCACCACCACCACCACCACAAGTTGGAGGGGGAGGGGGTCCTCCTCCTCCTCCTCCTCCTCCTCCTCCTCCTCCTCCTCCTCCTCTTCCTCCTCTTCCTCCTCCTCCTCCTCCTCCTCCTCCTCGCCCTCCTCCTCCTCCTCCTCGCCCCCATCCGACTTATGGTGATGGTGGTGGAAAACAGGCCCATCGGGCAAAGGGACGCCGCCGGCGGCGTCCCAGCCCCGCGCAGGGCCGTGGAGGGGTCGCGAAGGCTGTGCCCAGAGCGGCGCGGCGCGAGCCTGCTGGCAGGCCGAGCGGGGGCCCCGGGACTCGCTCGAAGGCTTCCACGAAAACAGTCGGCCCGTATCAAAAGGATGCGCTCGAATTTCTGGGATCCGCGCTTGGCCCCCACCTGGCGGCGCGCCCGCCGCCGCCCCTGACGTGCATTCCGCGCGCCAGGGAGAGGGCCCAGCGTCGAATCAGAGAGATGCGCGAGGGGGCCCGAAAGCTCATGTCATCCATGCGTGTCTCCTTCTTCGACTTCGTCCCCACTCTTCCCGCCCAAAGTCCGATCCTCCCGAGGAGGAAGGGACACGCTGCGAGCTCTCGCTTCGCGGAGGGGGGGGGGGCGAACGAGAGGACGGCAACAGCATCGGCCGGCAGCTGGCCCCCCGGACCTTCCGAGGCGATGCCGATGCCGATTCGGCTCAGCCAGGATTTGCCCCAGACGGCTACGGTCGGCCCGTGTCATCGGGATGCGCGATGAGGATGCAAGGGCCTTGGCCGCCGCCTCTTTCGAAGCTCTCCAAGCGGGGCGCGGCCAACGAGAGCGGCCAAGGATGGGCCGAGGAGGCAGGGATGCAGGCGTAAGGATGCAAGGGCCTTGGACGCCCCTTTCGAAGCTCTTCGAGCGGGGCGCGGCCAACGAGAGCGGCCAAGGATGGGCCGAGGAGGGAGGGATGCAGGGGTACCCCTGGGAAGGTTGCCTATCCTTGCTAGGCGGGTTGGCTGTATCCGAGACGATGCCGATGCCGATTCGGCTCCACCGATGCTTGCCCCAGACGGCCAGGTCGCCCGGTCATCTTCGCGTCCTCGCGCCCTCGTGCCGCTCCCCCCTGGAGAAGGCAGGGCCGCTCTGGCCCAGGTGGCAATGCGCGAGGCGCAGATATCTTCGCGCCCGAAAGGGTGACCTAGAGAGGGAGAAGAGGAGGAGGACGATGAGGAAGAGGAGGAGGAGGAGGAGGAGGAGGAGGAGGAGGAGGAGGAGGAGGAGGAGGAGGAGGAGGAGGAGGAGGAGGAGGAGGAGGAGGAGGAGGAGGAGGGAGGAGGGAGGAGGGAGGGGAGGAGGAGGGAGGAGGAGGAGAGGAGGAGGAGGAAGAGGAGGAGGAGGAGGAGGAGGAGGAGGGAGGAGGAGGAGGAGGTGGAAGAAGAGGAGGAGGAGGAGCAGGCAGGCAGGAGGAGGAGGAAGGAGGAAGGCTGAAGGAGGAAGGAGGAATAGGGAAGGAGAAAGTAGGAAGGAGGTAGGAGGAAGGAGGAGGGAGGAGGAAGGAGGAAAGAGGAAAGAGGAATAAGGAAGGACGAGGTGGGAGGAGGAGGAGGAGGAGGAGGAGGAGGAGGAGGACGAGGAGGACGAGGAAGGAAGGAGGACGAAGACCTGGGGGGAGAGGGAGGGGGGGGAATCCGGGCGCCCTCCCACCGCCCTGAACCCAGGCGCGGGCCGGCGCGCGGCGGCCTCTGCTCCGAGGAGCGAGGAGGGGGGGGACGGGAGCGGACACAGAAGCGGGCACGGGAGGGGAAAGGAGGGGCGAAGGAGGCGAGGGGGAGGAGGCGGAGGGGGGGCGCGCGGAAGAACGAGAGGAAGAGGTTGTCTCTGGGGGGAGGGAGGGGACGCAGGAGAGGGAGAAGAGAGGAGTGGAGGAGGGGGGGGGGACGAGGGAAGCGGGGGGAGGAGGTAGAAGAGGTGGGGGGGCAGAAGGACGAGAGGCGAGGTTGGGGGGTGAGGAGCGGACGCAGGAAAGGAATGGGGGAGAGGAGAAGGGGGAAAGGGGATGAGGAGGGAGGTGGGTGGAGGAACTGGAAGGGCATGGGGGGGGGGGCAGAAGGACGAGAGGACGAATTTGGGGGGGGAGGGAGCGCGGACGTGAGGAGAGGAAAGCCGGGGAGGAGAGGGGGGGGGAGGACGAGGGGAGTGGAGGGAGGAGTTGGAAGGGCGGGGCGGAAGGACGAGAGGACGAGGTGGGGGGGAGAGTGAGCGGACGCAGAAAAGGAAAGTGAGGAGGGGTGGTTGGAGGACGAGGGAGGGGTGGGAGGAGGTTGAAAGGGGGGGACGGAAGGACAAGAGGACGAGGGGGGGCGGGGCAGAGTGGGCACAGGAGAGGAAAGGGTGGGAGGGGGGGGTACGAGGTTGGAGGGGGGGAAGCGGACACAGGAAAGGAAGGGGGAAGTGGGGGGGGAGGGAGGTGGGAGAGGCAGGAGGTGTGGAGTGGACACGGAAGAGGGCGAGGGAGAAGGTGGGGGGAGGAGGCGGGAGGAGGGCGTGGAGGTGTGTGGGGGAGGGGACGAGGGAGGTGGGGGGGAGAAGGAGGTGGGAGGGACGAACACAGAAAATTACGAGGAAGAAACTGGAGCGGCTGAAGCTGCGGGGACGCCGACGTCGTAATCATCAGCATCAGCAGTAGCATTGTAGTCCGTATAAATATGCTTGGCATCATGAGGCCACCCATCATCATCAGCATCATCATCAGCATCATCATCATCATCATCATCATCAGCATCATCATCATCATCATCATCATCATCATCATCATCATCATCATCATCATAATCATCAGCATCATCAGCAGCATCATCACCACCACAATCAGCATCAGCAGCTTCATCATCAGCATCACTATCACCACCACCAACATCAACATCAACAGGAACGTCAACATCAACTCAGCATCGACGTCAACCTCATAATCAGCATCGTCATAATCATCATCATGAACTTAATCCTAATCATCAGCAACATCATCATCAGCATCATCATCAGCAACATGGTCGTCATGCTGGTCGCTATCTTCATGATAACCATCGTCAGCAGCATCATCAGCATCAGTATTGTCATCGTTATCGTCATCATCATCATCAACATCAGCATCGCAATCACCATCACCACCATTATCATCATCGTCATCAGCCGCAACAGCATAAGCCGTATCATAAGCAGCATCAGGACCCGCATCGGCGTAATACCACCGACATCAACATCACCATCACCATCCTCCTCCTGGTAATCACCATCAACCATCATCATAAGTATACTTATCACCACGATCGTCATCCACATCGCCACCACCGCCATAACCAGAATAGCATCATCATCGGAATCCTCATCATCAACATCATCATCATCAGCATCAGACTCATCATCATCATCATCATCATCATCATCATCATCATCATCATCATCATCATCGTCATCATCATCATCATCATCGTCATCATCATCGTCATCATCATCATCATCATCAGACTCATCATCATCATCATCATCATCATCATCATCATCATCATCATCACCACCGCCATCGTCATCATCGTCACCGTCGTCACCGTCTTCGGCATCGGGCCGCCGTCGGAGAGCACCGGGGCCGCTGCGGCTGCGGCTGCGGGGGCGCGGACGCGCCCGCTTCACGTCGCGGCAGCCCACCAGCACTGCTGCCTCCGCACGGGCGGCGCGCGGGAAGCACGGCGACGCCAGCCGGGCACGTCCGTCCCCCTCGCCACCGAGGGTGGGAGCGAAGGCGGAGCAGGGAGGAGGGGGGGGCGGAGGAGAGCGGGGGAGGAGGGAGGAGTTGGATGAGGGGGGAGCAAGGAACGAGGAGATTGGACAGGAGAGGCGGAGGGGGTGGAAGGAGAACGGAGAAGGGAGCGGGGGAGGAAGGAGGCGGGGGAGGAGGAGGGAGCGGGGGATGAAGGGGCGGGGCCTCGCCGGCGAGGCAACGAGGGAAGCGGCACGGAGACGTCATCGGAAGCAGAGGGGGAGCGGGCAAACCGGGCCAGGGAAGACCGCCGAGCCGCCGAGGCAGGCTGGCTCTGTGGGGCACGCGAGGCTTGGCCTCGAGTGGACAACGCCCGCGGCGGCACCGACAGCGAGCCATGCCCAGACAGGGCAGAAACTGATGTCGGCACTCGTTCCCGTAGAAGGAGGGAGAGGGGAGGAGGAGGAGGAGGAGGAGGAGGAGGAGGAGGAGGAGGAGAGGAGGAGGAGGGGGAGGATGAGGGAGGAGGAGGAGGGAGAGGAGGAGGGGGAGGAGGAGGAAATTCTTCCTGTTCCCATGCCGAGTCGCACCGAGCAGGGGCGCGTCCACCACGGGAGCACCCGGCGAGCTTTCTGGGGGGCGGGCCTGCCCCTGCAGCGCGAGAGGCAGCTCCGGCCATGCCCGACTCCAGCACGTCAGGCCACCCTGCGATTCTACAGTGTTCTGTGCCCGAATGTGGCGTCTCCCAAATCAACGATCGAAGACCTGAGTCGGTACTAATGCGACGTGAAGTTTGACGGCGGCACCAAACGCCTCGACGGAACTAGCCAGCGCATGACGTCAAGATGCGACGCCTTCGACATGCTGTGACGGACACCCCGAGGCACTGAAATGAGGGTTGATGCAAATGCCGAAACGAACTCAAACTCCATCCGACCTCGAGGCTACAGAGATGAATGCGCGTGGCCTGTTCATGCACAACCTGGCTCGATAGGATTAACCACACGGCAGAGAAACGGCACGGACATCAATCGGGGCAACCTCCACCATCCTTTGCGTGCGCCAACTGTACGCTCGTACTGATGGGCCCGATCCCTGCCAGCTCCGGCCACCATGGAATCGAATGACGTGGGCCCCTGGCTGACCAAATGACACCTCTGCAACCATGACGAAACAAAAAACGGACAAACAAACAAAGAAACAAACAAACAAACAAACGAAAGCTCTGAGAGCCGTGACAAAACATGCACGCCGTGCCGCGCGAGGATCACTGACAGCCGTGACCAGGACGTGCACGCCACGGAGGCTGTTGAAAAGCAGTGTGCTCGTCTGCTCCTGCGCGATGCTTCTGCTTGGAGAAGGGGGAGACGGAGGGCTGAGGGGACGATCGGCAAACATGACTACGGAGGAGGAGAAGAGGAAGGGTGAGGGGGGGAGAAGGAGGAGGAGGAGGAGGAGGAGGAGGAGGAGAGGAGGAGAGGAGGAGGGGGAGGAGGAGGGAGGAGGAGGAGGAGGAGGAGGAGGAGGAGGAGGAGGAGGAGGAGGAGAGCAGGAGGAGCAGGAGAGCAGGAGGCGGAGGAGGAGGAGGAGGAGGAGGAGGAGGAGGAGGAGGAGGAGAAGGGGGAGGAGGAGGAGGAGGAGAAGGAGGAGGAGGAGGAGGAGGAGGAGGGGAGAAGGAGGAGGAGGAGGAGGAGGAGGAGAGGAGAGGTAGGAGGAGGAGGGAGGGGGGAGGGGGAGGAGGAGGAGGAGGAGGAGGAGGAGGAGGAGGAGGAGGAGGAGGAGGAGGAGGAGCAGGAGGCGGAGGCGGAGGCGGAGGAGGAGGAGGAGGAGGAGGAGGAGGAGGAGGAGGAGAAGGGGGAGGAGGAGGAGGAGGAGGAGGAGGAGGAGGAGGAGGAGGCGGAGAAGGAGGAGGAGGCGGAGCAGGCGGAGGCGGAGTAGGAGGAGGAGGAGAAGGGAGAGGAAGCGGAGGAGGAGAAGGAGGAGGAGGAGGAGGAGGGAGAGGGCGCCTGCGCACCTGCGGGGCCGCCAAAAAGGGGGCCTCTGGAAACACATAGGCGCGTCTTTGCGGCGCCCGCAAAGGGGTGGCGCGGGGGAGGCGGCCTTCTGTCGGGGAGTGGCGGCCTTCTGCCCGGGACTCGGTTTCGCCCGACGGGGGCATCATAAAAAATGGCGAGGCCCCATCCGGAATGTGACGCGAGCGGGCCACTGGGGGTGCGACAGCCTCTTGTGCTTCCTTGAAGGCAGATAGGCATTCCTAGAAGCCCGCCGGGCTCTCAAAAAGCCGTCTCGGAAGCCTCTGGGGCCTTTCAAGCTCCCCGATTTCTAAAAAGCCCATCCGCCTTCTTAGACCTTCTTAGAAACGTACCCCCATCGCGGCACCCAGGTGCTCTTGCGCGCGGCATTCAGACCTCTCGAACAGTAGGGCAGTGCGGACTTTTTGGGTCGGCGCTGGACCCCGCATCCCACTGCCTCAACGCCGATCGAAGAAATCCACGTGGACTGGTCCCCTGACCGCAGGTACATTCTCGCATGTGTCGCCCCCCCCCCCCAGCAAACCCGACGTCGGTGGTGCATCGGCGATGCGGCGCGATCCTCCGACCCCGTCTACTCTGGCCACATTTGGCAGGCCTGAATGATAACGAAACCGCTGTGATATTCGCCGACAGACCGACAGCTCCCTGCCTCCCTCCTTCACTCATCCGTCCATATCCATCCTCACTCATCCTCGAGCCCTCATCTGGGCCCCCTGCTCATGCGTCCTTCCCCTCCTCCCCCTGCCCTCACCCACTCGCTCGTCGGTCCTCGCCCACCTCGTCCTCCTCCTCCCGTCCAAGTATCCGCCCTCCCCCCTCCCAAGCACACGGCGCTTCGAATTGTGTCGACGCGTGCGCCACTTCACCGGGGCGGCCCCAGTGAAGTGGGAGGGGGAAGAGGGGGACGGAGCAAGGGCGAGGACGACGACGGGATGCCAACTGTCCTCGGCCCGCATATAACCATTCGCTTGCGATTCGGGTGCGCGCGCTTTCGTCGAGGCGCGCGCATCGGCGATGCATCGGCGATGCATCGGCCATGCACTGGGGGCGTCAGCGATGCATCCGCGACGTCGGCGTGGAGAAAAACGGGCCCCACATCGAGCCGCATCGCCGATGCATCGCCGATGCATTGCCGATGCATCGCCGATGCGGCGCGATCCTCCGACCCTATCTACTCCGACCCCATCTAGGAGGCCTAGAGTGTAAACACTCTGTCCTGGGTACCCCCTCCTGTACATCTGCCTCAGAACAGAAGGCATAGGATTCCAACCGGGGCCGGCTTCTCATTCGGAGTCGTTCCTGACGGCCCCGACGCCCCACGCGGGCCTCCCGAGGCCGACAAAAAGACGACAAGCCCGCCACCGTGCCTTGGACAAGACGCGGGGTGCCTGGGCTCCTCGCTCCTCTCACCGTGGTGGACCAACAAACAACAGAAACACAAACTTTCATATAGAAAAGCATAAACACCAATAACACGAGCTTGAATGCAGAAACACAAACCAAAACATAAACACAGAATTGAATAAACATAGACACACACACACAAATAACTAACCAATGCAAACAGAAACGCAAAAACATGAGCACAAACCAAAACAACATTAACACAAACACAAAAACACTGGTTTTTGGATCGGCAATGGCCCCCCCCCTCCCTGGCGCGCGGAGCGCGCCAGAGGCGGCGCCGGAGGCACCGCCAGGGGGGCTCCAGAGCCGATCCGAGAGATCCGCGCGGAACTCCGAGAGCTGATGCTTGTGGTCTATATTCGCCTTCGAATGTCTGGGATTCTCGCTCCTCCCTCCTCCCTCCCGAGGTTCAGCGGCGAGCAGTGGGGGGGAGATGAGAAGGAGAAGGCCTTCTCAGAAGGCGGCGGGACTTCTCAAAGCCCCCCCGCCTTCTGAGAAGTTGTTGTCTTCGGGGGAAGCTTAGAAGACTTCTCAGAAGGCCTGGGGACTTCCGAGCCTTCTGAGAAGGTCCGCCCCTTCTCACGTTCCCCCCTCGCTCGCCGCCGAGAGGTCTCGCCTCCCCCCCCCCCACCACCGGCACCACCACCCGTGGCTCGCCGACGGGTGCTTCGCGATCTGGTTCGTCAATTCCTGCGCTTTTTCGGCGGCTGCTGGGTGAGCGGGAGCAGATGGCAGCTCAGAGGAACAAACATCGGCGTCAACACAAGTGTTCAGACGTATCTGAGATCCGACAAGCTCTATTGATACAGGATGCGGCCTGACCGAAGGAACGATAAATAGGGAACGAATGCCCCTTTTCCAAGTAAGTCTACGAAGTCCGAAGGAACGGCCGAGCCCCTTTTTAGCGACCCTCATCGACAAAACGAACCCGCGCGTCCAAAATCTCAAGGAAGGGGGGCTCGCCGCCAAAAAGGTGGCGGAATGCATGCAAACCAAGGGAACGACAGAGCCCCTTTTGAAAAGTAAGTGTTCCTTGGTCAAGCCGGACCCTTCGACCAACAGCAAGAGAAATGCGGCAGGACACTGAGGAACGGAAGAGCAGTCGGAGTGCGGGGCATTGAAGGACAGGCTGATTGTCAGAAGAAACAATAATGAGAATCGGAGGGTCAGAATCACCAACGACAACAACCGAAACACATACATAATAAGGACACAGAGCACAACAGAGTGACCGATGGGATGCAGAAACAGAGATCGGGTTAGCAGAACAGGACAGTGGACAGATGCGGCGAGAGCAAAACGAGGAGACACGAGTGAGACGAGCACCGGCGCTGGCCGTCTGCGCACGGTTCAGTCTTCTTTCTCGGCGAGCCTGCAAACAGCCCCCGCGGAGCGCCCGCGAGGCCGCCTCGGGGGCCAAGAGCTGCAGGAAGCGCAGGCCGAACCATTCGGGCGCCCGGGCGCTGGGCAATTCTGGGAACTGGACGCGCGCGCTCCACCTACTCGCAGAGTAGCTGCTCGCAAATGGCCTGGATCTGCCAGAGGGAACTCGCGATACACAACACCAAGGCAGACGTATAGCTTTGCGGACGTTTCGGCGGTGGACAAACCTCCCTTTAGCAAACCATCCTTTGATGAAAACAATCCGGGGCCGAAACCGACGGACCTGGACCCGCAAAAATGACGGCCGCGACGCCCTCTCGCGAACCGCAGACGGCCAATTCGCTCATCGACGTGCCAGGGCAGGACGCCTACCGACCTCCGAACGCTTGCGAGCAGGCACTTTGCGAGCAGCGGCACGCGCTCGGTGAGAACGGGGAGCGGCGGGGACCTGCGCCAGGCGGGGGGAAGGGCAAAGGTCGGGCCTGGCGAAAGGGGGGGATAGCAAAGGGGGGGGTTGAGAATCAGCTCACGTAGCTGATTTTCCCGGCGCCTCCCGGCGCCGGAAGGCGCCCATGTATCGAGGAATGGGCCCCTCGGTGGGGCCGAAACTAGCTGCATGCAGCAGATTACGTAACCCCCCTTTCCCAATCCCCCCTTTCGTCCGGCCCGAAAGGCCAAGGGGGGCGGGCCTCCTCGGAAGGCTCAGAGGGGCCTCCGCCACCGACGGCCTCTCCGAAGGCCGGCGGGCCTGCGAGGAGCCCCCTCCGCCTGCGGAGAATGAAGGGGCCCCAGGACACACAAATAAATATACAAAAATTAACCGATTTTCTGGGGAATCGAGGATTAGTTGTGTCTGTGTGTTTCTTTTCCGCCTGCGGAGAAGGCCTGCCCCCTCTCTCGCTGCCCCCCTCGGCGCGCCGCCGAGGGAGGCGTGCGCAGAGTGTGGGAGAGGAGCGGCGAGGGAGCAGGGAGGAGCAGCAGGCTCCGCGCGTGAGGGGCAAGGATACGGAGGGGGGGCTGGCATCAAGAAGAAGGGAGGCGTCGACCTGGAGTCGGCGATACATCGCCGATAGGCCGGCGATGGGCCTCTGATAGTGGACCCCCGCGCTCCCAGGCAGGTTGGGGATATCGGGCGCCTGTCGGCGATCGATGGGCGATTGGGGGCCGTCGTTGCCCCCGATCACGTAGGGAGCAGGAGGAGCAGCAGAAAAGGGCCCGCAAGGGGCCCTTCTTCAGGGCCCCTTTGGGAGCCAGCAGGAGCCCAGAAGGGGCCCCGAGGCCCCTTCCGGGTCCTTTTCTTCACCCCCCGCTTCGACTACCCCCCATTTTACGTAGGTCGGGCATGTCCTCCTACAGGCGGATTTTGGAAGAAAAATGAACCATTATCAACACATATCCAAACACTACTAGAAAAATCGTCCCCAGACGATGTTTTGACTATTTTTGAAAATTCCTCCAGTAGAGGGGCATACCCAACTTGCCATAATATGACCCGCCCGACATCTTTCACGCGCCCGTCTTGGCTGCAGCAAGCCAGAACTCACAGTCGGCAGAACTTCCCGGTGCCACGGGGGCGGCCGCGCATCGAGGAATATCAGCCGCGCCCAGGCCACGGTGCCCGGACCGGCTGCGTGCAGCAGGTGTCGCTACAGTCGACCCGTAGCATAAGGATGCGCGGTAAGGATGCGAGGGCCGAGGCTTTTCGAGCGGGGCGTGGCCAACGACAATGGCCAAGGATGGGCCGGAATGCAAAGATACCCTTGGGAAGATTGCCCATCCTTGCTATGTGGGTTGACCGTATCCTCTCCTTGCCCAATCCCGCCCTGTGGCCCGACCTGGTGTAGAACCGAAGGGGGGAAAATAGGCAAAGTACTGGATGGGAACTGTGGGGACCTCTTGCGAAAGGTCGTCCTTCGCCGAGAGTAGGAGCCACCCCCATCCCGTTCCGCGCCCAAGCCCTCGCCGGGGGGGGGAGAGAGGGGGGATGCGATGAGAGAGGAGGAAGGAGGAGGAGGAGAAGGAGGAGGAGGGTCAGGGTCAGGGTCAGGCGCTTGGGGGTCTTCGCAGGCCTCTGGAGCACCGAGAGGCCTTTGACCCCTGCGTAAGAGCTGTGCAGTATGCCCCCCACCTTCGTGGTGGGGCCTGCCACCGCGTGCCAGGAGGGGGGCCAGTCCGCCCCTGCCTGGCAGACGGATCAGCGGCGAGGTCCGCTGACCTCGAAGTGGGGTAGAAATGCCCCCCGCATCCCCCGCCCCTTCGCTAAGTAGAGAGGGACCCGAAGTCGTCCTCCCAACTCGGCGAGTGGGTGGGGGAGGGGGACACTTCTGCCCTCGCGGGCGGAGGAGAGCTCCCTGACCCTCTGGGCGAGGGAGCCTCTCAAGAAGCGCTCTCGGACCGTCTAGTCCGACGGCGAAAAGTAGAAACAGAGGTAAAAGAATAGCACCAACCAGCAACAAAAGAGAGAAGAGAGAGAGGCGGCTGCTGCAGCCGCTCGCCGTCGTGGTCGGCGGCCTCCCCTGCCCATCTCCTGCCCTTCCTGTACGCGGGCAAGATGGGATATACTCAAAATAAAAATTGACTCTCTCATTCAATGTGGCATGGGGAGTGGATGGGAGATCATCTGACCCTCGTCACTTTGCAGTCCTCTGGGGAGAAAAAATCACATTTGTGAGTCAGCCGTCGTATGCACCACCGTCCTATTTCGGTGTTTGTAGCAGCTCCCAACCAGCTCCCCTCAATCATCTGTCATGAGTCACTGGAGTAATGTGTCACTGCCTTGCTTGGGGAGGCCCGTCGTTGTCATGCTGCTCATGCGTGGCCAGTAGTTCATACACATAGTTGATCGCATCTGGCCAAGGCGGGATCATGGCTTCATCTTCATAACGAAGTATGCCCAGTGTGTACTTCAGCCCATTCATAGCATTCTGCACCTGAAGAGCCTGGCTCTCGAGTTTGCGAACAACTTCTTGCTTCTCAAGCTGCTCTTCCAGATCATATTCCATTGGTGGAGCCAGGCGCTGTAGTGCTAATCGAATAAGTCCATGCTGTCTGGTCAATGCCTTCAGAGCTTCCTGAACAGCTGGGACTTGTTGTTCAAGCAGCGGCTTCGTAGTTCTCAACCGTTCATTGCCCATGATGAGTCTTCCCATGGGGCTTGCATATCTTACATCAAAGTACGAGATTTGAGGCATGGGTATGCTTTGCTCTGTTCCGCCATCTGCGGGGCACCATGCTGAAGACTTCGCCATATTCAGCAGCCGTCGGAGAAGTAATGCCGCCAATGCGGCTCTGTGTACAAGAAACGAAAGTCGGAGGCTGCTGCTGGTTGGGCCAAAATAATATCGAGGAAGGTGCGGTGTCACAAAGAGAAGAGAGGCCGTCTGAACCAGTAGGTGGCAACGGTAACCAAGAACGGTGGGGCACCACTTCTTGCTGGGGTCGGAGGTCGGAGAGTCGGGAAACAACGTACATCCTAGTAGGATCCCTGCCAAAGGGGGGCCTCTGGAGGTTACTGGGTCTCGTCGGGTCCTTTATGATGTGGCTGCTGTGATGATGGCTCGGTCGTGTCGTGGGCCTCCTTACTGCTTGAGCTCCCTGTGGGTCTCTCGGAGTGCTGAGGCTCCTCTAGGCCCAAACCTTGCATCATTCTCCTTCTCCTCGCCCTGTATGACAATGCGAGTCTGTATAATTCATTAAACCGTTCACTAACCGCACGCTGTTGTGTGAGCTTCCCAAAACGTGCTGGGTCGAGAGAAATCTCATGGGCAATTTTTTCCTCCGCTCGCTGAGGAGGCCACGGAGGCGAGGCCAGAGGTGGGGACGTACCGAGGCCTACCGTCGTTGGGACGGTTGGTGCCGTCGAGCTCCGGTAGTGATCTGTACCCGACCTCAGCGCCTGCGTAGGCTCGCCTCGACCGCCCTCTCCAGGGCGCTCTTGGGCGCCGCTCCCTGCCCCTTGACGCCGTTCAGCACCAGGATCGCCGTCGTCAAGGCCTCCTTGAGCTTCGTCGGCGAGTAGCCCCTCGCCATGGTCAGGACCGCCTCGCCTGGCTCCTGTGACATCAGGTGCGGCACGAGGGTCGGGAGCGGGTTGAGCGTGTACTGCAGTTTGCCTTTGTGCTCGGACTCGAGGAGGAGGAGGAGGAGGAGGAGGAGGAGGGGGAGGACGAGGAGGAGCAGGAGGAAGAGGAGGAGGAGAAGAGAGGAGGAAGGAGGAGAAGGAGGAGAGAGGAGGAAGGAGGAGCAGAGAGAAGGAGGAAGGAGGAGCAGAGAGAAGGAGGAAGGAGGAGCAGAGAGGAGGAGGGGGAGGACGAGGAGGAGAGGAGCAGGAGGAAAAGGAGGAGGAGAAGAGAGGAGGAAGGAGGAGAAGGGGGAGAAGGGGAAGGAGGAGAGAGGAGGAAGGAGGAGCAGAGAGGAGGAGGAGGAGGAGAAAGAGGAGGAGCAGGAGGAGGAGGAGGAAGAGGAGAGGGAAAAGGAGGAGGGATGTGCCTGTGCTCGGCAATTCTGGGACTGCACGCGCGGGGGGGAGAGGAGGGAGGAGGGTGCGTGCGCAGGAGGAGCAGGAAAACGATTATGAGAAGTGAAGGAGGTTAGGAGGCAGCTACTGAGAGGTCTTCGTCGGAAGGAGTAAGGAGGATTCAGCCCCAATGGGGCGCTGTTACGCCAGATTGGGCCTCGCACTAAGCGAGACTAAGCCGGATCAGGCGGGATGAAGCCAGATTAAGCCGGATTAAGCGGGATTAAGCGGGATTAAGCGGGACTAAGCCAGATTAAGCCGGATTCCGGACCAGGGCGAAATCAGAATTTGACCTCCCAGGAGTTGCATCCGAGAGAAGGGGGAGGAACAAGCGATAGGAAGTGGAACAAAAAAACATAACAAGGGCCTGCCGAACGTCCGTACGAATGCCTTACTAAATCGGCGCTGGACGTCCCTGCCCTGTCGCACGAAGCGCAGCAAGGGGCGGTGCTGGAAGCGCTGCCAAGGCTTGGGCCCAGCGCCACCACAATAAAATCCTCGCGGACCTCCAAAAGCATGTGCTTCTTTGTGCCGTGTCCCGTTTCTTTAAGAGCCTGAGTGAAGAATCGGAGGAAAAAGAGGAAACACAATTGCAAAACAGCCGAAAATAATATAACATAGATATACACATAAAAAAGGAGTGGCTCCTGGCGCGATCGACGTGGGAACGGGAACCGTGAGGGGAGATGCCCAGCAGCCAGTGCTTTCCAAATTTCCGACAGCGGCCACTTGAGGGGCAGGCGACGGCCGTTCCAAGTGGACGACGTCTGCGGCGACGCCGACGGCGGGCCCAAGGCAAAGTGGACAGAAACTGCTGCGTTCCATCGGGGGGGCGGAAGGGCAGGATAGCGAAGGGCAGGGTGGGGAATCAGTTCACGCAACTAATTTTCCTGGCACCTCCTGGCACCGGGAGGCGCCCATGAACGGCGCCGCCCAGTGCCAGGAGGCGCCTTCCTGGCGCCTCCTGACACTGGGCGGAGAAGTAACTGCCCAGGGAAGGCCCAGGAAGAATTGGTTGTGACAAGTACAGTCCCGCGCAGGGAAAACCAAAGAAATTTAGCTTATCTGTCCCTGGCCCCCAGAGGGCTGACCCCCATCAGCAGGCGAAGGACCGTCCCCAATTCGATCGCGACCAATCCTCGGGTGCTACTGGCCGAAGGCCTGCCTGGCCCATCCCTTCCGTCCCCACACAGTTCCACGGCCGTGGCAGAGCTTGGAGCCTGCTTTGTAATTGATTCGCGATGACGGGGCGCGATCGGGAGAGCTTCACGCCCCGATCACTTCACGGCGGGGGGGCCGCCGGAAATCTTAGGAAATCCTCGAAGAATCCATGGGAACCCTTCGCAGATGTGGGCACAATGGCTAGCGTGACGTGATCTCGGGGGGGGGGGAGGAAGGGAGGGAGAGGGCCGATCACGGCCGTGATCGCCCAGACGTCAAAAAAAACAGGCTCTTGGGGTCACTGATCGCGCGAACTGGCCGGAGCGAGGGGGAGAGAGTGAGAAGGAGAAGGCCTTCTCAGAAGGCGGCGGGGCTTCTCCGAGGCCCTCGCGCCCTCTGAGAAGTCAGGCTTTTGTTTGCGGGGGAGGCTCCTCCTCCTCCTCCTCCTCCTCCTTCTCCTCCTCCTCCTCCTCCTCCTCCTCCTCCTCCTCCTCTTCATCCTCCTCCTCACCTCCCCCCCCCTCGCTCGCCGCCGATGCTGACTCCCCCACAGGGCTCAGGAGCCGCCGAGGGCGGACCTTCGTCGGCGCGCGGGGGCCGTGCCCCTGGGGGGCCTGCAGGCCCGGCCCGTCCGCTGGCACTGGGGGCACTTCGGGTGCAGCTTCAGCTCCTGGGCTCGGGGGGGATTACAGCAGGAGCCCGACCACGAGAGACCTTCCACAAGGAACCCAGCCCTGACACCCCGGGACTTGCGCTGAGTTATGGCGTGGGAACGTCACGCTTTCGGCAGGAACACCATCGAAACCCAAGAAACCCAGGGCACCCTGGAGGCACGCAGGGAGTTTCTTGGCATGGGTTTCCACTGTAGTTCTGCAGGGAGCAAACCCCGAAGATGAAAACTGCCAGCTTCCCTACTGATGGCAAGGGGACCCCACCATGCCGAAGCAGGCCGAACACAAGGGGTCACAGACTGGCCGCAGGCCGAAGGGGCAGCGCGGTTGCCAGAAACGGTCTGGGAGGAGCATGGAGGGCGCCGACCACAGGCTGGGCACTGCAAGGCATTGCAGACATGCCCACAGCATGAGAGCAAGCCCTTCTTCGAGGGGGGAAAAATGGGATCAAGGATCAAGGCTCTACGTCGCCGTCTGCATGTGGAGGCGGCTCGGTCCCTGGGGCCGTCGCTCATCGATCCCAAGTGCAGAGCTGGCCCCGACGGGCCCCGGGAGCGGTGCGGGTCCGGGGGGGCAGAGCTGGGGCGAACTTTGATACCGACGAGCATCTCCAAAGTCATGCACTCGCGATCTTCCTCCTCCTCCTCCTCCTCCTCCTCCTCATCATCATCATCAGCAGCAGCAGCATCATCATCATCAGCATCAGCATCAACATCATCATCATCATCATCATCATCATCATCATCATCATCAGCATCATCATCATCATCATCATCATCATCATCATCATCATCATCATCATCATCATCATCAGCATCATCATCATCATCATCATCATCATCATCACCATCACCATCATCATCATCATCATCATCATCACCATCATCATCATCATCATCATCACCATAATCATCATCCTCCTCCTCCTCCTCCTCATCCTCATCATCATCATCATCATCATCATCATCCTCATCATCATCATCATCATCATCATCATCATCATCATCATCATCATCATCATCATCCTCATCCTCATCTCATCCTCATCATCATCATCATTCATCATCATCATCATCATCATCAGCCGCAGCATCATCATCATCGTCAGCATCATCATCATCAACATCATCATCATCATCATCAGCATCAGCAACAAACATCAGCATCAGCAGCATCAACATCAGCATCATCATCATCATCAGCATCAGCATCATCATCAGCATCATCATCATCATCATCATCATCATCACCATCATCATCATCATCATAATCCCCCTCCCCTCCCTCCCGCCCTCCCTCCCTCCCTCCCTCCCCCCCCATCCCCCTCCTGCTCCTCCTCCTCCTCCTCCTCCGCGTCTTATTTTCATTCTTAGTATTACGAGTAGTCTTCATAATATTATCAGTAGTATGCTTAATAGTATGATTTCCATGATTATGATTAGTCTTATTAGTATGCGTATTCTTATATTTAAAATCAGTATTAGTAGTATGGTTCGTATTGATAGTCTTATTCGTATCAATAGTATGTTTAGTCGTGTTGATTTTATGATTGTTATTATTAGTACGGTTCGCATTCTTACTCTTATAAACACGTATTATTATTGTTCGTATTCCTCTTCCTCGTCCTCTTCCTCCTGCTCTTCCTCTTCCTCCTCCTCCTCCTCCTCCTCCTCCTCCTCATCTCCTCCTCCTCCTCCTCCTCTCCTCCCCTCCTCTCCTCCTCCTCCTCCCCTCCTCCTCTCCTTCCTCCTCCTCCTCCTCCGCCTCCTCCTCCTCCTCCTCCGCCTCCTCCTCCGCCTCCTCCTCCTCATCCGCCTCCTCCTCCTCCGCCTCCTCCTCCTCCTCCGCCTCCTCCTCCTCCTCCTCGACACCGAGGCGCGACCTTGTGGATGCGGGGTCCCACGGACACGTCCCGCGCGGGGCCTGCGCGCAGGAATCGCCCTGTATCCACAGCAGAACCTCGGCCGAAGCTGACGATGACCCCGAGAGGCCTCGGATGTGGACGCGCTTCCCGCCCGCGGTCCTGGTCCTGGAAGTCGAAGCGGTACGGGCACCCTGGCCTGTGATAGTGGTTCCCGTGGTGGAAGATCACCTGGAGGGAGAAAGCGGGGAGCATGAAAAAAAAACGAAGCGCGGAAACGTCGTGTCGACCTTGGTCAGTGTCAATTCGTGTATCATCCTCGCGAATCGGCTGCGGCCGACATGGACCATGACCAAACTCGGCATCGACAAGATCCCGCGCCATCGTGGTCATGGTCCTCGTGTCTCTTCCCTCGATCACCTCCCTGTCGGCCAGGCACTGCCAGCAGAACTCACGGCCACAGACGCAGTGGATGTGGTCGCAGTCGTCTGGATTGTCCTTGACACAGGCCACGCTGCAGAACGGGCACTGGCGCACCTCGATGCCCAAGGCCTCCCCCAGCATCTCGCGCAGCTGCCGCTGCTCCTCGTCCTCCCCCTCTCTGGGCACAATCTCCTCCTGCTCCTCAGGAGGAAGATTAATATATACCAAGACAGCCTGGCGGAAGTCCGCGCGGACTTCTCGAAGCGGTACTGGAACCCTCCGCCACTGACGGGCGGAGCACGCTGAAGGCGCTGCCAGGAAAGTCCGGCACCGATCCAACAGATCTCGTTGCAGATTGAACCAAGTTCAAGGGGCCCGGACACACACACACACACACACACACACACGCACACACACACACACACACGCGCACACACACACAAACAAAGACGCACGCACGCACGCACGCACTCACACGCACACGCACACGCACACGCACACGCACACGCACACGCACACGCACACGCACACGCACACGCACACGCACACGCACACGCACACGCACACACAAAAATGATACACAAATCCTAGGATTCCCCATGTTCTATCACAGTCCCTGCAGCTTCGGCTTCCCCTTCGCCACCCATGGTTTCCCATGGTTCCCTGGAAGTCGACAGTCATTTGTGTCTGCGCGTGCTCTCTCCCCCCCTGAGAGCTTCACCAGGTCACCGAAACTCGCGCACCGCGCCCTGCGAGGCGCGCCGCGCGGCTCTCCCCGCGCCCCCGCGGGGTCCCCCGGAAGAGGGGCAGCCCCCCGGCCCAGGCTACCGCGCGGAGGCGCGCGGGCACCTCCGCGCTCCTGCGGGTGCCCAGTTCGGCGGCGAGCAGCCCCGGGGGGGAGGCGAGAGGGGGCGGGCCTTCTCGGGAGGCTCGGAAGCCACCCCGGCCTTCTGAGGAGCCTCTGCGCCTTCCCCGAAGGCACAGAAAAGCCCTCAGAGGCGCGATGGCTTCCGAGGGGTCCCGCCGCCTCTGAGCAGGCCTCCTCCTTCTCACGTCCCCCCCTCGGTCGCCGCCGACCGATAGCTTCAAGGCTGAGGCGCCCGAAGGCGCAGGCCATTCCTAGCGACCAGGCCGAAGACACTGGCGGGTGTCGTGGACGAAGCGCTGCAGCTGCAGACCGCTGGCAGCGGAGGGAAGAGGAAGAGGGAGGAGAGGAAAGGAGAGGACAGAAGAGGAGAGAAAGAGGAAGAGGAGGAGGAGGAAGAGGAGGAAGAGGAGGAGGAGGATAGTGGGCAGCGTGGACAGCGTAGAGGCGTAAAAGTGCTGATTTGGAGGAAGCCAACAGAAATACCGATGCCGCTACTCCCCAGACCTCTCCCAGGGTGCGCCGCGAGCAGGATTTCGAAGAAAATCTGGCCGTGGCGTCGCGGGCTCTCCAGGACGAGCAGCGGCGTCGGCATCTTTCCCTCCCCATACGTAGAGACCTACCAACACGTCTGGGGGTGCGACAGGAAGGAGTTGCATATCTGGGAAAGGATGGAGGAGGAGGAGGAGGAGGAGGAGGAGGAGGAGGAGGAGGAGGAGGAGGAGGAGGAGGGAGGAGGAGGAGGGAGGAGGAGGAAGAGGAGGAGGCGGAGGAGGAGGAGGAGGAGGGAGAAGGAGGAGGTCCTCCCAGGCCTCCCAGCCCGCCGCCACGGCGTCGTACCGCTCCCCTGGCGCGGGAGGCTTGAACTCGCCGGGGGACGTGCCGCCGCGGCAGCAGCAGCGCATGTCGCAGCACCTCGGGGCGACGGGCCGCGGGCGCCGGGGGGCGGCGTCCTGTGGGCAAGGGGAAACGTCCCAGTCAGAGCACGAGATACTGGCGCGCTCCTCCTCCTCCTCCTCCTCCTCCTCCTCCTCCTCCTCATCCTCCTCCTCCTCCTCCTCCTCCTCCTCCTCCTCCTCCTCCTCCTCCTCCTCCTCCTCCTCCTCCTCCTCCTCCTCCTCCTCATCATCCTCCTCCTCCACCTCCCTCCTCCTCCTCCATGCTAAATGTTTTGGGTCTCTAGGCAGCTCGCTCCCCAAAACTAGTGTCGCTGCAGAGTTCGCGGCTCCTGTTGCTGCTGCGTCGCTTCTGGTAAGGGATTCGGTTTTCAATCCCGACTGCCTTGCGGTAGTTAAACATGTTTGGACACCTCCCAAAGACCGCTTGCACCCATCACGGCCTTACAGTAGGCTGGTGATGCAGGCTGACTCTTTGGAGCAAGGGTTGCTGCGGTCCGTGGTTGAGGTTCGAGCCCACCATCAGGAGGGCGAAAGCCTGTCGGTGGAAGACAGACTGCACGTCATAGGTAACACTGTCGCTGACCAAGCGGCGAAGGAAGGCGCCGCCTTGCACGCTCGCCTCTCGGACGCAGAGGCTGAAGGGATCAAATTCCTGTGCCGTTTCGAGAGCTGTGACCAGGTTGGCCACCAACCTGATGGAGAGATGGCCTCGGACCGACCTGGGGGATTTCTGAGGCCCCTCCCCCCGTGTGAAAGATCCGAGGCCATCTCACGAGAAGGAGCTAGTTGGACAACCGCCCCGCTAGTACTGGCAATGTGTTCGTTGTCTTCGATGCGCTCGCTCGCCGTCGAAGCCTTCGCCTGGTTTCTGCATTTTGCTGCCACGCATTCAGCCTCAATCGCTCCGCGATCTGGGTCACAGATGCGTTGTAGTCGACTGCAACGATTATTCCTTGGTTTGCATCTGCCAACGGTGCGGCTCTTGTACCTCTGGTGGAGGGGTCGGTAAACTCGCGGCCGTATGCGTTCCTCTCGCGCAGCCTCAGGAGCACTCGCGGCCGTGTGCGTTCCTCTCGCGCAGCCTCAGGAGTGCGAGAGTTGCAGACTGTTGGGCAAGGGATCCAACCCCAGCTGGTCAGGGATCACAGTCGATGTCTCAACTATATGCCCCCTGTAGAGGGAGTCGGTGGCAGTGGATGTCGAAAGTCTTCCGCCTCCTCCTCCTCCTCCTCCTCCTCTTCCTCCTCTTTCTCCTCCGCCTCCTCCTCCTCTTCCTCCTCTTCCTCCTCCTCCTCCTCCTCCTCCTCCTCTTGCCTCTTGCCTCCTGTCTCCTGGCTCCTCCTCTTTTTCCTCCTCCTCCTCCTTCGGGGCCCCGAGGCCGTCGCGGATCCATCCTGCTCGGGAGAGAAATAACCTGGGAATCGGGTCGCAACTTCTGGCGACGCTGTTGTTTTTTTGGTTCCGCGACGCTGGACCTCAGGGCACGAGATCAGAAGGACACGCGGCAAGGACGCAAGGGGCCTTGGACGCCCCAGTCGAGCCTTTTGAGCGGCGCACGGTAGCAATCCCAAGAGCGCAAGAGGTACCCTCGCCGGCCCCCGTGCTTGCCGGGTGGGCGGCGGGGCAAAAAGGCTCAAGGGTACCCCGAGAGGCTGGCAGGCAAAAACGGCCAAGGACGGGCCGAAGAGGCAAGGACGCAATGGCACCCTTGCCGTGTTACTTGTCCTTCTGATCGTGTGTTACTGTAGGGAGGACCAGCTCAGGGGGAGAACCATCGACCTGGAATCGGCGGTGAAGCGCCGAGAGATTGGGCATCAGCCCCCGATTGCAGAGCTGCATGTTCCTGGGCGGGGTGGGCTATCGGAATCCCATCGGCGATCAGTGGGCGATTCAGGACCGATGCGTTCCCCCAAAGCCTATCCCCCCCCATAGCCCCTGAGTAGTGGGCAGAAGAGCCACTCGCATAAAAAAGCATGCAAGCAGGCGTAGCCCTTTGGTAAGCATACCCTGAGGGAGGAGCCGGACACGGGGATGGGCCCCGGAAACGGCAGGGCCGTTTTTTCAACGTTTCCAAAAAAATGTCCATTGAAAATGGAAACGGCAAAAAAACGGCGACCGGAAACGGCCAAAAAACGGCTCCAGGATTGGAACCGGAGCCGGAACCGGTAAAAAAACGGCAAAACGGAACCGGTAAAAAAACGGCCCTGTCGTTTCCAGGGCCCACTAAGGGAAGGACCGCTCGGCAAACGCCCAGGACCGTTCAGTACGAGCGCCCCTGAGCCCCACCTGACGCAGCCTGGCCGGGCCGATCCTGCACCCAGGGCCAGCGCATTCGCCTCCGTGGCCGACTCGGGTCGGGCATGTCCGCCTAGAGGAGGAGCTTGGAAGAAGCATGGAAAGACAGTCCACGAATAGTCAAACATAGTCCCAAAAAAAAATCGAAAATCGTCACCCCACTATTTTTGCTACTATGTCTGAATATTCATCCTGTAGTTTGGAGTCCCGAAACGGTGCGGTGACAGACCGTGCGGTGACCTGGAAGTCCCCCAAGACCTCACCGCGCGGTCCGTCACCGCACGGGCTTGGAGCCCCGGAGGCCCCTGTTGCCCGATACCTTCTCGGAGAACGACCCGAGTCCCAAACCGTGCGGTGACCCCGAATCCACACCGACTCACCGCACGGTGTGGTCACCACCCCGTTTGGGGACCCCCGATGTCGAGGGACATGCCCGACTCGAGGCCAGGCCAGGAAGGCGTGCGCACTGCTCCCAGGCCCGGGAGGGGCACGCCGGGGGCCTGGCGAGGTGGCCCGACGGCGCCGCGCGGCTCCTGGGGGCGGCCGCCGGCCTCCTCGGCGGCCCTGCTGGGGGCGCTGCACATGGACATCAGGCTGAAGGCGTCCATCGCCGCCGAGAAGCCGCGGTGCCCAGGGAGGGGCGCCTGCTCGGCGGGGACGCAGCCCAGCAGCGACCGACTGGTGTTCGAGAGCGGCGGGGGGGAAGAGAGGCCCTCGAACTGGCAAAAAAAGGCCTTGAGCCAAAGGCTGCGGCGCAGATGGCCATGACGGCGTTAGTGGTGCTCCGCACTCGTGCTCGCAGTGCAGTGCTTCATGGCGGTTGCCTTGCACCGCCCTGGCCTGTCTCTCTGCCCTGTGCTCTGCCACGGCCCACGACCGTGGTGCCCTGCCCTCACTGCCACTGATCAACTTGCGACTATGCCCTGGATTGTCTTGCCTTTCTCACCCCTTCCGCTTCACCCCGTCCCCCGGGGATCCCGACCTCCTCTCCGGGACTTGTTTGTCATTCCACATCGTTTGATTGACGGTCCCAGGACTGGGAAACTGCCGCCAGAGGCAGACTGAAGCTCTTCAAAACCTCTTGCCGCCCATGTGCTCCCAACTTCTTCGACGTCCTCGTCCTCGTCATCGCCCTGCACGGTCCTCACCCCGGAGCCCGTGCCCCTAGCCCTCATCCTGCCCATGCTAATATGCTAGAACGGGGCTCGTGCATAGCACCATGTTTGGACTCTATTCAGGCATCGCCCCAATGCGGTACAGTGCATCGTCCTTCGGCTCCGAGGACCGAGAAACCATGCACAATACCACTCCTGGGTCGAAAGTCGACGACGCCTCGAGGGACGCCAACGCGGTACGGTGCATACTGGTCGCCCGCGGATGATGTCTGCGATGTCCCCTGCGCCAACATACCGCCCTTGGCTGCACCTTGGCCCATCCCTCTGGCTGCGCCCCGCTCGCATAAGCCCGCCCTGCTCGCCATGTCTCGAGATGGGGGGCGAAGAGACGGAGTTCTCTTCGCCTGACTCGCCTGAAGCTGCCAGGCCACAGGTTCCTCGCCATACTCCACCTTGCGCGTGCGTCGTCTCACTGCACACCACCCAGTCGCATGCCTCTCGCATTGGCTCTGCCTCTTGGGACCCGACAGAAACATGTGAGGCCGAATTAGTTTACGTAGAAGACGTCACCAGCACCAGCATCGCAGGCCGCCTCTGCTGGGGAGACCTTGCCTTTGGTACTTGGTGGCTGCTGGTGCTAACTTACCATACCTCCGACGAGTCGACTATGCGAAAGAGCGAGGTGGAGGCAATCGCAGGCAGACGCCCACACCGTTGGCACGGCAGGCACGACCGAGCCGCCCCGAGCAAGCGGCGGAGAACGACTACAGTCAGCTGCAAGCGCAGCCCCGAAAGGGCTGAGGGAGGACCACACGTCCTTTTGGCGGCGCGCACAAGGAGGCAGGGGGAGGGGGGAAAGCTTCTCTGAAGGAGGCCACTTCTCAGAAGGCGCCGATCCTACACCTACCGACAAGGCCCGAGTCTTCTGAGAAGCACGGGTGCTTCTGAGAAGCCTTCCCCCTCCCCCTAACCCCCTTTGCGCGTGGCTGACCTACTTGTCGCCCTCTTCCTCGTTTTCCGCCTGACGCTGACCCTGCGGACGGTTCCAGGTTAAGGCCAGGGAGCCCTCGGAGCTTTGTCGGATTTCCACTAACCTGGGCCAACGCAAACCCATGCCAGTCAGGCTTTGCAGGATCCTGCAGAATCCGGCAGGATCCAGCGCACTAGCCTGGGTCACTGCAACCCTGGCTTTGCAAGATCCTGCAAGAATCAGAGCTCTCGCAGACCCGCTTTTGCGTCGACCCCCGTCTCAAGGCTCTGGAACCCCCTCCCATCCCGGCCTTTCGCCGGAGCAGGGCTGGAAAATAACGTATGTCAGGTGCACGGCAGTCAGCGGCAGCACGCCCGAGAAAGGGAGGCAAAGAGGGGAACGACAACACAGCGGGACGGCGGGGGGCATGCGAACCTCCTCCTGGCTCCTGATTCCCGATGGCCTCGACTGCTGGAACATTCTATCTAAAGAGTCGCCAGCTGTGGGGAAGTACATCTTCAAGGTGGAACCCGACAGTGGCAGATGGGCGAGGGAGGAGCGAGAGAGGAATGGAGGAAGATCATGACCTCGAGGCAGGGGATGGACGAGGGCCAAGGGGCGTGATGGCGACAGCAACGGGTGGGAGGAGCCGCAGCTAGAGGCGATGGAAGCCGATCAGAAGAAGGACACTCTCGGCTTGGCGGAAAGATAAAGTACGGGATGGTAGTGAAGGGCGCCGGTGAGTTCCAGCACGCGACAATAATTAGGTCACTCTCGCCAACTAGGATGGAGAGCTTCTCCCCACCCCATAGAAAACCCATCAAGGGGAGCCACCCGAGGGGGGCGACGCATTCCCAGGGAGGGAATGCGAAGAGCACCAATCATTTCACCGGGCTTAGAGAAGGTTGCACCATCCATGGCGATGGCCGTGAGTGTAGACCCCCTCCGACCGCGAAAACCTCCTCCTCCTCCTCATCCACCTCCTCCTCCTCCGTTTCCTCCTCCTTCTCCTCATCATCATCATCAGCATCATCAGCATCATCATCATCATCAGCATCAGCATCAGAACCAGCACCAGCATCAGCATCAGCATCAGCATCAGCATCATCATCACCATCACCATCACCATCATCATCATCATCATCATCATCATCATCATCATCATCATCATCATCATCATCATCATCATCATACTGCCTCCTCCTCCTCACCACCACCACCACCACCTCCTCCTCATCCTCCTCCACCTCCTCCTCCTTCTCCTCCTCCAAGCTCCCAAGAGACCCCGAAAGGCCTCCCAAAGAGGCGCCCTCTCTACGACCCAGCTTGGCCCCAAAAATGCCCCACATAGCCATCGAGAGGCCTCATCCTCCTCCCCATCTTCTCCTCCTCCTCCTCCTCCTCCTCCTCCTCCTCCTCCTCCTCCTCCTCCTCCTCCCCGCTGTCGCTCGCCACGATCACACCAACATGTATAGCACCAATGATACACAATGTGTGCCAGCGGAAGGGGCGAAACGCTTACGGGCAGCAAGCAGCGGCCTCTATGCGGCCGCCCAGGCGGCTTGTCGGGGCCCTCCTCGGCTTCCAGGAGCAGGTTCTCGGCAATTGCTCGCGCCTTCCTGAGCCGCCTTCGACTCTGCTGGACCCATGCTTCTCGGGTGGTGCACTTCTCTTTATAGCGAGACTCGCCAACTCTGGTCGCGGGTTCACGTCTTCCCACATCTGCATCACAGCGACCGCGCTCTCAAAACAGCGGGGCGGCGGTGTCTGCCCCAAGGGGCGTTCAACTAATGACTGTAATCAAGTATACGGCATACGGCAGTCAGCGGCGGCGAACCTGAACAAAAACAGAGAGACAGGAGGGGAACGACAGCACAGCGGGCCGACGGAGGACCTGCGTACCTTCGCATCCACCTCCTAATCCTCTTGCCTCCCCTCCTCCGCCTCATCATCCTCATCATCAGAAGGAGACGCGGGGATGCATACAGAAAGCAACGGATGGATCAACACACACACACACACTCACACACACACACACACACACACACACACACACGCACCACACAAGACAGAGAATCAAGGCGGAAGGCCCTCCTGGCCGATGCCGCTGGTGGCTCCAGTGATGACGACGCGCGCGTCCTCTCGGGCGTGTGCGGCACGGCAGCAGAGGCAGACAGGTAGGCAAGCGAAAGAGAGCCAACACTGTATGGGACGCGGAAAGACATACTGCACTGCACACTGCCCGGGAAGTTACTGCGACTCTAATCCTTGCTTGCGTCGTTTTCGTCGCCCTCGATGCTTCCACATCGCTGGCCTGCGGAGGCCACGTTTGGGCCCCGGGACCGTGAGAAGCAGACCAGGGGAGGCAAAACTACCCCCCCGTGAAGGTCCCCCAGACGATTCTTCGACGAGACATGCAAGAGATGCATATTTCGGGAGCAGCCAAGAGGGGGGGGGTCCAAGAGGGGGAGGGCAAATCATGACCGGCGGCATGTGCGCGGCCCAGCGGGGGGGCCTACCTGGGACGAAATGAAATAAGAAGACGCGCCACGAAATCTTGGGAGATATCATGGCCCCCGCCATGATATCCACCCCCCCTAGTCATCACCCCCCTCTTTTCCGCCCCCGAATTACGTTTTGTTTAGGAGATCGCAGCCCGGTGCAGAGCGCTGCGCCTCCCTTGGGAGACGCACGCCCGAAGCGAAGACTCAGCACCACGAGATCATCGCGGACCCCTGCGGCGCGCCCGGGGGGGGGAGTGGGAGGAGAAGGCCTTCCCCACGGCGGCGGGGCTTCTCGGAGGCCCTCAGGCCTTCTGGGAAGTTGTCTCCGTCTTCGGGGAGGTTCGGAGACTTCCCAGGAGGCTGAGGGACTTCCGAGGCTTCTGAGCAGCGCCGCCCCCTTTCATTTCCCCCACCCTGCGCTCGCCACCGAATATCATCAACACGGTAGAGAAAGCGCCCGCCACTCAAATTTCTGAGCGTGCGCGTTGCTCCTGGGGGGGGGGCGCACACACAGTGCAAGTATGTTTGGATGATGCCGATGGTGTAGCAGGTTCTCGACGTGGCTACTTCTGCGCTGGCTTCTGACACCGAGTGGCTCGTTCAACCTTGAACGGTCGTCCGATGTCGGCCGATTCCAGGCCATCGGCGGCGTTCATCCTTGAAAAACCGCGGTGAGGCTGCCACCGAGTCGACACGACACAGAGCCTGCCGCGATGGCTGCGAGCCGTGGAGGCAGCGGTAGTTCACACGTTGCAGCACCAACACCAGCGGCGCAACAGCAGGTCAGAGAATGGAGCGTGACGAGAGGTAGTTACGGCGACCCCGATCCCCAATTGGCCAATCCCTGGGGAGACACAGTGGGGGCGTCATCATCAAAAAGGGCTGAGGCCGAATAGTTAGCCCCCTGGGCCTGCATCCCCGAGCCTCCCGTTTCTCAGCGGCCAAGGGAAGTGGGGTCGAGAGATCGAACGAGGAAGCAGAAAGAACCACGAAACACGCCTGCTCGGGCAGTCGCGATCCGCGGACCGCGAAGACCGCGCGGATCTCTTCGGGCCAGCGCTGGGAGCAGCCCTCCCCCCCGGCGCCGAGGCGCTGCCACTGAGGCGGCCCAGCGCCGCTGGCCTAGAAGCTCCACGCGGAGCTCGGACAGCTCTGCGCTTGCGCAGTAGGCGTTGCTCCGAGGGGCTCCCAACTTTGGAACTTCGCGGTGCGCGAAGCGCAAAAAGCGAATGGCTTCGCGCTCTCGCGCCGCCTCTCAGGGAAGGAGAGGAGGACGAGGAGGAATCGGAGCCGAACCGCGAAGCGCGAATAACTTCGCGCCCTCGAGGGCGCCCTTGTTGTTCCTTCGACTCAGATGGGATCGAGGTTGCCAGGGAACCCACAAAGGACGTGCGCGCCCAACCCCGTGTATGAACACGGCCCTCCCAGAGGCGAGACCAGCCTCGTGATACGAACGCTCGCGCAATCCTTCTATTCGCAACCAACGTGGATTCATGTACGCGTGCTTCCCTCTGTCGCTCCTGACGTGGCAGAGGCGCGGCCTGACCGGCCTCTTCCGTGACGAGCCAAAGGTGAGGGAGCCACTGAAAAGAAGGCCGCCCACCGTCGGGCGGGCGGGCGGGCGAGCGGGCGGGCGAGCGGGCGGGCTGGTGGGCGGGCGGGCGGGCGGGCGGGCGGGCGGGGACGACGACGACGACGACGACGACGACGACGACGACGACGACGACGACGACGACGACGACGACGACCACGACCACGACCACGACCACGACCACGACCACTGAGGTGGCGTCGACATCTCGATAGGGGCGCCAAAAGCAGTGGGCCCCCACCCCAGGGGGGCGAATAGACCGCAGCTCCCCCCCCCGCGGTGCCTGGTCTAATCTTCGTGGGGAGCCCCCTTCCGTGACGGCCCCCCCTCGCAGCCGAGGCTCCCCGCAGGCCGCCCTGCCCACGTCCTGGAGCGAGGCGGGGGGATCGTCTCGGAGACGGGCCGGCCTGCCAGTGGTCGATCAGGCCGCCCCTGAGCACCCCCCCTGATCCTCCAGTAGCGCTCCTCCTGATCCTGATCCTCCTCCTCCTCCTCCTCCTCCTCCTCCTCCTCCTCCTCCTTCTCCTCCTCCCCCTCCCCTTCACCCTCACCCTCACCCTCACCCTCACCCTATCCCTCACCCTCACCCTCTACTCATCCTCATGTCATCATCATCATCATCATCATCATCATCATCATCATCATCATCATCATCATCATCATCATCATCATCATCATCATCAGCATCATCATCATCAATCATCATCATCATCATCATCATCATCATCATCATCATCATCATCATCATCATCATCATCATCATCATCATCATCATCATCATCATCATCATCATCATCAATCATCATCGTCATCATCAGCAGCAGCAGCAGCATCAGCAGCAGCAGCAGCAGCATCATCATCATCATCATCATCATCATCATCATCATCATCATCATCATCATCAGCATCATCATCATCATCATCATCAGCATCATCATCATCATCATCATCATCATCATCATCATCATCATCATCATCATCATCATCATCATCATCATCATAATCATAATCATAATCATAATCATGGTCATGATCATCAGCATCATCAGCAGCATCATCACAATGAGTAGAATCATCATGGTCGTCATCATCGTCATCATCATCATCAGCATCATCATCAGCATCAGCATCAGCAGCAGCACCATGAGCATCATCATCATCATCACCATCATCATCATCAGCATCATCATCATCAGCAACACCATCATCATCAGTATCGTCATCGTCATCATCATCAGCATCAGCAGCACCATCAGCACCATCAGCACCATCATCATCATCATCATCACCATCATCATCATCATCATCATCATCATCATCATCATCATCATCATCATCATCATCATCATTTTGTGGATCGCTATAGTCGTCCTCTTCCGACTCCTGGGCGGAGACAGGGTCTGGCTCGGGGGTCGATCGAAAACCGACCCCGTCTGACCCGTCCCAAGACAGGATCAAATGATCAGAACGTGCACCGAATCGGCAAGAATCAGAACGTGCACCGAATCGAGCTGCATCGGAACTTCGGAATCGAATCGGATCGGCCGCGCCAGGATCTCAAGAAGCGTCCCCGAGGACTCTGGCTCACAATCCAAGCACGGTGGCGTGATGGGCCGAGAGCCACTCGACACTCCGAGGGGGATCCAGCCGGGGCAACTGGCAACGAGGCTCCCAGGAGGTCCAGCAACATCCCAAAACCTCGACCCTCGAACCTCGATCACCCTGGTTGGACCGACCCTCGTCCCCATTGTTAAGTCGGGCCTGTCCCCCTACAGGGGGATTTTCGACGAAAAATAAAAAATACCCTAAAAGTAATCAAAAAATAATCCAAAAATAGTCTGGGGACTATTGTTTTAGTATTTTTTCACCTTTTGGTTGTATTTTTGGGGTATTTTGGATTTTTCGTCGAAAATACTCCTGTAGGGGGACAGGCCCGACTTAACCATTGGGACAACCCTCGCCCCACTGCGGCGCCGCCGCGCGCCGGAGCCGCCATAACGCAAGCGGTGACGGCGCCGGGCGGCGGAGACGAAGCCAGCGGCGCGCAGCAGACGTCCGAACCCCTGTCCGCCCGCTCCTCTCGCCAACCCTGATCTTGCTCCTGTTCTGCGCAGTTATGGGGCAGGGGCCGCGGATCTGAGCCTCCGTCCTTGAGGACGCTTCTGGGCCCTTTCGGGGTCCGCCGCCCTCCCATTCCTGCGACGAGGAGACCACAGGCGGGCGCCCACCCGCTCTTCTCGCCCCCTTCTCGTCCGCCCCCCGCCCTTTTTGTCCGTCCTCCCAGGGCGCGAAAGCGCAAGATCGCAACAACTCGGGTTCTGAACTGGAGCCGTGGAGACGACGACGACGACGACGACGACGACGACGACGACGACGACGACGACGACGAGCGCGGGGCGCAAAGAGGGAATGAGAGGAAGAAGGGAGGGGGCGGGAACAGTGGGGAGGAGGGGAAAAAGGGAGGAAGGCAGGGGACGGAGGCGGGGGGGCCGGGGAGGAGAAGAAGGAGGCGTTGGATGACGAGGGACACAGGAACATGAAGGAGACCCAGGAAAGGACAGGGGGTGCTGTGACCAGGACACGGGAGACCCACGGAAAGAACCCCCAGGAGAAAGGACACGGGACCACGCCAAGGAACCAGAAGAATCGCCGCCAGAATTCCTTGGACTAGGACCCAGAGAAAATTGTTTAGTAAACTCTCCTGGGTTGGTCGGATATCAAGAGAAAGACATGTTTCTCAAAGAAAGAACGGCAAATCAAAAGAAACCAGAAAAGTTCAGTCAACAACCTGGACGTCGACCTGTCCCCAGAGGGATCAGCAAAGCGCCGACGTTCGTCGAACACCCGCGCCCACGCCCGCGGCCGGCCCCCAGAAAAAAGGCCACCGGGGCTCCACTTGCACACCTCCCCGGGGCTGGTGCGATTGATATTCTCCAGGTCGCACGCACCCTCTGTCCGTTCTTGCGCCTCTGGTCCTCCACCCCCTCTGAAGGGGCCCAAGGACACACAAATAAGTAGACACAAATAACAGGATTACCCCATATGTTCCCATGTTCTGTGGGTATTTGTTTTCCCCCCACTTCCCATATTTCCCCATATTTCCGAAGGGGAATCGACGATGAATTGTGTCTTGTGTTTTATCTCCCCTCCTGATCCAACCCCTTCTCCACGTCTCTCGCGGCTGCTGGATTCGAGCCGGACCGGGTTGAGCCCGCCTGGCGGCCAACTACCCGTCTGCTTGGCAGCTCCTCCCCCTCCTCCCCGTCCAGCTCTGCCCCGCTTCCCCTTTGATCGGCGGCGGACGAGCCTCCCTCTAGAAAAACCTCCCTGTAGCGAAAAGGGCCCAGGACCGGAACCGACGGACCTGGACCCGCAAACATGACGGCCGCGACGCCCTCTCGCGACCCCGGCCAATGAGCTAATCGACGTGTCGGGGCAGGAGGCCCATCAACCTCCGATCTTTTCTGGGTCCTGGCCGCTCCCCGCCTTTGCTGCCGGTGCCCCGCGGCCGACGGATCGGCGGAGCCTCGGCCGCGTTCGCGGGGCAGCCACGGAGGAGAGAGGCCAGCAGAGGGCCAGCCTGAGCGGCACTTTTAAAGGCCAAGCTTGGAGGCTTGGAAATGGGCACCAACACCAGCACGGGGGGGCCTCCACCCGGGGAAGGTTGGTCCCAGATTGTGGTGTTGGTGGCAGTCTTTCGGCCACCCAGGAAGCCCGCATGTTACCACCGTCACCGAGATCGGGATCGCCATCCCTCGGTGGAAGCACACCGCCGCTGTTGGCGTTGGCGTCAACCTCCAGGCCTGCGGCGAGCAGCCCTCGCCGACCCCGCAGAAGCAGGGCCTCCGGGGCGGCAGGCCGCAAGGAGGCCACGGGGAGGCCGCGGGAGGCCACGGGAGGCCCCGCGCCGACGCCCGACCCCGAGGGCCAGTGGCAGTGGAGAGGGAGGCCCCGGGGGAGCCGAACACAGGCCACGGGAGCAAGCTCCTCGGCGGCCGCAGACTCCGCACGTGCGCGGTCGACCCCTGGCGCAACAGGGCCGTCAGGGCAGGAGCCCGTCGGGAGGGCATCGGGGCAGCACTGGGAGCTATAGGGAGCGATAAGACGCCAGCGCACGCAAGGACGAAGACAGGGCCAGCGGGACGAAGGGCAAAAGGGAAACAAGAGCGAAACCGGAATAATTCCAGGGGGCCATGTCTGGAAGCCCAGCTATAGGAAGCGATAAGACGCCACGCACGCAAAGGACGAAGACAGGGCCAGCGGGACGAAGGGCAAAAAGGAAACAAGAGCGAAACCGGGATAATTCCAGGGGGCCATGTGGCGCCAAGCACCCGCGGCCAACCCTGGAAAACAGGGCCGCCCGAAGGCGTGCAATCGTGAAAAACATGTTTTTGCTGTCATGTCGCCGGTCGAAACGGTTCGGGAACTCGCGGGACACGCGCGGAGCCCCCGCAGAACTGCGCGGACACCGCATCGGCTTCTCGCTCACAGGGCCCCGTGGAACTCCGCGAAGCTCAACTGGAACGAAGGCGGACCGCGCAGAGCCAACGCGGGGCCCGCGCGAGGCCGAGGCTGGCCTCGCGCGGGGCCCCCAGTGGGGCCCCCGTGGGGCTCGCGCGGGGCCCGCGCGGAGGGCTCGCGGAGGGCCCGCGCGGGGCCCGCGCGGCACTCGCGCGGGGCTCGCGCGGAGGTCCCGCAGAGCTCGCGCGGGGGGGAGTCGCGCGTGGGCTCGCGCGGGGGCTCGCGCGGGGCTCGCGCGGGGCTCGCGCGGGGCGTGCGCGGGGCCCGCGCGGGGTTCGCGCGGGGCTCGCGCGGGGCTCGCGCGGGGCTCCCGCGGGGCTCGCGCGGGGTCTCTGCGGGGCCCCTCGAACCCCCCGATGCTCGCATGGGCACGAGCGCGCGCTTCGCGCGAAATCGCGAAGTCTGTAGAACGTGCCGACAAGCGGGCCGAGTCTCGCGCGGAAACCGGACAGAGCTTGTGCGCGCGTCGGGCGAAACCAGCGTGGGGTTCGCGCTCGGCTCGCGCGGAACTCCTTGCGCGGGATGGTGCGGACCGCGGGCGGTTCCAGGGCCAGCCGGCGTCGCGCGGCGCCGATGGGCAGCGCGGTCGAACGCGCGATGAGACGGCTGGCGCAGCTCATGCAGCCTGCGCGCGCGTCGAGTATCATGCTTGCTTGAGCTGCATGAGCGCGCTTCCGGGGGGACGTCGTGGAGGCTAAAGCCCGATGGATTCTGATGTGAATGGGGGCGGGGGGTAGTCGTCAGATCTAGATCTCCCTCCGCCTCGTCCCACCCCCCACGCTCGTTCACCCCCTCTCCGCAGACCCCCGACTTCATGCTTGTTTCACGGCGTGGCCCCCCAGAGGTCTCGACCCAGTCCCCAGGACAGGCTTTCTCCCCCTGGATCATCCTCTTGACGGCCCCAGGGCCCGGCAGAGGCGCCAGAGGCCGAACATGGTAGAACACCGCCCGCCGCGATGACTTCACGCCGCGAGGGTGCCCCGGCCTCGCCCCCGCATGAGCCCTGATCCTCGGACCACGACCCTCGAGATCCCAGAGAGACCATCGGGGATCCCGAGACCGTGCGGAGATGGACCGCGCGGTCCTCCGACCCCGTCTGCTCTGACCCCATCTGGGCGACGGAAAGGAACGGGTCGTACGCGAGAGACGATCTCTCGAGAGGGGTGTCGAAATCGATGGGTCCCCCAGGGGGGTAAGGACCACAGCTCCCCCAATTGTGGCTGGCCTGTGCGTAGCGACCTCACGCGGCCTACGCGGGCCTCCAGCGCGGCACGCCACACTGAAGACGGGGGCGCTCGCGCGCCACCTCACGCGGGCAACCCACGCGCCAGTGTCGGCACAACCGGCCCCGCTTCTTTGAGCCGCCCATCTTGGGAGGCCTGTGAAGACTGGCGGGCCGGGGCGACTCCTCCCAACACTGAGTCATCCCAAACTTGACTTTTCAGTCGAATCTATTGAAAATGCGTATACACTTATTCGTAGACCTGCGAACACACTGTGTCTTTTTTCCCCCGTAGACACGACGGAAAACCCACTTTGGGGCGAATCGACTCTGTAGTCGATCCCCACCTCGAGTTTACTAGAACGGGGGAAGCAGGTCCTGAGGAACACAGGTCTAGGACCCCGGTGCCTTCCACCGGGACCACCTGTTCATCCCGAGCCCCTTTCTGACACTCCCGGGGCCCGTGGAGGGCCCTGGGAAGCCCAAGGCTGGCGACAAAGCCTCGGGGCCCGTCTCCCTCAGGACCCGCTGCCCCCATGGCGAGAGCCCCTGCTCGAACTTCGGAGGACCAGGAACGGGGAGCCCCACAAAGGACGCACACGCCCAACCGCGCACAATGAGCACGGCTCCCCAGTCCGCAAGACTGGACTGCGTGATACGATCGCTCGCGCAATGCGCACTCTCGAAACCAGCGTGGATTCATGTATGTGTACGGCCTTCTTTCGCTATTGCCCAGATCATTGGATACCGATTCTTGTTCGGTCGCGATCGGTGGCGACCGATCGGCACTCCAAATCGGTCGCGACCGATCCAAAAATGTGTCGCGACCGATTTTGAAGCAAATCGATCGCGACCGATACCGAAATCTGACGCAACATCGGTAGCGACGTTCTCGTCGGTCACGACTGGATAATTCCAGCATCCAGTGATCCGGCTCCTCCTTCGCTCCTGAGGGAAAACCGGCCGGCCAGTGCGAGTCCTCACCGGCCACCGCGTCCAGCAGGGCCTCCGCGCGGGCCGGGGGGTTGGCGGCGCATGCAAGGGGGGAACAGGGGGAGAGGGGGGGAAGGCTTCTTGGAAAGAGACTGCTCCTCAGAAGGCGCCGGCCATACATCTGTAGACGCGGGCCGCGCCTTCTAAAAAAGCAAGGGTGTTTCTAAGAAGCCTTCCCCGCTCCCCCTATACCTAGAGGCCTCCTAGATGGGGTCGGAGTAGATGGGGTCGGAGGATCGCGCCACATCGTCGATGCATCGGCGACGTCGGCGACGCATCGGCGACGTCGGCGTGGAGAAAATCGGGCTCCGCATCGAGCCGCATCGGCGATGCATCGGCGATGCGGCGCGATCCTCCGACCTCATTACTCCGAACCCATCTGGGAGGCCTAGATTCTACGAAGGCTTCCCCCCTCCCCTTGTACCCCTGAGTCGACCCGGAGTCGACCCTGCAGTAGAACCTGAGTCGCACTTGAGCCCAACTGGAGTCGAACTCGAGTCGAACTGGGGTCGAACTGGAGGCGAACAGATCAGTCAGGTCCCAGGAAGGTCCCCGCGGATCGGCGGCGATAGCGGGGGGGCAGGGAGTGAGAAGCTCGTCGAGGAGGGGGCGGGGATGTCTAATTACTGACCCGGGTCAATGCAAACCCGGGCCAGTCAGGCCTTGCAGGATCCTGCGAGGATCCTGCGAGGATCCTGCGAGGATCCTGCGAGGATCCTGCAGGATCCTGCACCCCAACCCGGGTCAGTGCAGCCCTGGCCCTGCAGGATCCTGCAAGGTCTGGCGCTCTGGCTGACCCCCGTTTGCATTGACCCCCGTCTCAAGGCTCCCGAAGGGGGGGGGGAGGCGCAAATCATGGCCAGCGGCATGTGCGCGGCCCAGGGGGCGCCAGGGACGTGGTGAAAGAAGGAGAGGCGCCACGAGATCTGGAGAGCTCTCATGGCCCCCGCCACGAGATCCCCCCCCCCCTAGTCATCACCCCCTCTTTGCCGCCCCCGAGAAGGAGAAGGCCCTCTCAGAAGCGAACACCTCCAGCGGCCGAGCAGATGGGTCGTCGACCCATCTTCACGGACGCCGACCCCCAGAGGTCTCGACCCCGTCCCCAGGACCGGCCTGTCATACTGGGTCGTTTCGCTCAGGCGGGTGGTGATGAGGGGGCGACTTAACTGGGAACTGGGGGTGGGGGAAGGGGCCCTAAAGAGGCCCTGGAGAGAGCTCGCTGGGGCCCAAAAGGGTCCCTGAAGGGCCCCTTCACGGACCTGTTCTCCCCCCCCACATCTGGGTCATCCCCGATTTCGTCGGCCAGAGAGGAGGGGGGTGAGAAGGAAAAGGCCCTCTCGGAAGGCGGCGGGGCTTCTCCGACGCCCTCGTACCTTTAGACTAGTTGTCCGCATCTTCGGGAAAGGCTAGACAACTTCTCAACAGGCCGAGAGACTTTCGAGCCTTCTGAGAAGACCCGCCCCTTCTCATTTCCCCCTGGGCTCGCCGCCGAGTGGAGGCGCGGGCTGCGCAACCGTCGCCACCTTCGTGAGGTGGGGGTCCAAGGACACGCGAATGAGTAGACACAAATGCCAGGATTCCCCTATATCGTTGCAAACCTTCTGGATGTCAGCGTTCCCCCACACATCCCATCTTGTGCAATTTGTTCCTGGGAATCGATGTCATGTGTTTGTGTAGTGTGTACTGTGTATTGTGTGTTGTGTGTTGTGTGGTGAGTGTTGAGTGGTGTGTGTGTGTGTGTTGTGTGTTGTGTGTGTTGTGTGTGGTGTGTGTTGTGTCTGTGCGTTGTGTGAAGTGTGTGGTGTGTGCTGTGTGTTGTGTTGTGCGCTGCGCGTTGTGCGTTGCGTGTGGTGTTTTGCGTGTTGCGTGTGGTGTCTGGGCGGAGGTCCAGCGCAGCCTGGCAGGCCTTTTTCCGTCGAGCGCCGCCGGCGAGCGGGCGGCCGCAGCAGCAGATGACCGGGCGACGGCTCTGGCCGCCACACGCTGGGGCGAAGCCGACTGGCGTACAGTGGGGGCTCGACCAGAAGGAACCTTCCACAAGAGACCCAACCCTGAGACCCCAGGACTTCCATTGATTCTGGTGTAGGAACGTCACGCTTTCCGTAACAGAACCCTCGAAGCCCACGAAACCAAGGGCACCCTAGAGGCAAGCAGGCTGTTTCTTGGCATGGGCCTCCATTGTAGCCCAAGTAACTCGGCAGACGGACCGACGCGCAGGTGTCCGCCGAGGAGCGGGGCCTGTCTACAGGGCCAGCGCGCGTGGGCCGGAGCCCCCCAGGGAACACGGTCGGCGAGGTCGGCGCCAAGGGAGGCTCGGGAGGGGATGGCGCAGTGCGAGGCGTGCGTAACCTGGCGACGATGTCCGAGAGATCGGATGCCAAGCTCCAGGTGGCTGGAGGTCGTTGGATAGAGGTGGCGTGGGAAGTGGCACCGGAGGCCGGACGCCGGAGTGCAAATCGAAGCGTGGCCAGGCAGCCACGTGCGAGCCCGGCCCGTGCAGAGCAGGTTGCTGAGCAAGCGGCTGTGTGGTTCAGGTCCTGCAGGTCTGCAGCCCAGTGGACGCAGGCTGGGGTGTCCGACACCTCAGCGTCGAGTGGGCCCGCAGGGCTAGGATTCGCAAGGGTTCGCGGAGCAGGACGTCCAGCGGTCCTCTCTCGTGGGTCGTGCAACGCGCAATCAGTGATATCATTGCAGATTTAGTGGGTCTGCTGAGAAGCTCATCCCAACATATATCGCCTCGGCTTGGTAGCCTTTAGTGGCCTTTAACGGCCTTTACTGTGTAATTAGCGGCCTCTAATACCCTTCAGTCGCCATTTACAAGCCTGTAGTTGCGTACAGCGGCCTGAAGCAGCCTTTAGTGGCCTTCAGCGGCCTTTGTAGCCTCTGCAGAAAGGCAAAGAAGTGCGTCAACCCGAAGAAACTATCAAGAGCCCCCCTGCGATATCGTGAGCCCGGAACGAAAAAAAATCGGAAGGCGGATTCAGCGGACAGATATTTGTAGTACCGCACCAAGCCGCAAAAAAAATAAATTCGCCGGCCCAACGGGCCAGAGGCGTGCTAAGATCTCCGGTAACTTGTTAACAATATTTCTAGTTCGCGCGCGCGGAGCGGCCCCTGGGGGCCCCCGGACGAAAAGTATCCCGGCAAGGTCCCGAGAGAAGCCCGGGAGAAGCCCCCAGAGCACTCCAGGGGAGGGCCATTTTTCGACACCCCTCACGAGGATCGTGGCCTCCGAGGGGGGAGCCGCAATCGACTACCCCCAAGAGCCCCCCAAGAGGCCCTGGGGGCCTCCAAAACGCCGCCAAGGAGCCCCAAGAGACTCCCAAGAGGTCCCCAAGAGGCCCCCAAGAGGCCCTAAAGAGGGCTCCAGGGCCGGCGGCATGAGCGAAGCGATTAAATAAGAATTGCAAGCCCCCTTCGACAGAAAGTACTCCTCCTGTTCCTTCAATT
>CAUYUJ010014732.1:257500-267500 GCA_963575745.1 Prorocentrum cordatum | reverse complement strand
CACTGTACGACAGGTTCGTGCGGCATCGGCGCGCGCAAAAGGTTTTGGCACCGCGTCGGCCGTTCGACCCGGAATCGATCGCGGCCCCGCTCGTTCAAGGTTGAGTGCAGCCGGGTCCGATGGCGTTGCTGCGCCCCTCGGTGCTTCCGCGCTGCAGAATTCAACGTTGAACGCCTTCGCCGGCGTCGCTGGCGCGCCGACGGCGCACGAATACGCGCACGCCCTCCCATGGGGACCCAAAGTATGGGCACGATGCCCAACAGCAATGCCTGTTCATGTGGAACGAGGAGCTGCTGACCTGCGGAACCCTTCTGGCAGCAGAGCTTGTCATGCTGCGAGCAGTCACTGCCCTCTCGGACGGAAAGTGCTGTTCCATCAGGACGTGCTGGCAGCACGACAAGAACTGCTGCCGGAGGGGCCCCGAAAGACAACAAATCGTGCCCCAAAGGGACAAGCGCTGGTGTTTGGCACCGTGCCCACGTTTTCCGTCCCCTAGGGGGCCACGTGCGAACCCTACCCCTACCCCCCACGATTTCTGAGGGGGAGGGTGGGGTCACTTCGCCCGAGAGCTCCCGAGCGAAGTGAACCCCACCCCCCCCTCAGAAATCGTGGGGGGTAGGGGTAGGGATCGCATGTGGCCCCCTAGTCCCCGCTCCAGGCGCGCAGCGAACAAGAAGTACTCCGCGCACCCCCCCGACACGCGCGCCCGGCCGGGACAGCCACCTCGCCAGTGTCACAACGCACTGCTGCGCAAAAAAATCACACCAAAGAAACGCCCCAATCGGTGGATGCTGTTCGCTGGGGGAATCGACCGGGAACCTGGAAGCCCGGGAACCCAGAACCCACCGAATTCGGCCCAGAACCAATAACTGGGAACAGGGGCACCTGGAAACCCGGGAACCCCAGAACCCAGCCTGCTACCAAAATCGGCGGGAAACGTTCGCCTGATCTTTCAACTTCCGCTGGGACCCCTTCAGTGCAAGCACTGATTGAAGAAAAGTCCACCCCCCCATAATAACCAACCCGACACGCGAAGTCGTTCAGCAAACGCGCCCAAAGAAGGAATCAAACAGGGCAGAGCTGTTTCGTAAACGCCCAGGGCCGTTTAGGAAACGCCAATTGCCGGGCCCGGGTGGTTTTTCCTCCCTTGAGCCTGGGGAAACCTTCAGTGCAAGCGCTGATTGCGGAAACATGGCTGGGCTTAAGTCGGGCCTGTCTCCCTACAGGGGGATTTTGTGAGAAAACTATAAAAAAAAAGTAATCAGAAAATGCTAAAACAAATCGTCCCCTGACGATGCTTGGACTATCCTAGAATTTTCCTCCTGTCGAGGGACAAGCCCGACTTACGGCTGGGCAGCGCCCGCCACAGATTTGGACGCCCGAAATGACCACAAATGCCCAACAACAAATGCTGTCCCAAACCAACAGCGGCCGCTGTTGGGCGGACGGCCTGCTGTCTCGAGTGGACACAGGCCGCGGCGGCGCCGACAGCGAATCCTGACCAAAAGGAACAGGAACTGCTGCTGAGCACTGTACCCACTCTTCCCGTGCCCACCTCGTTCGTGCAAAACAGTGACTGCACGGTACACGGCTTCTCGGCACGCGCGCGCGTGCGCGCGCGTGCGCGCGCGTCGGCCCCGCGAGCCCCACGCGCGCACGCTGTGTGGAGGCTGCCGATCGCGGGCGCTCACACGTCCACCTGCGGTCCGCCTCCTCCCTGGGTGCTCCTCGGGAGCGGAGCGGCCTCGCGAGCAGGGGACGCGGGAGAGACGTTCGGGAGCGCGCGGACATGGATTTGCGATCCACGGATTCGGCGCGCGGTCGCCAAGTCCTTGGATCGGGGGGGGGGGGGCGGCCCGCAACATGCGGCAAGTGGCCGCCTCGCTCGGCGGCGGATCCGCGACTTCCCCTGGAAGCGGGACCCGTCGCTGATCCACGCCCCCCCTGGATCCATGTTTGCGATCGCCTGATATTTGGGCGAGAGCGAAGAGGTGGGCTCCTCCTCCTCTTGCTCGCCCCCCCTCCGACGTCTTCGTCCTCCTCCTCCTCCTCCACCACCTCCTGCTCCTACTCCTACTCCTACAACTACTCCTCCCCCACCTCCTCCTCCACCTCCTCCTCCTCCTCCTCCACCTCCTTCTCCTCCTCCTCCTCCTCGTCCTCCTGCTCCTCCTCCTCCTCCTCCTCCTCCTCCTCCTCCTCCTCCTCCTCCTCCTCCTCCTCCTCCTCCTCCTCTTGCTCGCCCCCCCGCCGACGTCGCAAGATGCTCGCGGTGCGGGCCACCTGGGGGAGCCTGGGCGCCTCCCCCGTAACCGAGTGCATCCCGATGCGATGTTTGAGCGATGCCGATCTGAAGGAACTCCTCCTCCTGCTCCTCCTCCTCCTCCTCCTGTCCTCCTGCTCTCCCTCCTCTTGTTCCTCAACCTCCTCGACTTCGTCCTCCTCCCTCCCTCCTCCACCACCACCTCCTGCTCATACTCCTATTGCTACCCCCTACTCCCCCACCTCCACCGCCTCCGCCTCCTCCTCATGCTCCTCCTCTTGGTATTAGTCTTCTTATTTTCTGATCATGATTGTTAGTATGATTCTTATGATGCTGAATTATTATTAGTCTTCGTATATTTCTTCCTGGTCTTATTTAAATGATTATCATGTTATGTATTCTTCTAAGTAGTAGTACGAGTCTTACTTTTGTTATTGTTCTTCCTCCTCCTCCTCCTCCTCAGAACGCGCCCGACCTGCCCTACGGGCCGTCAAACTCACCCCGCGGGGGCGGCACCCAGCCGCAACGCCCCGCCCGCGCTCCAGCAACCCGCCGGCACGGCTGCCTCTCGCGCGACAGCGCTTGAGGAGGTGGGGGCAGCGAAGCCTCGTCGTCAAGGGGCTCGAGAACAAGGCGCGCCGTCCCCATCGCCGTCTTCCGCCAGCATCCTCGTCGCCGCCGCCGTCGCGGCCGCCACAGCCATCGCCGCCGCCGTCAACGTCGAGGCGCCCGCCGCCTCGGCCGCCAAACCGAGAACGTAGGGCAGCTCCTCCTTCTCCTCCTCCTCCACCTCCTCATCCTCCTGCTCCTCCTCCTACTCCACCTCCTCCTCCTTCTCCTGTTCCTCCTCCTCCTCCTGCCCTCCTCCTCCTCCTCCTCCTCCTCCTCCTACTCCTCCTCCTGCTCCTCCTCCTCCTCCTCCTCCTCCTCCTCCTCCTCCTCCTCCTCCTCCTCATTCTCCTCATACTCCTCATACTCCTCATCCTACTCCTCATACTCCTCATCATCCTCACCATCAGCATCATCAGCAGCATCAGCATCAGCATCATCATCATCATCATCATCATCATCATCATCATCATCATCATCATCAGCATCATCATCATCATCATCATCATCATCATCATCATCATCATCATCATCATCATCATCATCATCATCATCATCATCATCATCATCATCATCAGCATCATCATCATCATCATCATCATCATCATCATCATCATCATCATGGTCATGATCATGATCATGATCATCATCATCATCATCATCATCATCATCAGCAGCAGCATCATCATCATCATCATCATCAGCATCAGCATCAGCATCAGCATCATCATCATCATCATCATCATCATCATCATCAGCATCTGCATCGTCATCGTCATCGTCATCGTCGACGTCATCGTCATCGTCATCAGCATCATCAGCATCATCAGCATCATCATCATACTCAGCATACTCAGCATAATCATCATCAGCATCAGCAGCATCCGCATCAGCATCAGCATAATCATCATCGTGCTCATCATCATCAGCATCATCATCAGCAGCATCATCATCAACATCATCACCACCACCACCATCAGCATCATCATCACCATCATCGCCATCGTCATCAGCATCATCAGTATCAGCAGCAGCATCATCTGCATCACCATCATCCTCCTCATCATCACCACCACAACCACCACCAACACCACCATGATCATCATCATCATCAGCAGCATCTCAGTATCACCATCATCATCATCATCATCATCATCATCATCATCATCAGCATCATCATGATCCTCACCCTCATACTCCACATCATCATCATCATCATCATCATCATCATCATCATCATCATCATCATCATCATCGTCATCATCATCATCATCACCATCATCATCATCATCATCATCATCAGCATCGTCATCATCAGCATCAGCATCATCATCATCATCAGCATCATCATCATCATCATCATCATCATCATCATCATCGTCGTTACCATCATCAGCAGCATCACCATGATAGCACAAGCAATAATACTACGAATGCGATGAAAAAAACATCATCACCACCACCACCACAGTCATCATCATCAGCATCGTCATCACCATCATCATCCTCATCATCATCATCAGCATCATCATCATCATCATTCCCCTCCTGCTCCTCATCCTCCTCCTGCTGGTGTTGTTGCTGGTGCTGTTGCTGCTGCTGCTGCTGTTGCTGCTGCTGCCGCTGATGATGAGGGTGATGCAGCTCTCGCTTCAGCTGCTGTTGCAACTACTGCTGCTGCTACTGCTGCTGATGCTGCTGCTGCTCCTCCTGCTGCTGCTCTTGCTCCTGCTCCTGCTCCTGCTGCTGCTGCTGCTGCTCCTGCTGCTGCTGCTCCTCCTCCTTCGCCACCACCACCTCCTCCTCCTCCTCCTCCTCCTCCTCCTTCCCCTTCTCCTCCTCCTTTTTCTCTTGTTCCTCCGTTTCTTCCTCCTTCTCCTTCTCGCTCGCCCTCCTCCTTTTCCTCTTCCTCTTCCTCCTCCTCCTCCTCCTCCTCCTCCTCCTCCTCCTCACCACCACCACCACCACCACCACCACCACCACCAGACGTGCGGGCGACGGCACGGAGGAGAGGCGGCGGCGGCGGGCGACTGCAGGCCGGCCCGCGCGGCAGGCGGAGCACCTCCGCGGCCGCGGGCATGTCGCGCCGCCGCGGGGGGCGGGGGGGGTCACCGCGCCGACCGCCGGGCGGCGGCAAGAAGCGCTCCGCTGCCGGGCGCGCGCGGGCCCTCTGGTCGCCGCCGCCGCCCCTGGATCGGAGTTCGAGGTTTTATCGAGCAAATGGTCCAAGGGGCCCCCAGGATTGCCATCCTCTTCCTCCTCCTCCTGCTCCTGCTCCTCCTCCCCCTCCTCCTCCTCCTCCTCCTCCTCCTCCTCTTTCTCCTCCTCCTCCCCAGAGAGGCCACCACGGCCTCCAGAGCACCCCATCACGAGGCCCAGAGGGCACCCGGGGCTGCAAAAAATTGCGCGAGAAGCTGTGGGGGACACCTGGGGCCAAGATCTCCTTTAGCAACCTCCGAGACATGAAGGAGGCTGGCGCTGGCGGAGAGCGGTCGTGGCCCGGAAACATCATGTTTTTTTCTGTGCCTTGAGAGCCTCGTGAAGCATCTCGAGAGCTCTTGACCGTCCCGAATACCTGTGGCTGCCCCTCTCATCATGGGGGTCGTCTTCCAATGGTCGGCGGCACCAGCCGCAGGGCATTCTCAGTCTGGTCCTGTGGGAAGCCCAGGGGTCGACCAGGCCGTTCACGGCGCCAGCAAAATCGAACACCGATCGAGCCTATAGCGAGACCGAAACCGGCCGAAATCGACAGGCCGCATGCAGCCCCAGGGGGCGAAACGATGCGGCAACGACACGATAGCCAACGGAACCGAACCGACCCAAAGCAACCGAGCGCGACGCAGCCGAACCGACTGAACCGCGAGCACCCCCCTCGCCATCGCTCGGACGTCCATTCTCCATGCTGTTTTCGAGTCCGTGGGGTTTTTGTTCCCCTCGATGATCCAGGATGCTCCTCGATGGTCCTCGCCGAGAGAAACGCACGCGCCCGAACGATGCCGAGCCCTTCTGTTGCATCCTCGGGGGACCATGTCTGTCCCGTCGCGGCCCTATCCACGTCGAATCCGTGTCGGATCCATGTCGGAATCGTCGGATCCGCGTCGAATTAGTGTCGACTTCGCGTCGAATCCACGCCGAATCCGCTTCGAGTCAGTATCGAGCCCGAGTCGGGCACAAGAAAAGACACCAATTTGGGGAACGGGCGAGGTCCACCAAACATGCAACGTAATGAGGGGGGAGGGCACGAGATCACCCCAAGAGGCCCCAAGACCCCCCTCTCCCCCAAAGAAAGCCTTGAGAGAGACTCACGATCCCACGAGCGATCACCAAGGGGGCTCCAGAGAGGACCCCAAGAGGCCCCGAGTGGAGCCGTGTGACTTCAAGTGTGCTCCAAGAGGCCCTCACGACAAAAAATCCGCGGAGGTCATCTCCTCATACTCCTTCCCTCCTCATTATCCTGTTCCTCCTCCAGCTCATCCTCCTCCTCCTCCTCCTCATCCTCATCCTCCGCCTCCTCCTCCAACTCATCATCCTCCTAATCCTCCTCCTCCTCGTCGTCATCACCACCATCATCATCATCATCATCATCATCATCATCATCATCATCATCATCATCAGCATCATCATCATCATCATCAGCAGCAGCAGCAGCATCAGCATCAGCATCATCATCATCAGCAGCATCAGCGTCACCATCAGCATCAGCTTCAGCAGCATCGCAGAAGCAGCAGCAGCAGCAACACCGGCATCATCATCATACAATCAGCATCTCCATCGTTATCAGTAACATCATCATCAGCAGCATCACCAGCGCCAGCATCAACATCAGCATCAGCAACATCAGCAGCCTCATCAGCATCATCATCATCAGCAGCATGTTAATCACCGCCGTCATCAGCCTCATCAGCAGCATCGTCAAGATCACCGCCATCACCATCATCAGTAGCATCAGCATCATCACCATTATGATCATGATCAGCATCATCAGAAGCATAATAATCATCATCACCATCATCAGCATCATCATCATCACCAGCACCATCGTCATTATCATCATCATCATCATCATCATCATCATCATCATCATCATCATCGTTGTCAGCATCATCATCAGCAGCAGCATCAGCGTCGTCGTCATCATCGTCCTCACTATCATAGCGATCAGTACCAACCACAAAATTAATAGCATCATCAGCATCGCCATCATCCGCACCATCCTCAGCATCAGCATCAACATCAGCATCACCATCATCAGCATCATCAGCTTCAGCATAATCACTATCATCATCATCATCATCATCATCATCATCATCATCATCATCATATGTAATCGTCATCATAATCATAATCCACATCATCATCAACATCATCGCCATTACCATCATCATCCCCATCATCATCACCATCATCATCACCGTTGTCATTGACGACGCCGACGACGTCGACGTCGTCATCGTCACTGATTCCACCACCACCACCATCAGCATCAAACCATCATCATCATCATCATCATCATCATCATCATCATCATCATCAGCATCATCATCATCATCATCATCATCATCATCATCATCATCATCATCAGTACCATCACCACACCCTCCTCCCAAGCTGGCTCACTGAACCCTCCACAAGGCTCCTAAGACAATTCGCCTGGGGCCGGGCCCTGGATGACAACTATGTGTTGCTGCATGTGCTCTCCCGTTGGTGGTAAGACTCAGGTCCCCACCAAACTGGGTGGCTGTTCCACTCATGGTGATGCGTCCTTGAACAAGGCAGGCAACACATCTGAAGATATGTCCCGGATGGCTTGCCGGCTGCTCAGGTGAGGCCTCCACAAAGATCTTTGGACAACTCGCTAAGGCATCAATTCTGAATGAACATGAGGTTCCGCTGCACGGGCTCTTCCGTCGTCGGTGATATTCAACTCTCCCAGAACACTTCTGGACGGTTTTTCCACTGCATGCTCAAACTTCCTCCTTTAGGACAACACGTCTGGAACATAGTTTCTGCATGGCTTGCTGATTTCGCAAATGAATCTTCCACGAAATTCATGAAGCAATTCGCTTGGGCATCGGTTGTGGGCGACATGGATGCTCAGCAGCATGGTCTTTCCGTCCTCGGATGGATTCACTGTTCCTCATTTCGTTTGGACGATCGCCCCACGCATGCAAGGACACCTCAATAATCAAAGAGCACGCCTGGGCATCGTTTCTGCAAGGGTTGCTGTGGATGCGCGACGCGTCAACATTTGTTTCGGGGGTTCTTGGCGCCCTCGGGCGCTGTCGGCGCTTCCCGCATGACATGTTTCTCTGGGCCCAGGGAGTATGGCCTGAAGCCCACACTTCCCGGCGTCCGAAGATTGTCTTATTTTTGTACCGCCCTGGGGTTCCCCTGGGGCCCAGTTGGGCCGTCTTGGAAGTTGAAGGGCTGGTCCTAGCAGCAAACTTAACGAACTGGACAAAATGTGTTTCCTCGATGTTCGCCTGCTTGTTTGCCTTCGGTCTTACACTCGGACCTAAAACAACAAACATATTTCCAGAGCGTGAGACCCTCCGCCGGCCCAAACACACAGAACACCGAACGGAATCCCCCACAAGATGCACACGCTCATCCAACACCCACAGAACACAAAGTGTACCCTCCCCGAAACGAGCTGGACCTTATACTCCGGTCCGACTGTACGACAATTCGAAAAAAACCTAAGAGGCCCCCCGGGTCCCCACCCCGCTCGACGCCTGGTGTTTTTCGCCCCATCACTCGGGCGGGCCTCCAACGGCAGTTCGGGACGATCCGCGCACCCCCGTTCTCGACGAGACGCAGCAGATGGAAAGCATTTCGAAGCGAACAGAAACCCAAAAATCCAACCAACACATCAAGAAACCAGCACAAATCCAACCGTGACCCCCTCACGTCCAACGCCCAAACACAAACAAATAAATACACACAAATCCCATGATTCCACCCATTTGCAAGCATTTCCCATATGTTGCCCCCGTGGCATCGACAATGATTTGCATGTGTTTTTCCCTCCTAAACCTGTCCGCGGCCACAGGACCAGGGGCCCCACGGGGAGAATTCGAGCTGGCATGTGAAGACCCCGCCCTCGGACGCCCCCCCCCCGCCCAGGACCGCGAGGTCACCCGCCCACCGAAGAGGAGGCCCCCGATGGGCCCACACGGGCACCCGAAAAAGAGGCTCGCAGGAGAGGCCCACAAGACGCCAGCAGGCCCGCCCACAAAAAGGCCCCCGGGAGGCCCACGACAAGCCTCCACGGCACCCCCCCAAGGGAGGCCCACAAGACGCCAACTGGCCCGCCCACAGAGAGGCCCTCTCGGAAGCTCCCAGGAGGCCCCCCACGCAGTCGACCCGCATCATAAGCACCACGGCGAGAATGCGAAGGCCTTGGAACGTTATTTTTCCATGGGGGCGCGGCTAGCGCAAGTCTCCACGGATGGGCCGAGGAGGCAAGGATGCAAGGGTAGCCTTGGGAAGGCCGTCCATCCTTACTATGCGGACTGACTGTGCGCCCCAAGACCTTCGAAAGGCGCCCCCTCTCCCCCCTAAGGAGCACCAGAGATGACGGGGGAACATGGCGAACCCCAGACCCGACTCTGCGGGGTCTCGACGGGACCAGACATGTGGGGCCAAACTCGGGGATATAGTACACGATAGCGGGCGCGTCCTCGAGGAGGGCACGTCCGAACAACCCCCCGGGCATCCATCTCCGAGGCCCCCCCTCTCCGAGACTGGCCTGATGGTTTTCTGGTGGTGCGGCCCCGGGGGTCAGAACCCATCTTGCCCACGACCCACGGCACGGCGGCGGCAGGACCAAAAAACACCCACGGGACGGCGAAGGCACAGGGCGAGGCGAGGCGAGGCGCGCCGTGTCCAACCAAGAAGGCCGACCCGCAGGGGGGGCAAGGGCCGACCCGCGCGTCTGGCCGACATCGCACACGTCGAGGGTGCACGGGGCGAGGATGCACCTGTCGCAGAGGGCCGAACGGGGGCGCGGGGCGAGGATGCACAAGGGGCCCATTCGACGTCCATGCAGAAGCGATTCACGAGGGCGGGCGGCGGGGTGCAGGTCTGGGCCCGCTGGAGGCGCGGGGGAGGTGTGGAGGGCAGTCC
>CAUYUJ010014732.1:232500-252500 GCA_963575745.1 Prorocentrum cordatum | reverse complement strand
ACTATGCGCACCCCTTAGAGACGCACGTCCGAGCCAAACAGATGGCACGATCATCCCACAGAATGACTATACCTCGGCGGCGTGGCCAGAAAGAGCCCGCCATCGAAAACGTACGATGAGATGTCTGCAAGAAGGGCGAGGAAAGGAGAAGAGGGCGCCAGTGCAGGAGGAGGGCGAGGGCGAGGGGCAAGGAGGCCTGGGGGCAGGGGGGCGAGGGGAGGGCGAGGGGCAGGGAGAGGGCGGGGGGCGAGGAGGAGGAGGGCGAGGGACGGGAGAGGGCGAGGGCGACGAGGAGGGCAAAGGGAGGGAGAAGGGCGACGGGAAGGACTGGGGGCGAGGAGGAGAGGGAGAGCGACGACGCGGGCGACGACGACGACGACGAGAGGAATCGGGAGAGGGGGACGCTGAGACCGCGGGTCAGCGCGCCTAGCGCCTGCCGCGAGGGTTGCCTCCCCTCGCCCCCGCGCGGCGGCGGCACCCCCTGCAAGGAAGCACGAACCTGGAAGAAAACACGCCCACAGAAGCAGAAGCTGTCGGCCCCTGCAGCTGAGACTGTCGCACTCGATGATGATGTCGCACGCCTTTGCATGATAGTGGAATCCTTGCAATACTGTCAACCCCTACAGTAAGGATGCGCGATAAGGATGCAAGGGCCTTGGAAGGTCACGTCGAAGCGTTTCGAGCGTGGCGCGGCCAACGAAAGTGGCCAAGGATGGGCCGAGGAGGCAAGGATGCAAGGGTAGCCTTGGGAAGGTTGCCCGAGCTCACCAGGCGGGCTGACTGTATTGCACTCGAAAATGCTGTCGCGCACCTGTGCATGATAGCGGGCCCTTGCAAGATTGATCGACATCGTAAATGAGCGAGTAGCTTTGTTGGCCCAGCGTCTCGAAAGCATGTCGAGGAAGAGGTCCCAGCGGTGCCCCACTTGATGCCAGGTAGGAAGAAAAAGCTGTCAGAGCTCCGCGCGGATTTCCTGGATCGGCGCTGGGTTCCCCTCCCTGGCGCGCGGAGCGCGCCAAAGACAGCGCTGGAGGCACCGCCGGGGGGATCCCGCGACGATCCAAGCAATTCGCACGGACCTCCGAAGTTGCATATGTATCCGGTTTTGTATGGTTTTGTTTGTGGAAGCGCCCATCTCAGGTCACTTGACTATGGGAGATGGACGACCCCACAAACCTGCTCATGTTGACGCACCCTTCCACAATTCAGACGATCGACAATGCCTTTGAACTCGGCGCGCGCGATTTGGGATCGCATGAGTACGCCGAAAAATCGGCACAACGTCAGTATAATAAAACGACCATCCAATACGTTCTGACGCGCACTCGATAGCGGCATAGACCACGCCCCGGAGTCAACACACTCTGACGACATGCAGCAACATACTGATTCGTCATCCTTCCCATCCGCATCCTGGCCCCGGTTTCGGCATTCGCTGGCGCACGAGGCGGCCACGAAGCGGCAACGGGAGCGCAAGGTATACATATAGATATATAAATAGGTATATATACACATTTATATATATAGATATACTCACATACATATATATATATATATATATTTATATATACATGAATATATATATATATATATATGTATATGTGTGTATGTATGTATGTGTGTGCGCGTGCGTGCTGGAAGTTGCGTAGTGTAAGGGATGTGGTGCCAGCTAGGAAACGCAATCATATGGTGCAAACTACGTGGTTCAGATTATGTGGTGCCACCTACGTGGTGCACGCTATGCCGTGCACGCTATGTGGCACCAGACATGTGATGCAAGGTACGTAACGGGCGCCCACGGAGCGGCCACGAGCGGCCATGGGGCGGCCGCGGACGGCCACGGGGTGGCCACAGGCGGCCACAAGACGGCCACCAAAAAGTCGCCTGGCGAAGGACCCGACCACATGTAGTTGTGAGTACCGCGAGTGTGAATAGTTGTTTTCGGTGGCGCTCCCTATGGGGCCACGAACCCTGTGAGAGGTGCGCCGACATGGGAACGGCGGACGCATGTGGACGGTGGCATTGGGGCCTTCGGCGGAACTCCCTCTTTATGAGGCAACGTAACGTGTGAGGGGGGGCCGAAATGGATGTGGGGGACGCCTGCGGGCGGTGGCAGCATAAGGGGCCACGCAACGGGGGGAACGGGGGAGGGGGGAGGGGGGCGAAATGAGTGTGGGGGGCGCAAGTGGACGGTGGCATTGGGGCCTTCGGTGGAGCTCCTTATGGGGCCACGAAACGTGTAATGGGTGCCGACATGGGCGCGGGGGCCACATGTGGAGGGCAGCACTTCGTCCTGCAATGGGGCTCCCCATGGGGCCACGAAACGTGTCAACGGTGTGCCGACATGGGTGCGGGGGACGCATGTAAACGGCAGCACGGGGGCCTTCGGTGCAGCTGCCTATGGGGCCACGAAACGCGTGACCGAAATGCGTGTGGGGGGCGCAAGTGGACGGCGGCACTGGGGCATTCAGTGGGGTTCCCTACAAATCCACGAAACGTGCGCGGGGTGTGCCGAAATGGATGCGGGGGACGCATGTGGACGGCGGCACTGGGGACTTCCGTGGGGCCCACTATGGGGCTACGAAACGTGTGAGGGGGGTGCCGACATGTGGGGCACGCGTGTGGACGGTGGCACTTGGGCCTTCGGTGGGGCCCACTATGGGGCTACGAAACGTGTAAAGGGAGTGCCGAGATGGATGCGGGGGACGCATGTGGACGGCGGCACTGGGGACTTCGGTGGAGCCCACTATGGGGCTATGAAACGCGCGAGGGGGGGGGGGGGGCCGAAATGCGGGGCACGCGTGTGGACGGTGGCATTGGGGCCGTCGGTGCACCTCCCTATGGAGCCACGAACCGTGTAAAGGGGTGCCGAAGTGGGTGTGGGGGACGCGTGTGGACGGTGGCATTGGGGCCTCCGGTGGAATTCCCGATGGGGCCACGAAACGTGTGAGAGGGGCGTGCCGTACAGGATGCGGGGGACGCATGTGGACGGTGGAACTGGAGTTCCCTATGGGGCCACGAAAACTGCGACGGGTGTGTCGAAATGGGTGTTGGGGACGCAAGTGGACGGTGGCACTGGGGCTTTCGGTGCAACTCCCAATGGGGCCACGAAACATGTGAGGGGTGCGAGCCGAAATGGGTGCGGGGGACGCATGTGGACGGAAGCATTGGGGCCGTCGGCGCAGCTGACTATGGGGCCACGAAACGTGTGAAGGTTGTGCCGAAATTTGCGTGGGGGACGCATGTGGACAGTGGCAATGGGTCCTTCGGTGCAACTCCTATGGGGCCACAAGACGTGTGAGAGGGGTGTGCAGAAGCTGGCGTGGGGGACGCATGTGGACGGCGGCGTTGAGGCCTTTATGGGGCCACGAAGCGTGCGAGGGGCGTGCCAAAGTGAGGGGTGGTGGTGGGAGGAGGGAGGAGGGGGAGGAGGGGGGAGGAGAAGGAGGAGAGGGAAGAACGCGGGGCGTTGTCTCTTCAAAACGAGGACCCAACACCACAGTATGGCTCGGAAAAACGCATGGTGATCCACCCAATTCAATATCAAAACAAGCCAGAATCCTTAGGTGCAAGTTCTCTGTGGGAACATCATTCGGTATATATATATATATATACACACGAGCACACAGAATGCTATCATTGTACACCCTGCATGGACATCCCCCTGGATGCCCCCACACACACACACACACACACACACACACACACACACACACACACACACACACACACACGCACGCACGCACGCACGCACGCACGCACGCACGCACACACACACACACACACACACAAACACACACACACACACAATCCCAAGAACTCTTTTTCGGACGGGCTCCCCAAACTTGGGGACACCTTTTTCGGATGGCCCCCAAGTTTCCCGTGCTTCCCCGGCTAGCCAACCGCACTTCTCTTAACGCTGCGGACGGCCCCAACAGCCTCGCAGCGACCCCCAACGCGGTCAGAAAGGCTCGAGGACCCAAAAACAGTCAAGAACACGACCCAACAGCACCCAAACAAGGCCCCAGGAGACGCCCACGAGGACCGCAACGACCAATGATTTCCTGCGGGTTCCGGGATAAATCTGAACGTCCTCTTTTTTCTGACACCCCATGCACCACCAAGGCCCCGCGAGCATCCGAGATCGCCCCAAAAACAGCCCAAGAAGCTGCCGAGAAAGCCCCGAGACGGCCGAAGAGGGCACCAACACGGCCGAAGACGGCCCAACAAAACTTCACAGACGGCCCCGAAACGGCCCAAGAGAGCACCAGAACGGCTGAACTGCCCCGAAACAGCCCCCGAGGACGCGAACATTCGCCAGGAGGGCCCCAAAACGGCGCACGGGGCCCCCAAAACGTCCCAACGGCCTCCAACTAACCCCCGGGAAGCCCCCGAAAAGGCCAGCTACACAGCCGAACAAGCCTCAAAGTACCCCCAAGAGGCCCCCAAGAGGTTTCCAACAGTTTCTGAAAGCGCCCCCCCAGGAGGGGCCCAAGACGGCCCAGTGACGAACGCAGGCCCCCAGGCGGCCCCGTGCCGGACGCAGCATGAACGCCAAGTACCGTGGAACTCAAGGGGACGGAAACGCCATTTAGTAAAAAAGGCCCCCAAGAGCGAACAGCAATTTCTAATGCCAAGGCTTCCAAGAGCAAGCGGCGCCACGTGCCCCGAGTGGCCTCCAAGAGGGCCCCGAGAAACCACGCGGCCTCAAAGCGCCTTACACAGACGCCTCGACACCCTCACGATCACGACCAAGACCCCGCTCGCGGTTCCCACCTCTCCCTTTCAAGATTAACACCGTGACCCCCCATCCCCCAACTTCCCGACAGCCCCTTTGCCATCATACAGTGAGCCCCGTACCACAGAAACCTCTATCAAGGTACGTTGTGGTTGTGGCCCCTCTCGGATCGTGACCTTCACCCTCCTCGCGCTCATCTCGCCGATCACTTTTCAAAACCATCGGCATCGTGGCCCCGGTCAAGGCCCCGCTGGGCCATGACCTTCACCCCGTTGGCAACCATGACGTACACCCCGATCGACCTCATAGTCGTCACCAAGTGGGGTAATGGCATACCCCGCCATCGGGCTCCTCATATTCCCCCTCGTGACAGCCCTGCCCTTCCCTCATGGCATCAACATGCCGATCTGCTCCATCCAACCAATTACCCGCATCCCTCTCGTGTTCGTGATCTTCCCACACCGATGCGACCTTCAGCAGACACCCTGCAATGCTTGGACGCAGGACCAAAACTTGAAACGAAGCGAATTCAGTCCCCAAGTTTTATATAGATGTGTATAGATATGTAAATATACATAATGGCCATACATCGTCATACATCTGAAATTACATAGATCTATCTATATATATATATATATGTATCAGAACATTTGTGATTGCGAATGTGCGTGTGTATCATGATCCCTCCATGTCCCACTGTCTCTCTCTCTCTCTCTCCCTCTCCCTCTCCCTCCCTCTCCATTATCCTGCTCCTCCCCCATCCTCATCCCCCAACTTCCTCTTCCTCCCTCCCCTCCTCCGCCTCCCTCCTCCTCCCTCCTCCCCCTCCTCCCCCTCCTTCCTCCCTCCCTCCCTCCTCCCCTCTTGCCCCCCACCGCTTGGGAACCAACAGGCACCCATGCCGCTACCCCAGACCTCTCCCGGGGCGCGTTCTGACCAGCATCTCGAGGTGAAGCCGGCCGTGGCGACGAGTGCCTCCCGAGAGGCCCACCGAAGCGAACGCGAGGGCCACTGAGGCCGAAGGTGGCGGTGTCGGTGCGCGCTCTTCCTCTGAACCTCGTGCGTCCTCCCCGCCCTCCTTCGGTGCAACAGAGAGATTGTGATCGACACCCCCCCCCCAGAAGGGACGGGCGAGCCTGCGAGCGCCACAGCATGCCGGTGAGCACCAAGCCATGCCCGTGGGGGAACGGGCCCCCCTTCCACCTGCGTTCCTCTTAGCTTTACTCGAGGCCTCCCGAATAGGGTCCGAGCAGGTGGGGTCGGAGGATCGCGCCGCGTCGCCGACGTCGGCACCACATCGGATGGATCCGTATGACTGATGCATCGATGATGCGGCGCGATGCTCCGACCCCACCTGCTCGGACCCCATCCGGGAGGCCTCGAGTTACAGGCAGAGGGAGCAACAACCATGACGATCACAACGATAACAACGACAATAACGATAACAATGAACAACAACGGCCACAACGACAACAACGGACGGGGAGGGGGGGGGCACCCCCCGTAACAGACGTTACGGGCTCCCCTCCCCCTCCCGTTCTTCCGGACCTTCCGCCCCGACCTTCCGCCCTTTCTTTTCGATCTGAGCCGTGTGGGTCTCCGAGAATTGCGCGCGAGGTGCCCAGGAGCTGCGACGAGCTCCTCCGGCACCTCCCGCAGAGGTCGGACGGCATGGAAGGCGGGGGTGGAGGGTCGCCGACCAGGAGAAGCGACCTCGGAGCCGCGGGCGCGCGCGCGCCGCCCGCACCGCCTTGGGGGCGCCCCCCGCGCCTGCGGCGCCACCGCTGCCCCCCCCCCCCCCGGCCCGCGCCTGCCGGGGGCCGGAAGCCCGCGCTCTTGCCCGAGGCGCACGTCGAGCCCACGAGGCCGAGGGTGAGGATGCCTCGCGGGAGGGGGGGGGGGCGCAGTGGGGCCGAGGCCAGAAGACTACCTCGCAAGAGCACGAGACCCTTCGCTGGCCAAACTGACGTACATTCGAGGCTACCCCCTCCCCCGGATACACCACATAACATCCAACAAGCACGATGGTCATCAGGGTACTCTCCCCGAGCCGACCTCGCTCTTATACCTCGGTCCGACTGAAAGGTTCGGGGGTTGCTGGAGGTGCCCCTGGCCGGAGGCCTACGGTGCCCCAGGCTTTCGTCTCAGTCTTGGAGCCCCCGAGGCCCTCTGGGCCGCATGAGGGGTGCTTGGAGGCCGTGAGGGCTCCTTTGGAAATCCTTGGGGCACCTTGGGCCAGGGGCACTTCTGGCCACACGCCGAAAGGACGAGAGGCGGCAAGCCTCGCAGTACGACGAGAGGCAAGGCGCGAGGGGCGAGGGGGACAAGGAAACCACCAGCAGGAGGGGGGGCAGCATACGTAGGACGAGGATGAGGACGAGGAGAAAGGCGAGGGGGGAGTAAGGGGGGAGGACAAGGACGAGGGGCGCAGGACGAGGGGGGAGCCAGGGTCAGGCCAGGTCGGGCAGGTCCTCCTACAGGCGGATCTTGGAAGAACCATAAAAGATAGTCACAAAATAATCCAAAGAGCACGAAAAATCGTCCCCAGACTATTTTTGGACGATCCTGAAATGTTCCTCCTGTAGAGGAACGTGCCCAGGGGGGGAGGCGGCGGCGGCGATGGGGGCGGCGGCGGCGGCGGCGAGTGGGGGCCGAGGGGATGAAGGCGCCCTGCAGGGGGCGAGGGCGGCAGGCGCGCACACCAGGGGGGCGTGCGAGAGGGGGGCGTGCGAGAGGGGGAGTCCGCAGGTCGTGGTCGGCGGGCGGCCGGAGGCGCGCGCGCGGACCCGGGCGAAGAGGGGTCGGGAGGGTCAGCTCCTCCTCCTCCTCCTCCTCCTCCTCCTCCTCCTCCTCCTCCTCCTCCTCCTCCTCCTCCCCCTCCTCCTCCTCCTCCTCCTCCTTCTCCTCCTTTTCCTATTCCGCCTCCTCCTCGGCCTCCTCCTCGTGTCAGCTCGAGTCCCCCCCCCCTTTGGAGGCCCTCTGGGGGCAGCCTCGGTCCGTCTTGGGCGCCTCCTGGGCCGTCTCGGGGCGGCCGTCTCGGGGCCCGCCTGTGCCGCACCAGGGCGATCTCGGGGGCCTCTTCGGCCGCCTTGCCGCGCGCTGCGGACACGAGATACAGTCGGGCCTGGGACAGAAGAACAGCCCACAAGACCACGAGACCCTCCGCCGGCCAAACACACACAGAACATCCAATGGGCACCCTCCGCAGGATGCCCGAGAGCATCCGACGAGCACGAAGAGCATCAGGGCGCCCTCCCCGAACCGACCTCGGTCCTCTACCTCGGTCAGGCCGCGGCCGGAACGAACGACGGTGTGATGATCCGAGAGCGCTCCGCCCGTGCCCGCAGCGGCGGCAGACCCAGAGGCCCAGCGCTGCACGAGAACAAAGCGTCATGCCAGGATTGGCTGCCGATGTGCTCGAGGACTCCCAAAAAGTAGCCCGCGGCCCTCTGTACAGTCGGACTTGCTTCGGCAGGACACGCGAGAGGACACTGCGGGGGCCACACTGTCATGGGAATGCAGGAGGCGCGCGCCGCGAGACACGAGGCACACACGGACCCTCGCTTTGACGGGGCCGACCTGCTCACCCGGGCCGACGGTACCGGAGCCCGTGCGGCACAGGAGGAGACCGTGACACCCTGGCAGGATCGCGGCAGGACGCCACGCCACCAGCACCTGCCGAGCGACGAGGAGCGCGCGGGCGCCGCCGCCTTCGCCGCCCTGCCGCTGCGCCGCCGGCCGCTGTGCGCGCGGCTGCTCTGCCGCAGGCGGCCGCGCGGGGTGCCGGCCGCCGGGCGGGGCGCCAGGCGTGGCAGCGCGGCCCTGAGAGAAGCAAGACTCGGAGGCCCGGCAGTGGGCACCAGCACCAACCAGCACGGGGGGGGGGGGCCTCCACGTGGGGAAGAGGATCCTCAGGTTCGGTGCTGGTGGCAGTATTTCGGTCACCTTTGGAAGCCGGAATATTACCACCGTCACCGAGATCGGGGTCGTCTTCCCTCGATGGAGGCACACCGCCGATCTTGGCGTTGGTGTCAACCTCTGGGCCTGCCAAAGACGGGAACGTGTGGCGGTGTCCGGCCTCCGACGGGCCCTGCGTGCAGAGACTTCCTCAGCGGATTACAGCCAACCTGCATAGTACCTTCCCAAGGGAGCCCGTGCAGCCCTGCCTCCTCGGTCCATCCTTGATCACTCTCGTTGGCCGCGCCCCGCTCGAAAAGCTTCGAAATGGGCTTCCGAGGCCTTGGCATCCTTGTCGCGCGTCCTTACCATACGGGTTGACTGTAGCGGTCAGCCTGGTGGGCCTCGTCGGCACGACGGGGAGGGTGCGGCGTGTCAGAGCGGAGGGTCTCACGACGTTCGGCGCCCGTCCGTGCGTGTTGCCTGCTCGATCAAGGCGCGGGCGCAGGGGCGACCATGTGGCTCGCCCCTGGAGGAGGGAAGACCAGAAGGAGGAAGAGGAGGAGGAAGAGGAGGAGAAGGAAGAGGAGGAGGAGGAGGAGGAGGAGGAGAAGAAGGAGTTGGAGGAGGAGGAGTTGGATGATGAGGAGGAGGAGGAAGAGGAGGAGGAGGGGGAGGAGGAGAAAGAGGAGGAGAAGGAGGAGGAGGTGGATGAGGAGGAGGAGGAAGAGGAGGAGGAGGGAGAGGAAGAAGAGGAGGAGGAAGAGGGAGGGGGGGCAGCATCCCCAGAGGAGGCGGATGCCAGCAGCGCTGGCGCCAGGAGGAGGAGGAGGAGCACCGATAGCGGCAACGGCAGCAGGCTGCAACAGCAATGCAGAGCCTGCGCCGTACATGATGTAGCGGAAGGCGTCCGTCTGAACAAACGGCTTGGGCGCCGCTGGCAGCGCGGAGGGGGGGGGGCGGGCGAGTCTGGCTGGCTCCACTTGCCCCTCATGTATCCTTCCTCATGCCTTCACCCTGTCCTCTGCCATCTGGATGAGGCATATAGAGCTGGCGAATTAGAGAAGGAGGAGGAGAAGGAGGAGGACGAGGGGGGAGTAGGAGTGGAAGGAGGGGGAGGAGAGCGAGGGGGATTAGGGGACGGAGGAGAAAGAGTAAGAGAAGGATGAGGATGCAAACATAAGGAAAATATGCAAAAAGGAGGAGGAGGAGGAGGAGGAGGAGGACGACGTCGACGACGAGAAGCTGGGGGCAGGATCATGAGCACGGGGAGAAGCAGCATTGGCAGAAGGAGGGATGGTGCATAGAGTGGAGGGACATATGAGTGAGGGAAGCGAAATAGAACGCAAGACAGACGAAGGAAAAGGACTCCGCCACCGCTCCCTGCCCTGCCTTGGGCACTCTAAATACACTGTGAGGGGTCCACGGGGTGGGGCCTCAACCTCTTCTTCCTGCGTCCTCCTTCCTGTGTGGTGGCCCAGGAGGGCCTTCAGGACGGCCAAGGTAGCCCAAAGATGCCTCAAACGTGGCTCAAGATCCCTCCGAGATGGTCTAAGATGGCCAAAGGACGGCCCAGACGAGCCAAAGTAAGCCCAAGACGGTCTTCCGAATGGGGTTCGAGCAAATAGGGTCGGAGGATCGCGCAGCATCGCCAGTGCATTCGGCGATGCATCGGCGTCGTCAGCGTGGAGGAGATCGAGGTCCAAGTCGAGCCGCATCGCCGATGCATCGGCGAGGCGGCGCGATCCTCCGACCCCGGCTGCTCTGGCCCCATCTGGAAGACCTGGATCCTGGTCCTCTTTTAGTGCCTGTCTGGTGGTCAGCATGATGTGGGAGACGACGAGCGCGTTCCACTGCTCGCAGAGTAGCTGCTCGCAAATGGCCCGAACCCGCCGCGTGGGATTGACGAACACCGTATGGAGGAAGACATGTTTCGTTCGGACGCCTGCGGGCAGGCACTTTGCAGCTAGCGGGACGCGCTCGGTGAGGGAGGGCGCCGACCACACACAGCCACAGCCCTCCCGAACAGAAAAGCTTGCCGGGAAGACTCGGCCCTGCCGGGCCCACCCCGCCCCCCGGGCCCCCCAAGCAGAGTGCTCGGCGGCCACCCCCGGGTGGCGGGAGGGGGCCACGGACCACGTGTCGGGCGTTGGCAGAACTGGGTTGAATGGAACCTGGTTTAGTGATTTGTACCAGGGGCGCCCCCCCGCCCCAGTTCCAGTAACCGGAACTGCCGTCACCCAAAAAACACCAGTTACGGCAAACCTGGTTTAGTGAATCAGGCCAATTCAAAGGCCCCAGGGTCCAACCATTGACTGGGTCCCCTTACCGGGGGTACTGGCTATACCCGAGCGTGGCAGGAGAATGCGACCTCGCTGAGGTCCGAAGAATGCCACACGACCCCACGCCCGCCCCGCGTCGGTAGAGCCTGCTCTTTTTCCGGCAGGAAGGCACGACGAGCCCGGTCGGGCCCCTCCCGGGGGCCCACGGCAGCGGAGCCGTCACAGAAGACGGGACGAACTCGTCCAGAAGCATGTGGAAGCCCGAGTTCCCGACCGAACTCGAGCCGTGAGCTTCCCCCGACTGAAAGAGAGATGAAGGGGCCCAGGGGCACACAAATAAATACACACAAATAACAGGATTCCCCATATGTTCCCATAGTTTCTGGGTTTTTGTCTTCCCCCCCACTTCCCATATTGTCCCGTATGTTCCTGGGAGTCGACGATTAATTGTGTCTGCGTGTTTCTTTCCCTCCTGAAGAGATGAGACCTGGACCCAGGCGGCTCTCCCTGGGACCAATGTTTTCGTCCTGACTCGTTGTCTGACGGTCTCGGCTACATGCACCAGCGGCCCTACAGCCAACCCGTATGGCAAGGACGCGCGATAAGGATGCAGGCGCCTTGGAAGGCCACGTCGAGGCTTCTCGAGCGGGGCGCGGCCAACGAAGTACGAGGTACCCTTGCATCCTTGCCTCCTCGGCCCATGGATGCGAGGTACTCCTTGCGCACGCCACGGCAAGGATGCGAGGTACCCTTGCATCCTTGCCTCCTCGGCCCGTGGATGGGCCGAGGAGGCACGGATGCGAGGGTACCCCTTGGGAAGGCTGCCCGTCCTGACTGTGCGGGTCGGCTATGTAGGCAGGAGGGACCTCTGGTGCGCGACTTTCGTGGGCCGCGGGGGGGGGGGGGGGGGCGAAGTCTAAGATAGGAAATCGAACTCTATACACCGACGCTTCTTCGGCCCAGCATCAGAATTTGCACTGGAGAGCGGATCCTGGTGTATACGTGACCCTGGTGCATACATGTTTCATCGTTTCCCCGGGACATCGGGGAGAAAGTATACACCACACCACCCCAGCGTCGTCCTCGACCCTCGAGAAATCCTGACACAGCCCGCCACTGGTAATGTACACGTTCCAGTTTCCCATACGAGCGCAGGCCAATGTACGATCCGCCGATCCCATGTACGAAGCTAAGAAAAAAGGAAGTAGCAAATTCCGCGAAAGCGGAAGCGACTCAGGCCGGAAAAAGTGGCAGTGGCTGGAACGAGCGCGGAACAGCTGCGACGAGGTCGCCAGGGCTGAAACAAAGCTGTAGGGGAACCTGCCAGGGCTGGAAAGCGTGGAGGGAAAGAGTGGAGGGGCTGGCCCCGGCCACCTGCTCCAGATTCCCCGCGGTCTGGCACTACCTGCCGGGCGCTGCTAGAAGTGCCCCATGCCCAAGGTGCCCCCAAAATCTCCAAGGGCGCCCCCATGGCCCCCAGAGCACACCCGAAGCCCAGAGCGGCTCCAGAATCGAGCGACGAGGCTGGGGGGGCACCTCGGGCCGGGGCACCTTCCGCCCCCCCCCCCGAGCCTGGGAGCCCTGGACGGAATCCCCTTTGCCCCCCGGGGCCTGGAGGAGGCGCCTGGCGCCAGCGCGCGGCGGGCCCCCCCCCCCCCCTGGCCTTTCTTGGCCGCGTCGGCCACCACAACCTGCTCGGACTCCTCCTGGCCCGCGCCCGCCAGGGGCGATGGCCGGAGGCGCCACCGTCGGCCAGGGCGGGCAGTCGGCGGCCGGCGAGGGGGGGAAGTGAGAAGGAGAAGGCCTTCTCAGAAGGTTCGGGAGTCCCCCGGCCTTCTAGATGAGTTCTGAGCCTTCCGCGAGAACAACAACCGAATCTTCTCAGACGGCGCGAGGGCTTCTGAGAAGTCCCGCCGCCTGCTGAGAAGGCCTTCTCCTTCCCACTTCCCCCCTCGCTCGCCGCGGTATCAGCCAAGCGGAACCGCCGGCGAGTGGCGAGGGGGCGTGCAGCAACCAGAAACGATGCCTGCGACGGCGCAGACGCCAGCAACCGTCGCAAAGGATGCACCGACGTAGCTCACGCGTGGCAAAACGGGTCTGCGTCCACTGCGACTGGGAGGTCTTGGTGGGAAGGGGTCAAGGCTGTTGGGCCCGATTGAGGGGCCCGAGCCGACCCAAGCCAGATCGGGCCAAGGACTGAGCCCGATAGAGGGGGCTGAACGCGATTCCGCGGGACTGGGCTGGATTAGGCTGGACTTCAAGGTGTACCAGTGCCGATGCTGGATGAAACCTCCCCAGAGCTACGTTTAGGTCGGGCATGTCCCCCTACAGGCGGACGTTGGGCGAAAAATTAAAGATACTCCAGGCATACCCCCAAATAGTACCCAAGTCGTACATTTCTTTATAAAGAAAACATCGCCCCCATATTATGTTTTCACTACTTTTGAATGTTCCTCCTGCAGAGGGGCACGCCCGACTCAAAGCTACGTCCTGAGAGTGGAGAGGGCGAGAGGCCGAGGTTTCCAATCGAGGCTCGCGCTTCTCTTGCGCGCCCCGTGCTCGTTTTCGGAGCCCCAGGGGGGGATCTCGGGGCCCAGGAGGCCTGTGGAGACGTCCGAGGGGGGGGCGGAGGGGAGGGCTCCGAGGGGAGGAGGGAGGGGAGGGGGAAGGAGGGAGCGGAGGGGAAGGGCGAGGAGAGGGGTGGCAGGAGGGGGAGCGTGGGGGAAAACGGCGAGGACCAGACCAGAGCTCGCAGGAGGAGGCCAAGATGAAGAGGCAGCGGAGGGGGAGGGGGGGGAGGCGAAGGGGTGGGGGGGGGGCGCGAAGCAGGAGGCGGAGGGGGGGGGGACGGGGACGGGGCCGGGTGCGTCCCCACGCCTGCTGACGAGGAGGAGAGCACTCAAGAGCCAGGGCGTTGGGCGCTTCGGGCTGAAGGGGGGCCCTTCGGGGCAGACCCTGGGCCCCCGCTGGCTCCAGAGGCCCTGAAGAGCCCCTGCCGGGCCCTTCTCTTCAGCCCCCCACTCAGGCAATCCCAGGGGGCCGTTGCCCCGTTTTGGGGAGCAGAGACCGGGGCAACTGGGAGCGCCGGTGGGGGCCGTGTCGGGGCTCTCCTGAAGCCCGTTTGGCGGTCTTTCGGGCGCTTCGTGGGGCATCTCGGGAGCTGCTGGTCAAAACAACGGCTCGCGCTCAGTTGAGCCCCCGAATGAGCCCCTGGAATCGCCTCTTGGGGCGCTATTGAAGGTTTCTTGGGTTGCTCTGAGGGCCCTGATCTCGAGATTCCGAACGGCGACAGAGCTCTTAGGCATTCGATCGGCAACCGTCGAGCGAATCAGTCTGTAGTCTCGAGGGCGCTGATTCACTCACTAGTCGAGCCATACCCGAAAAACTGACTCAGTCCTGCGAATGTTCTGGATGCGCAGCTTCGGAGATTAGCCCGAGATTTGCGCACGAGCGGGAGCTGTCTGTTCGTGCACGGGTATACTGAGCCCAGCCACGGGTACCAGAGCAGCCCGAGATTGCCCACGGAGGGGAGGGCTGCCATTGAGTCCCCCCTTCAGCGATGGAGGCGGCCACCAGCTCCTGCAGCTGAATGCAACTCTGCTCTGCTGCCTTAACGGCCCGCGGGCCGCGGCCCAAGGCGACAGAAGAGCAAGCGCGGCCGCGCCGAATAACAGCATCGCCGCGCCCTCTGGGCGAGCTTCGGCCACCTGGTGGCAAGTGCTGACAGGGGGAGGAGGGGAGGAGGGCGAAGGAATGGAGGAGGGGAGGAAAAGGCACAGGAAAGGGAGGAAAGGGAGGAGGAGAGCGAGGAAGGCGAGGGAGGAGGGGAAGGAGAGAAGGAGGGGGAGGGAGGGAGGGGGGAGGAGGAGGACGGCGAGGGAGGAGGGGGAGGAGGGGGAGGTGGGCGAAGGAGGGCAAGGAGGGGAGAAGGGCGAAGGAGGAGGAGAGCGAGGAGGAGGGCGCAGGAGGGCATGCGGGCGCTCGAGGCCCATCTGTGGGCAGCAGAGGCCCCGGCTCCGAGGCGACCCCGCCGCCTCCTCGGGCCGCCGCCCCGGGCCGCGAGAGCCGCGCCCCGCGCGCGGGGCGAACTGGCAGGCGCGGCGCGGTACGCGCACGGCGCGGGGACCACGGGCGGCAGCGAAGAGGAGGAACCGGCGGAGGGTAAGGTAGCCATGCCGCTGCCCATTCCCTCGTTTTCCCCTCTTCGGGCCTCCTGGGCGGCCCTCGTCGCCAACGCCGGGTTCGCCTCGAGATCCTCGTCCGACGGCACCCTGGGAGTGCTCCAGGGAGCAGCGATATCGGTATTTCCTCTGCTTCCCCAAAGAAAGATCGCCGTGGGGGAAGCGGGTCCTGGGGGAAACGGGCACTGAGGTGTTTCCTCGTTTTGGGGCCTCCCGGCGCCCTCCTCGGGCCCCGGGACCGTCCGAAAACTACTCGGAACGGAAACCGCTTCCTGTGGCGCCGGCCGCCTGGCCGTGGCCGGAGCGGCCCCGCGCGGCGTTTGCAGCCAGCGAAGCACGGCCCGCGCGTTTTCCTCTTTTTGTCAAACCACCATGAATATAAAGCCTGTTTAAGGACAGCGTTTGCGCCCCACGTCGGAGAAAGCCGCCTTGAAACAGATTGCGCGCGCTGTCGCGCCGGATGGCGGAGAACGTGCGGGAGCAACGCGGAATGACGGAGGACGGGGAACGCAGGAAATGCAAGGATCACGAGCAAAAAGGGCAAGATTTGGGCAACTACTCGGCAGCAGCCACCGATATGGCATGGAAGTACCACGCTGGGCGCGCACTTGAAGAAAGCAGCCACAAGCCAACTCACAGCCAGAACCTAAGCTTGCGGCGCCTGTCACAGCCCCGAAGCTCAATGAATGTCGCTGGGCGCACGGAGCACCAGGCGACAACCTTGTAAAAGCCGATGCATTTCGGCTGCGTTTACAAATTAACGAAAGACATGATCAGGCGGCTGCAAGATGAGAGGACCACGCCGTGACAAGTGTTGTGAAGGATGGAGACGGGGGCAATGGAACGTGGAGGAAACGGGGGGAGGAGGAAGGGGGACGAGGAGAGAGGGCGGGAACGAGAACAGACACGATTGTGAGGTCGAGGGTAGCTGTCGTAAGCCGACTGACAACCATAATATAACTTCCGACATATGCCTCAAGGCTCAGTGCGCTTCGCCATTTCCAAAGCATGAGCTGGGAAAGGACGAACACAGGAAAAACGAAAACGAACGCCAAAGGACGGCCTCGATCGAAATACTGAAAGAAGACACGGCGGGTGGAAAGCGCTGATGGGGCAGGAGGTGCAAAGAAGGTGAGGCGAGGCTAACTCCCGCGAAAATGCTTCATCCTCCGGTGTTTTTTCCCGGTCCGCGCGACTTAGATCACCTTCAAAATAAGAGCGGCCCCGCAGCACCACAAGAAACGCGCATCGAGACCGATGATGAAGTTCCAACCCTTGCAATTACATCTTGAAAACAAATTGAGAACCACGCCCTGCCATACACCCGAAAGTCGCAGGCGTAGTTGCACCTCCTGGCGCCCCCCAACGTCGACGACGGCGATCCCCCCAGCAGCGGGTCTCGCAATGTGCCACGGCAGCGCCAACTTCAGCCCCGATAGCTGCGAGGTTAAACGAGAAAATACCAAAGTCCAGACCAACGCAGACTTCTACTCCCATTCGACCGTTGACCGCGAATTGGTTTTCATCCTTATCCCCAAGCCAACGGTGAAGCCGTCAGAGATGCAAACGCCGCCGTCGAGCGGCATCGGCAGCGAGAAGGCCCACGCCTCGACGCACCCGCCCCCTGCCACCGCGAGTGCGCCCGCCGAAGGCCCCTGGAGCTGGGCCCCCACAGCGATGGAGCACTCGCACGGCGGGTCATTGTCGATGGGGGCGCAGGCGCTGCCCAGCCTAGACCACCAGACAAAGAACGCGCAGCCTGGCCCGGCGCTCGAAGCCAGACACTTCACGCCCAGCCAGAGGCGCCTGCCGGCAGCTGGGCCGTCGACCCCGGGCCCGCGCAGCTGTCCTTCCTGTTTTTCGATCTCGCCGCCAGGGACAGGCCGCGTGGAGTCGAACGAGACCCTGCCTGTCTTCGGCCGACATGCGAGCCGGCCGAGGCCAAGCGAACTCGAACCGTCAGAAAGCTTGGACAGCACGCGCATGGGAGGCCCAGGGCCTGCCGCCTGCTTGAGAGCGCCGCTTGAAACAGTCGCCACCTTCATCATGTCCCCCGGCTCCTCGACGTCGCCCTCCTCATCGGACTCGTCGCCTCCAGAAAGACGCCGCGCGGCACTGCGCGCGATGTCATCGCACTCCTGGATAAAGACTGCGACGAGGCCCTCGCCGCAAACATGAGCACTGGGCGCAGCCGTCGCGAAAATGCAGGCCGAGGGCAAATTCAAATCTGGCGTTGCACTGATGTCTTCTGTCGCCATAGAAGCTTTGGAGACCGCCTTCACCACGTCTGGACAGAAACTCTCGCACGCGTCCGCCATCGCCAATGGGCGCGCAGATTCCTGGGCGCACTCCGAAAGGGCCCCCCCCACCTTTCTCGGCCGCAGCCGACAAGTCCCAACCGGCGTCGCTCTCTCCCAGTGGTATTATCACCCCATTCAATCTCTTTTCGTCGGTCATCGCGACGTAGAACTGCAACGCCCCCCGATCAAGATCCAGCATCGGGCTCGACATCGCAGGCAACACGAATCCGCGCGCATAAATCAGAGGCCCGCTTTGATCGCGCTCTGTTTCCAGACGCGCCATAACACCGCCCCGAGGAGAGCCTTTGCCCATGCTTTGAAACAAAGCCTCTGCCTCGCTGTCATCTCCATTCGACGTTGCGTTATCAAATAAGATAACGCCACCACATTTCTTGGCGAGGCGGCACGGCTCCAGCGTCTCAGCGTTGTCCCAGCACTCATGGCGTGCATCCGCGGGCCTCTCCGATGCGCCCTCGGCGCCCATCCAAGCGGGGAAATCCTGGTCAGCCATCACGCGAAAGCGGAGACACATGATTCCGGATTTGTCGACCAAGTCCAAGGACACATAGTGCCATTGCGGATTCACGACACTGTTGGCCGCTGCCTGTTCCGACCTCTGCGGCGCCATGTCCCCGCCGCTGAAATTGTAATGAAAACGCCCATCCGACACATGAGATGTGAGCATATGGAACTCCACCAACCCTTGCTGATTCCTGTCGTATGCACTGACCTTGGCTTGGCCTGGATGGTTCGGCATCTTGGTCTGCTGGATGTGGTAATGAGGCGTCTTCAAACCCTTCTACCCGGACCTCGCGATAGCGTCGCCTCTGGGGGCGCATCAACGCCGAGCGTTGCCTGGACGCGCGCAGTCTTGGTCACGGTGGCAACCTGGCGTTTCTCTGGCAAGGTATACACTCCAGGCGCCGCGCCGCCATACCTGGAGTCGCAAGGACCCAATGGATTGCCTAGCGCACCAGCAACGGCGCACGCTGTGTAAATGGTTAGGGTTTGCGCGAGGATCCTAGGCAACGCAAGGAGAGGCACGCCCGTGCAGCCCCACCCTTGGACTTTTCCATGTCCTGCACTGCAGTGAAGAAGCCCCCCACATGGCGCTGCGACGTCAACCGCCTTTCCACTTACGCCACCAACACCCAGAGAGAACCCCGCAGTGAGGAAACCCGCTTTCGTGGACTCGTCGAAGGAGAGATCGCCCGAGTCGAGGGCGAAACGGCCATTCCACGCCGCGTAAAGACGAACTATATCCCCACAACGTGATTTTGCAACTGGCACCCGTGAGTCACCACGCGCTCAGATCCAGAGTGTGTGCCCTGTGTTGCTGAACACCATAAATAACCTCTGCCATGGGCATGGGGCAAGCGTCGGGAGAGCGAGGAGATCAGCGCCTGCTGATGTTCTGCTGGGGTGGTCTGCAGCGCGAGGCCATCCAGTTCCCACGGGCGTCTCGAACGGCAGAGTGCGTCGTCACAGCGGCACCGCTTCCCCATCGTGCCGCCGCCGCTGATCTCGAAGTCACTGCTGGCAGCCTGCACGGGCCCGCTCTGCGCGCTCACGAGCAACGCCCCCCGGGCCTGCGACGCCCTCGAGGTCTCTGCCGCCGACCACGACTCTGCGAAGCCCACGACGGCGAGCGCGACGATGCGGCCAGCCGCGAAGCCAAGGCAGCGCCGGAGACTCTGCACCCGCTGGCCTTTCACGGAGATGTTGCGCAACATTGGTTTGACTCCTCCTGCGTCAGGACCACGTTGTCACCGACGAGGTCATCCCCTCGGAGGTCCGCGCCATCCGCAGCGCTGAGTCGCAGCCCCCTTTTGCTTTCGGTGGTAGATATGCCCCTGCCAAGCTTCGGCTGTGCCTCTTGATCGGTCTCAAGCACCTCGCTCATGTCTGCGGCGAAGGGCGCAAACCGATGATCTCAGACTTGTCGCAAGTGCCTTCGCTCAAGTTGAAGTGGCTTGAGCCACAATGAGTTGAGACAATATGGTTACGGAGGCCCGCGCGTTCTCCTCTTGGGCCCTCTTTGGGCCACTCCGTGGGCTCTCTTGGACTATTCTAGGGCCATCTTGAGGCCTCGGAAGCTGCTCACCTGACGAAGAGGCAAGAAGGTAAAAACAGCTGAGATACAATACGTTAGGACCATGACATTTCCGGGGGCGGAAACGCCTTGGCCACCAAATCAGGGAGAGGCAGCTCCGCCCAGAAAGGTAAGACGCGGCCTTGAAAGACCTTGTATCATAAGCCACCCGCGCCCTGAAGGCTGATACAAAACCAAGCACTATCGAATCGAGAAATCAGACCGAATCGAATCAGAAAGTGCGCCGGATCGGGCCGCATCGGCTCGGATTCGAGAGAGTCGGATCGGCAGCGCCAGGATGCGCAGCAGCGCAGTCGGAACATCGGCCCAATCGGATCGCCGAAAGAGATCGGAATCGGATCGGATCGGGCCCGCCACATTCGACACTGGAAGGGATCCATCGGACCGGTCTGCTCCTGCTTTTGCTGTCGTCTCTGCACCTCCTCCACCTCGGCCGGATTCTGGTGGTCTCCGGGGGTCCTCCTCCTCCTCCTCCTCCTCCTCCTCCTC
>CAUYUJ010014732.1:217500-230000 GCA_963575745.1 Prorocentrum cordatum | reverse complement strand
CCCAGAGAGGCCTCCAAGAGGGCCCCAGGAAGCTCACAGGAGGCCCAAGAAGTGCCCCAAGAGACTCCTGAGAGGCCTCTCCCTCCGACTCCTCCTTTTGTTTCCTCCTCCTCCTCCTCCTCCTCCTCCTCCTCCTCCTCCTCCTCCTCCTCCTCCTCTTATTCTTTCTCCCCCACATGTTCCCCGAAAAGCTTCTACCTACAACGGTCGGGGTTTCCGATAGCCTTGACAAGATCTGGCAGCAACGTTCGGCCACATAGGCGGCGGTGATTCGCCGAGGGCGCTTTCGTTCACAAAAACTACCCCAGCAAAGCAACCTAAGGGCAGCAAAAAAGTGAAGAGGCGGGCCGATGAGAGTAGGAGGTGGCGGGACAAGGGGCCAGCGCAGCCAGGACAGGACTGAGAGCACGGCCACGTGCACCGTAGGGCATTTCTGAGCAGAAGGAAAGAAGCATAAACATCAACTTACGGCGCTCCGCGAGGACTTCTTGGATCTGCGCTGGATCCCCCTCGCTGGCGCGCGGAGCGTGCCAGGGGCAGCGCCGGAGGCGCCACAGGGGGGGGGGGGGGCAAGCGCGGATCCGCGAAATCCGGGCGGAGCGCCAATCAGTGTATGTGTTGTCGCGCTTCTTCTTCGAGACACGGGCTCGTGGCCGTCTGATCCAAACATAATACCCTGCACTGAAAGCGAGGGCACGAGTCCTGAATAGTGAAGTGATGAGGAGGTCTCACACGAAACGGACGCCGGAAAGGGCGTCGCGGGGCTCCCCGTCCCCCCTTTGAGAGAAGGGGCCCAGGGGCACACGAATAAACACACCCACACAAATACCAAGAGTCCCCATATTTGCTCATATGTTCTTGTCTTTCGTCTTCCCCCCATTTCCCATATCTTCCAACATTTCCTGGGGATAAAAGATTAAGCATGTCTGTATGTTTTTTCTCCTCCTTATTGAGGGTCTTGTGTTTGGTCCAGTCCACCTCCACGAGACCCCGCTGTCGTGAAACGCTGCGAAGGAAAAAACCCTTGGAACAGGAAAATCCGATCTCGGCGGCGAGCCTGGGGGGGTGAGAGAAGGGGCGGGCCTTCTCGGAAGGCTCGGAAGTCCCCCGGCCTTCTGAGAAGTTTCCGAAGCCCTCCCCGAAGACACAGAGCACTTCTCACGAGGCCGGAGCGCCCCTGAGAAGCCACGCCGCCTTCTGAGAAGGCCTTCTCCTCCTCGCTCCCCCCCTCACTCGCCGCCGACCCTGGGAGCAGAAGACACTTACTTGGACGCCCGACATGGGTACGGAAAAGTGGGCACAATGCCCAGCAACAAGTGTTGTCACAAACCAACAGCGGCTGCTGTTGGGCAGGCGGCCTGCTGTCTCAAACGGACACCGTCCGCGGCGACGCCGACAGCGAATCCTGTTCAAAATGACAAGGAACTGCTGTCGGTCTTTGTACCCATTCTCTCCGTACCCATGTCGATCGTCCCGAACTTACCAACTAAAAACCACCGGCAGAGTTACTGGCAAATCTCAGCCTCGACAGTGATCAAGAGTCTGGAGTCCCGAAACGGTGCGATGACAGACCGTGCGGTGACCTCGAAATCCCTCAAGACCTCACCGCACTGTCCGTCACCGCACGGTCTTGGGACCCCGGAGGCCCCAATCGCCCGAGACGTCCTCGGAGAACGACCCCAGTCCCAAAACCGTGCGGTGACCCCGAATCCCCACCGACTCACCGCACGGTGTGTGGTCACCACCCTGTTTAGGGGCCCCCGAAAGAGATCGGCTCCGCCGCCGCGCCCGGGGCGGCGCGCGAGCCGGCTGCAACTCCCCAGCGCCCGCACCCCCCCGACCTCGTCGTTGCCGCGGGCCTCTCGCGTCACCTGGTCGTCGCAGGTGGGGCAAGTCGAGGTGATCTCCTCCGAGAGGGCACGGACGAGGGTCTCCTCCTGCAACTCCTCCAGCTCCTCCTCCTCCTCCTCCTCCTCCTCCTCCTCCTCCTCTTCATAAGCATAATCATCATCACCACCATCATCATCATCGTCATCATCATCAGTATCATCATCAGCATCATCAGCAGCAGCATCAGCATCATCATCAGCATCGTCATCGTAATCGTCATCATCGTCATCATCGTGAGCAGCAGCAGCAGCATCATCATCATCGTCCTCATCATCGACATCATCATCATCAGCAGCATCATCATCGTCAACATCAGCATCATCATCATCATCATCATCAGCAGCATCATCATCATCAGCATCAGCACCGTCAACAGCAGCAACATTATCAATATCAGCATCATCATCATCATCATCATCATCATCATCATCATCATGGTAATCATCATAAGCATCATCATAATCAGCATCATCGTCATATCTAATGGTCGTCATCATCATCATGATCAGCAGCAGAAACATCATCAACATCACCATCATCGTCATCAGCATCACCATCAGAAGCATCACCAACATCATCAGCAGCATCAGCATCAGGATCAGCATCATCATCAGCAACATCAGCATCAGCATCAGCATCATAATCATCACCACCACCACCAGCATCATCATCATCGCCAGCATCCTCATCATCAACACCATCATCACCACCACCATTATCATCAACAACAGCATCAGCATCAGCATCATCATCAGCATCAGCATCATCATCATCATCATCATCATCATCATCATCATCATCATCATCATCATCATCATCGTCAGCATCATCATCAGCACAATCATCAGCATCATAATCATCATCATCAGCATGGTCATCATCATCATCATCATCATCATCATCCTCATCATCATCATCATCATCATCAGCATCATCATCATCATCATGGTCATCATGGTCATCATCATCAGCATCATCACTATCGCCATCATCGTCATCATCAACCACAGCATCATCATCAGCAGCAGCATCACTAACATCATCATTGTCATGATCAGCATCATCATCACCATCGTGATAATCATCAACAGCATCAGCATCATAATCACCAGCATCAGTATCAATATCATCATCATTGTCATCATCAACATACTCATGATCATCAGCATCATCGTCCTATCAAAATCGTCATGATCAGCATCATCATCAGCAGTATCACCATCATCATCAGCAGCAGCATCATCATCATCATCATCAGCAGCATCAGCATCAGCATGAGCATCAGCATCAGCATCATGATCAGCAGTATCAACATCAGCATAAGCATCATCATCAGCACCACCATCATCATCATAGCCATCATCCTCATCATCAGTATCATCACCATCATCATCAGCATCATCATCTGCATCATCATCATCAACAACAGCATTAGCATCCTCATCATCATCCTCATTATCATCATCGACATAATCATCATCATCAGCAGCAGCATCAGCATCATCAGCAGCACTACCATCATAATCAGGATCATCAGCAGCATAAGCAGCATTATCAGCATCATCATCAGCAGCATCAGCATCAGCATCAGCATCATCAGCAGCATCAGCCTCATCATCAGCAGCATCAGCATCAGCATCAGCAGCATCAGCAGCATCATCATCAGCATCATTATCATCGATGGTTCTCCTCTGTTTACTCCTCCTCCTCCTCCTCCTCATCATCATCATCATCATCATCATCATCATCATCATCATCATCATCATCCTGCTCTGGCGGGAACGACAAGGAGACGAAGGTGATCTCCTCTGAAGGACAGGCGGGGACGACGAGGAAACGACCACACGATGAGGAGGCAACTCATCGGAGGTCTTCAGAACGATTCCAGGCTACTATGCCTTTGAGTCCGAATGGAGGGCTGCTAGGCCAGGTTAAGCCCAGGATTAAGCCGGATGAGACGGGATCAAGCCAGCGCGGCGCGGGAGATGGATAAGACGGATGAGACGGATCTCTTGGACCGGCGCGGCGCAGGAGTCGCCTCCGGGGGGGTATCGGAGCCGCTCCCCCCGCCATGGCCCGCCCGCCCGATCCGCCCGTCATGGTCCACCCGCTCGCCTGCTTGGTAGATTCGCCCCGCCCGACACGAAGGGCCGAACAGTCGTATAGCTCCACCTCATTCCTCGTCCCCTCCCCCATCCCCTTCTGATTGATTCCCCCTCCTGGGATGGGGGGAGTCGGAGTCGGAAGCCTTGACAGCAATGGACCCTCTCCTCAGCCAGGCACGATGAAAGAACGCTGCTCGCGTATCTTCGAGCTGGCAGCTGCTGGCGGAGATGGAAGGCGTCTCTGGAGGATCTCTCGGGCGCCGCGGCCTTCTCAAAGCGTTCCGGAACGCTCTGAGGGCGTTCCGGGAGGCTCTGGAACGGATTTACCCGCGTCCTAGCCTCGTCCAACCCCCCCCCCTCTGATTGACTCCCCCCCTCTCCTGGGATGCGGGGAGGGGGAGCGGAACGAGGTGGATCTGCACAGCTGCCCTCCCTCCGAGACCCGCCCGACGGGGCCAGCCCAGCCAAAGCCGAGCCCCTCCCCGCCCCGATCTCGCGCGGCGCCCGCGCGCCCCGGCCGCCAGCTGCCCGTCCGCCCGCCGTCGCCTGCCAGTAGGGGCCCTCGGAGAGCCCCGCCCGCGCGATCCGCCCGCAGGGGTCGGCCCAGCCGGCCCCAAGCGCTTCGAACAGCATGTCGAACCCTATCCCAGGCTCCGTGGCGCTTTCGAACGGGCCAGGAGTTTGGGACCCGAGGCTGGGGTATACGGCGGGGGGGGGGGCGTCCATGCACGGCAGAGGGGTGCGTCCGAAGAGCCCCCTCGGGGTGTATCCCAGGGAAGTCCCTCCGTTCCTGAGCGGCTGTACTTGCCGTCGAGAAAAAATCGCCTGCGAATTCCCATGCCCCACACGCACGGCTTGCCATCATATGGAGTCTGGCCATCTCGCTGGCTCGAGCACCTGCCCTCATGCCCCGCCACCCGAACCGCCTGTCTGGCATGCTCTGTATTCGGTTGTCCCTATGAGGAGCCAGGTTCCGCTCGCCTCTGATCTGCTTCGCCGCTCGCCCTCCCCTGCCAACACTTCACTGCCACCGCGTCAATATTGAGTTTCCTAGACTTCCACGAAGCCGGCAGGCGGACATGGGGAATAACAGAGGGAGGGAGGAGGGAGGTGGCTGTGGTATGAGGATAGGAGTCCCAGGATGAGAAAGAGGTTGCGGAGGTGCAGGAGACAGAATTGACGAAGCAGGCATGCAGAGTTGCCAGATACGTAGATGAACTTCACCTGTAACTGCGTGCCCGCTGTTCTGGTAATGAAGCCAGCGGCCCCGCTGGGTCCATAGGACGGGCCAGCGCGTGGGCGGGGTCGAGCCCACGTGACGTGTCGGGCGGGCGAGAACTTGGTGGAACAATCCGAGCACGCGAGCCTGGCGGACACCAGCAGCGAGCAGGGAAGGACATCACCACCACCACCACGGCAAAGGGGCAGAGAGAGTGTAGGCTCTCGCGGGGGTGCGGTGCCGCTGCCACCTCCGATCCCCAGCTCGGGGCGGCATCGGGCCACTCGGTGGACGCCCCGTGCGCTGGCAGGGCTCCCTGGGCGGCGCCCGCGGGCGCCTCGTGGGCGCCCCGCGCGCAGGCCGCCCTCTCCGGGCCTCGCACGGTGTGCGGCCGGGGGCGCCCCCATGTGCGCGCCATGTGCGCCGGCTGGGTTCTCCGGTGGTTCGCCCCGTCGGCGCCCGAGGGCGCCCCGTGGGCGCCGCGCAGGCTGGCTGCTTTCAGATTGCACGGACACCTCGTTTTGCGCACAGCTCGTCATTCAGACCCCATGGAGTGCACAACGTGTCCTGCCTCCAGACAGTGCACGGCACCAGGAACCTTTTTCTGAGAAAAAATGATTCACCATCCCGAGCCTGGGTTTAACAGTCCCCTCAAGGCATTGCAAGTCACACTTGATTCTGCCTCATCATTCATTTTCCATCTGGAATCACACCATCCCAGCATCTTCCCCCGCTCATCCCTCTCAAATAGCACCATGGGCGCACACTCGATTATAATCAGATTCCCTGAACCCTAACAGTGCTTGCTCTTCGCGGTCATGCTTCGTTTACTGAGGACCTAGATGGGTCCGCCGAGGTTTCGCCACGTTGCTGCCCGTTGCCTTCTCATTGCCGCCTCCTCCGCTGGGTGGGTCCCGCGAGGTTGCGCTACGCTGCCACCCGCTGCCGCCTCAATGCAACCTCGTGCTGGGCGGGTCCGAGCAAGGCTTCGCAACCTTACCGGCCGTTGCCGCCCCGTTGCCGCCTCGTTGCCGCCTCTGGCGCTGGGTGGGTCTGGCAAACTTTCGCCACGTTACCGCCCGTTGCCACCTCGTTGCCGCCTCATGTGTTGGGTGATTCGGGCGAGGTTTCGCCACGTTGCCGCCCGTTGCTGCCTCGTCGACGCCTCGTTGCCGCCTCGTGCGCTGGGTGGGTCCAACGAGGTTTCGCCTCGGTTCCGCCAGTTGCCGCCTCGTTGTCGCGCGCTGGGTGGGTCTGGCGAGGTTTCGCCACGTTGCCGCCCGTTGTCTCCTCACTGCCGCCTCGTTGCTGGGTGGGTCGCTGGGTGGGTCCTGGAAAAGACTCGCCACGTTACCGCCCGTTGCTGTCTCGTTGCCGCCTCGTTGCCGCCTCGTCCGTCGGGCGAGTCTGGCGAAGTTTCGCCACGTTGCCGCCAGTTGCCGACTCGTGCGCCAAGCAAGGTTTTGCCATGGTGCCGCCCGTTGCCGCCTCGTTCGCTGGGGGGTCCAGCGAGGATTCGCCACCTTGCCGCCCATTGCACCTTCGTTGCCGTCTCTAGTTCAAACTGCGTATACTGCACCACAAAACGTACACCACGGTACCTCGCACCATGTAGCTGACACAGCCACAGTGCAATAAGTCAACGCTGATTATCACATTGAGAAAGTACATGTGTGCGTACAGTGCAACAAAATTCAAGCGCGCGCACACACACACACACACGTCGAGAGCAAACCAAATACACGAAGGGCTGCAAGCATCTCAACCCAAAAACAGTCAAACATCAAAAATGGCGCCTCCTGATTGAAAATGTATTGGCTGTTGAATCAAGACCACATGCGCGCGCCGCCACTCGCGCGTGTCGAAACCCTTACAAGCCCAATGCTTTCGAAGCAATTCAATATAGAGCTCTGGATTCTGAAATTTCCGCACGCACACCCCTCATCACCCTCATCAGTGCCATCGCATCACCACCGTGATCGTCATCATTAATCGCCGTCGTTACCACCATCATCATCACAACTTCCCTTCATCACCGGCATCTGGACATCATCGTCGCCATCGTCGTCAACAAAATCGGCGCCGTCATGGGCCTTGCCGTCGCCATCGTCATCACCGACACCACCACCGTCACTGTAATCATCGTTGGCGCCGTTGTCGACGTCATCATGGTATTGCGCCCGCCAGGGTCACCGACCCAAACTGAAGCGCCCACGCGCCAGCGCGGCCTGTCAGAGCCGCTGTGAAGCTATCAGCGACAAGCGCCATCGCGGCCGCAACGTTAGCGCCAAATCCGCTGGCCGATCTGCGCGTAAGAGGGCGCGCGCCACCGTGGCCGCACAGATGCGCTAGCAAGTGGAATTGACAGTCCGACTATGGCAACTATCAGGTGCACACATAGATTCTCCATGGTCTATATGCATTAAAACTCTACGACCCTCGACCCCACGGGGCGTACTGCAATTTACATGCGACCCTGTCTCATCGCTCATTATAGCATCCACATGGAACCAAACAATCCCAGGCAACTGGGTATTGCACCACGCCCCGCGTTTCAACGCCTGTCAAACAATGATACGCGTGCACACTCTTTCCTACTCACGAGACCAATTTGCAAGACCACCTTGCGAAACAGTACAACAATGTCCACACACGGGCGAACACATCGAAATAATACGAAACATCTCAGCGCTGCAAGCATTCCAACCCAGAAACACCCAAGCCAACTGGTTTTCCAAGAAACAGGCTGCAACGTTTCTGCCAACGCGCACTCCCACGAATCGTAGGGAACCGTATGATGTTAACGATCTCGTCCAAAATCCGCACTCTCATATCACCAAGCGGTGCACCTGCGTTGCTCTAGCACGCGCACAGCGCAAAAATCCGTATCGAATAGCACCATGTGGGCCATTCGCGCGCCGCCACGCGCGCGTCGAAATCCGTCCAATACCCCGTTGGTTTTCGAAACATAACACGCCAGAGACATTGGATTCCTGCGCGCGCAGTTGTTCACCCTCACCCTCGTCATCGCCATCACATTACCACAATTTGCGTCATCGTGAGTCGGCGCCATTGCCGCCATCATCAATCAACCAACTTCATCGCCAGCATATGGACATGATCGTCGTCTTCGTCTTCAACAGCATCGGCGCCGCCATAGGCTTTGTCGACGTCATCGTCATCACCGACACCACCAGCGGTACTGTCACCATCGTTGCCGCCGTTGTCGGCGCCATGGTGATATCGCGCCCGCCAGGGTCACCGACCCACACTGAAGCGCCCACGCGCCAGCGCGGCCTGTCAGAGCCGCTGGGAAGTTCCCAGCGGTAATCGCCATCGCCGCCACATCTGTTGTGCCCAACCACCTGGCCGCTCTGCGCACGAGCGTGCGCGAGCCACCGTGGCCGTCGGACAGAGGCGCTAGCAAATGCCAATCAGTAACCGCAATCAGGGCCGAATGGATGTTGCCGAACAAATTGCGGGTTGGAGGGTGGGATGTGTGAGCGAGCTGTGGAACTGACAGCTTCAACTTCTTCATTATTCATTGCACCGCATTTGCCGCAAGCCATAACATTCAATTGCACATAACCGGTAGCACCACATAGATTGTTGCTGGAATGAAAATCAGGTGTTGCACCACAGAGAGTGCACGACATAGCTTCCACCACATAGACAGCGCCACGTAGATTACACCAAATAGTGTGCACCACACAGTTTGCAGCGTATAGTCTGCACCACAAAGATTGTGACTTACAGACTGGACCGCGTAGACTGGACCACATGGCTTGCAGCACATGGACTGTATCACACAGCTTGCACCGCATACGTTGCACTACCCTGCTCTGCACCACAAAGAACTCATCTAACATAGATTGCACCATATAGCTAACACATTCTGAGTGCCAGGGCTCTCTGCTCGGAGTCCACGCTGGCAAACCAAGAATACACTTACCACTTACAACATTCAGAACCTGACTCGAGCCTCGCTTCCTCGTGACATCCTTTTAATCATAAACGTTCAAAATCCTATCGGATGTCTCAGGTCGGCGCCGGAGGCGCCGCCAGGGAGGTCCAGCGCCGACCAGTGAAATCCGTGCGGCCCTCCGAAAGTTGATCTTCTTGCTCGAGCCTCGTCCCTGTAAAGAAATGGCTCCGAGAATCGGGAACACCATGTCCCTGAGAAGAGAGGGATATAACTTGTCCTGTGGGATCTCCTTCCTCGAACCTTTGTCCCTGTAAGGGGGCACGACGACCGGGAATCGGCGATGCATCGGCGCCAGATCAGCGACAGGCTCCGGATACAGTCGGAGCGTTGACCAAAGGAACCCTAAATAAGGAACGAGGCCCCTTTTTCCCTTGAGTTGAACTTCGATTTCCCCTGGAAAGCCTCAGGAGAACCTGAGGCAAACTGTTGAACAATCAAGGAACATCGAGCCCCTCCCCAACGAAAAGGGTTCCTTCTTCAGCACCCCGACTGTGCCGAAAGACTGGACGCTCCTGGGCGCGGCGGGTGGGCAATCGGAGGCCGACGCCTGCCTGCACGAGCGAGCCTCGGCGGCGCGCCGGGGGGGAAGTGAAAAGGGGCGGGCCTTCTCCCGGAGGGCCCGGAAGTCCCCCAGCCTTCTGAGAAGCGTTCTTCGCACCCTTCCCCGAGGACACGGAAAACTTCTCGAAAGGGGCCCTAGGACACACAAATAAATACACACAAATAAAAAGAGTCCCCGTGTGCTCCCATATTTTCTGGGTTTCTGTCTTCCCCCACCCTTCCCATATTTTTTCCATATTCTCCTGGGGATCGTCGATTAATTGTGTCTGTGTGTTTTTTCCCCTCCTGATTCTCGGAAGGCCGGGAGGAACTTCTGAGGAGCCCCGCCGCCTTCCGAGCAGGCCTTCGCCCTCTCACTTCGAGCCCTCGCTCGCCGCCGCTCCCCGCGTGAGCCTGTCCCCGCCCGCAGGCGCCCCGGACTGGCACCCGCCGGCACCCCTGGCGGGGGTCCCCGTACATGATGTTGAAGAACGACACGGAGGCGTTGCTCGCCGCACTGCGGGCGGCTGGAGCCGCCGCCGTCGCCGCCGCCGTCGTCGACGTCGCCGTTGTCGCCGTCGTCGTCGAGGTTGTCGTCGCCGCCACCAACGCCGCCGCCGTCGTCGTCGTCGACGTCGCCGTCGTCGTCGTCGCCGCCACCGCCGCCGCCGCCGCCGCCGTCGCAGTCGCCGCCGTCGCCGTCGCCGCCGTCGCCGTCGCCGCCGCCGCCGCCGCCGCCACCGAAGGCCCGAGGAGCGGCGGGGGGCACGAGCGGGAGAGGGCCGGCGCTGCCGCACGAGCCTCGGCGGGGCGGCGGGCACGGCACAGGCCGCCCAAACCTCGCACCTCGCGACCTCGCTCGGTGGCTCAAAGATGGGGCCCAAAGGTCAGGAAGGGGTCCAAGGGTGGACTTGCACTGCTTGAGGCACCTCGCCCTTGGGGCCCCATCCCTCAGGGCCCCGTCCTTGAGCCACCGAGCGACGCAACGAGCTGCGAGGCGGAGAAAGAAAAAAAAAAAAAAAAACGCCATGAGCGTAAACTCTGGGCGCTCGGCGCGGACTTCTTGGATCCGCGCTGGACCCTCCTTCCCTGGCGCGCGGAGCGCGCCAGGGGCGGCGCCGGAGGCGCCGCCAGGGGGGGGGGGGGGCAGCGCGGATCCACGAGGTCCACGCGGAGCGCCAAAGGTTTATGTTCATGGCGTTTCTTATTCTCCGACTCGCACCTCGTGACTTCGCTCGGTGGTTCAAAGATGGGGACCCGAGGGATGGAGCCCGAAGGGCGAGGTGCCTCCAAGCACTCTGAATCCACCCTGCTGAACCTCAGGACCCCTCCCCCTGGACCCCGTCTTTGAACCACCGACTCACTGCGCGCAGAGCGCGAAGCCTCTGCAGCGCCGCCCCAAACGGTCGGGAACCTTTGCTCCGCGCGGCGGCGGCGGCCCCGAAGACGCACCCTGCCCTGCAAACGGATCGCGTGTCGCTCCGCTCCGCGGCGCGAGAGGCTCAGGAAAGCTCGGGACATTGAGGAGGAGGAGGAGGAGGAGGAGGAGGAGGAGAAGGAGAAGGAGAGGGAGGAGAAGGAGGAGGAGAGGGAGGAGGAGGAGGAGGAGCAGGAGGAGCAGGAGGAGCAGGAGGAGGAGGAGGAAGAGGAGGAGGAGGAGGAGGAGGAGAGGGAGGAGGAAGGAGGAGGAGGGGAGGAGGAGGAGGAGGAGGAGAAGGAGGAGGAGGAGGAGGAGAGGAGGAGGAGGAGGAGAGGAGGAGGAGGAGGGAGGAGGAGGAGGAGGAGGAGGAGGAGGAGGAGGAGGAAGAGGAGGAGGAGGAGGAGGAGGAGGAGGAGGAGGAGGAGGAGGAGGAGAGGGAGGAGGAGGAAGAGGAGGAGTTTGATTTGATTTGACACGTCGCATCGCAAGGGCTAAGACCAGCAAGACGGAGAGGAAATCACTAACAGCCCAAACCCAGAGGGAGGGCTCCAGCGACTAACCCCCCACCTCACCAGTCGAAGCCGAACCACTGCCGTAGGAGGAGAGGGAGGAGGAGAGGGAGGAGGAGAGGGAGGAGGAGGAGGAGGAGGAGGACGCGGGGCTCCACAGGGACACTGCAGCAAACTAAACCAGGAGGAAAAGTAAACTAGAGTGCCTGGGGGTAGACGGTGCACTAGGCGCTGGGGACGACGCCGCTTAGGGGGACCCCCGTGCGCGGGTGCCGTCCAGCCCTAAGGTTTCTGAGGGCTGCAGCACGCATTCGGCTCGTCTCCCAGGTGACTGGCCCTCTGCATGGGGCCATCAGCACTGGGGACTGGCGGCTGGATGCAGATCCGCCGCAGTTGAGACAGAATACGAAAGGCCCCTCAGACGCCATATGGTGGCCTCTAATGATCTCATACCGAAGCTCATCTTCGGCTAGACGTCCGGCCGGAAGGAAATTCGAAGAGGCCGCGACAACCGCTGAAGGGTCATACCGAAGCTCAGGGGGTGAGCCGCTACTGGGCACCACCGAGGGGCTCGCCGCAACCCCATGGGGGGGCTCCCCGTTACTAAGTCCAGTAACAAGCCCACTGGGAGCCCTCCCACAATTCTCGGGCCCTTTGGCTCCGTTGGGAGGTGCATGCCCCTGCCCACTAGACACAGTGGCCACTGGACAGGAGGAGGAGGAGGAGGAGGAGGAGGAGGAGGAGGAGGAGGAGGAGGAGGAGGAGAGGGAGGAGGAGGAGGAGGAGGAGGAGGAGGAGGAGGAACGCGGGAATTGAGAGGCGATTGGCGTGT
>CAUYUJ010014732.1:192500-212500 GCA_963575745.1 Prorocentrum cordatum | reverse complement strand
TCGGGGTCTTCTTGGGGCCCTTTTGGAGCCCTTTGGGAGCCCTTTTGCGGCAATTTGGACCGTCTTGGAGCCCTTTTGGGCCGTCTGGGGGCGTCTTGGAGGTCTTGGACTGTCTTGGGGCTCTCTTGGGGGCTTCCGGGGGACCTCTTGGAGCCTCTGGGGCCGCTCTTGGGCCCTCTTGGGCCGTCCTGGGGCCATCTTGGGCCCCTCTTGGGCCGTCTTGGGCCCGTCTTGGCCCTTCTCGGGGCGCTCCTGGGGCCCTCTTGTGCCGTCTAGGTACGATTTGGGAAGCCTCTTGGGCTGTCTTGAACTCTGTGAAAGCCGAAAGAACTGATGTGCTAAAAATGTAGGCTTCCGGTCGGAATTTGACGACTTTCGCCTGTGGGGTCCTCTTGGGGGCCTCTTGGGGTCTTCTTGAACCGTCTTGGAGCCATCTTACGGTGTCCTGGGGGGCCTCGTAGACTGTCTTGGAGCCAATTCTCGGGAGCGGCCAAGAGGGGGGCGTCCAAGAGGGGGGGGGCGCAAATCATGGCCGGCGGCATGTGCGCGGCCCAGCGGGGGGGCCAGGGACGTAATCAAGTAAGAAGAGGTGCCCTAAAATCTGGGGAAATATCATGGCCCCCGCCATGAGATCCCCCCCCCCCTAGTCATCACCCTCCTCTTGTCCGCCCCCGAAAGTCAGGCTGTCTTGGGGCGCTCTCGGGGCGTCCTGGGGCGTCGGATCGGGCGAGTCTTGGCCCGTCGTGGGCGCCTCTCGGGCCGTCCTGGGCGCCTCGGGGGCCCCAAAAGGCTACCAGAGCCCGTGTTGGCGCGCCTCGCCCCTTCCCTGGAGCACCTCCCGCAAGGGCTTCGCCCCACCAACTAACGCACATCACTCGTAGGGCGCCTCTCGGGCCGTCTTTTTTTTTCTAGAGGCCTCAACCCATGCTCATGTGTGAGCCCATTTGACGAGTCTTTGGAACGTAAGCTACACACTATGATCAACCCAAAAACAGTCTTTGTCCATGCGACGTCAGATGCGAGAATGCACTTCCCGCAACCTGGCGACCCTGGACGGCACCGAGCGGGTATTGATGAGGAGGATGGGAAACATTGTAAATGGGGGAAGATGTGAGAGCATGATGGGAGGAAGGCATCAAGCTGAGAGAGGAGGGTCCATGCCACTGAGCGTTAAAGTGTGAGGGAATGCCGTGTTCCCCTAATCGTCTATACAATCGGAGTCGTGCAGTCTCGGGCGGACTCCAAAGCATGAAGCGGCCATGGTCCGCACCGCGAACCGTAGTCTAACTACCCTCTAGCCAAGCAGTGGGCATGCGTGGTCGCAACTGAGGAGATGAATCCGCCGCTCGATTCGACACCCGACCAAGACGTAAAATACAAAGACATGCAGAAGACATGCACGGCGCAGGAGTGACTTCCCGAGGTGGGGACGAGTCCGCCGCTCGACTCGACCGACACCCGACCAAGAGGCGAAATACAAATACATGCAGCCGGTGCGGAATACATGCCTGGCGCAGAGGGGCATCGAGGCCGGGCATGGTGTAGAAGGCATGCACGGCGCAGGAGTGTCTGATGCGACAGGAAGGGACGCCTCCGCCGCTAGACTCGACACCCGACCAAGGGGCGAAGTACAAAGACATACAGCTAGTGCGAAGACATGCATGGCGCAGAGGGGCATCGAGGCCGCAGCAAGGTGTAGAAGGCATGCACGGCGCAGAAGTGTCTGATGCGAGAGGAGGGGACGCCTCCGCCGCTCGACTCGGCACCCGACCAAGAGAGGCGAAATAGAAAGACGTGCAGCCGGGTGCGGAAGAGATGCACGGCCCAGCAATCCGACCTGGCACAGGCTGCAGCAACTGTAATTAGGCAAGCGATTCCAGGTCGGGTCCGAAGGCCTGGGCAATCGATGCCGCACATCATCTCCAGGGCCCCATCAAGGCAGGCTCGAGGGCGCCACGCTCCCGAGATGACCTGGCTTGGAGGTCACCTCCGAAATCCTCGTCGACCGTGGTTGAATTTCCAGGAATGAAAACCTAGGTTCTTTAGCTTCAGATCCTGGAACAAATAAACCCCGGTTTATATTTATTTGGGATCCATCCTGCTGGCTTGGGTAAGACAGTCAGCAACGGACATGGGTTTCGTACAGATCTGTCAAACAATCTTTCCCGGAGCGCCGTGCAAGCTCCAGGCTCGAGCAACTTCCCATCCGAGGGTCTCCGTGGTGCGCCGCTGGATCTGCGCCCGCGTTCAGCAATGCTGTGGCCACGCCCAGCTCGAACTGCGCGTTGGACTGGCGCAAGCTCTCGATCCACTCGGCGGCGCCCGGCTGAGTGTTCGACATCCGCCTCAAATCAATGAGGTGATCCTCCGTCCCCGTGCTGAGCAGCTGGAGAGGAGACTGCCCCCCGACGCTCTCTACGCCGACCTCCGCGCCGTTCTCGATCAGCAGCCGGACCACCTCCACGCTACACCTGAGGCGGATCGCGGCGCAGAGCGGCCACTCGAAGCGGCTGTCCCAGAACGGCTCCTTGGCTGCCTCGGGGTCTGCCTCGATGGCGAGGCGCACTTGCTTCTTGCAGTTTCGCTCCAGGGCCAAAAGCAAGGGCTCCGCACGGGGCTCTCCGAATTGCGGAGACGGCGGCGCTGCAGGCAACCCAGAGCGCACACGCGGCGTACTGGGTGGAGTCGTCCAGACTTTCTGCGACGCACTTTCCCCGGGCGCGCAGGTGGACGGACCCTGAACGAAGAGCGCCGCCTCCGACACGCGCTTGGGGCTTTCCGAGGACGCGTCGTCGGAGTCGCAGGCCGCTTTGACGGGGCTCACCAGCGAAGTTGGCAACTGCGGGACGTCGGGCTGGTTAGTCGAGTAGTCCATTCTGAAAGCCGCCCACAAGTGGCCGAAGTGCACCGTTCCTACAAAAAGTTCCTGAACAGGTCAGGTTTAGTGCGGTGAAAGCAGGACCACTAGGCAACCAAGCCTTGAGCTAAAATGGCTACGGAGGCGCCTCTCGGGCCGTCTTGGGCGCCTCGGGGACCCCAAAAGGCTACCAAAGCCCGGGTTGGCGCGCCACCAACTAACGTACATCACTCGTACCTCGCTCGTTCCGTCATCCGCCGCCCCCTGTTGATTTATCACAGGGGGCCTGGTGTGCGACTCTGTACGGTGTTTGGTGTTAGCCTGGAGCCTCGGCCCAGCGCGCCAGCCAACCGCAAAATGTACATGCCAACGCCTTTCGCGCCCGAGATAATCCAAAATGGATTCCAAGATGCCTCCTTGACGGCCGAGATGTTCCAAAATGGCCTCCAAAAGCTCCCAGAAGGCCCCCAGAGTCATCCTCCGCCTCCTCCTGAGCCGCCTCCTCCTCCTCATCCTCCTCCTCATCCTCCTCATCCTCCTCATCCTCCTCCTCCTCCTCATCATCATCATCTCATCATCATCATCATCATCATCATCATCATCATCATCATCAGCATCATCAGCATCATCATCAGCATCATTATCATAATCATCAGCATCAGCATCATCATCAGCATCATCATCATCATCTGTCATCATCCTCATCATCAACATCAGCAGCAGCATCATGATTGTCATCAGCATATCAGCATCATCATCAGCATCATCAGCAGCATCGTCACTATCATCATCATCAACCAAAATAGCAGAATCGTCAGCATCAGCATCATCATCACCCTCATCAGCAGCAGCAGCATCATCATCATCAGCATCAGCATCAGCATCAGCATCACGTCAGCATCATCAACATCATCATACTCAGCATCAGCATCATCATCAGCATCAGCTGCCTCATCCTCTCTAGTTGTCCTCCCTCTCATCCGCTTCTTCTTCCTCCCCCGCGTGTTCCCCGAAGGGTTTCCACAACGGCAGGGGAGACACATGGTCGGATAGCTTGGCAGAGCTCTGGCCACAACGTTCGGCCACGTGAGCGATTCAAAAAGGCAAGGGGCCCATCGGCCCACAAAAGGCTCCCAGAAGGCTCCAAAAGTCCTCCTCCTCCTCCTCCACCACCTTATCCTCCTCCTCCTGCTCCTTCCCCCTCCCCTCCTCCTCCTCCCCCTCCTCCTCCTCCTCCACCTCCTCCTCCTCCTCTTTCTCCTTCTCCTCGTCCTGTATTGGTCCTCCCTCCCCGCTGCTCCATCATTCTCTCCCGCGTGTTGAAGGCAGGGGACGGCGGTAATTACAAAAGGCGAATCCAAAAGGCGGTCAGGCGCATTCGATACATATATATATAGATATGTGTGTACATACATACATACATACATACATACGTACGTACATACGTACATACATACATACATACATACATACATACATACATTACATTACATTACATTACATTACATTACATTACATTACACTACATTACACTACATTACATTACATTGCATTGCATTACATTACATTACATTACAATACATTACATTACATTACATTACATTACATTACATTACATTACATACATACATGCATACATACATGCATGCATGCATGCATGCATACATACATATATACGCACGTACATACATACATATACATACATGCAGACATACATACATACATACATACATACATACATACATACATACATGCATGCATACATACATATACACACATACATGCATGCATGCATGCATGCATGCATACATACATACATATATACATGCATGCATGCATGCATGCATGCATACATACATACGTACATACATGCATGCATGCATGCATGCATGCATGCCTGCATATACCTCATATATAAATTCGTGTGTATACTTGTCAGTGGCCCGTACATAAACATATATCCAGGGACTGATACGATAAGAAACACTAGAGAGGGGAAGATAATGTCTTACAATGGGGAAGGGAAAGGGACGTATGTTGAGATTCGCAGCACCGTCGGCAGAGAGGACGAAAGTGACAGGTAGACACTGCGCTGCTTCTACAGCGAGAACTGTGCTAAGGGGCCCAGACCAATCGTGTCCCAAGCCGTCACCAAAATGTCTGCGCGGGCTCCCGTGAGCTCCGAGGTGTTGCCTGCGCCTCCTGTGGACGCTTGGCCGCCCCAAAAACGACCTCCCGACCCCCCCCCCCCCATGAGTCCAAGAGGGCCTCGACTCGCCAAACGATCGCTCCAGGACACCCAAGATGGCCTCAAGATGGCCCGAGAGGCCTCCAAGACGCCACACGAGGCCTCCAAGAGGCCTCCCAAGGGGGCCCCCAGAGGCGCAAATCACTGATTTTCCTCAGGCGTTTGAAGGGCCTGGGCGTTCTCGCCGTTGGCTTTCCGACGCTCGAAGACGGCCCAAGAGGCGCCCAAGAGGCCCCAGGAGGCCCCCAAGAGGCCCCCAAAAGAGGCCCAAGAGGCCCCCAAGAGGCCCAGAAGAGGCGCCACAATGACAACGGCCCCAAGACGGCCCCCAAGAGGCCTCAAAACTGCATCCAAGAGGCCCCAGGCACAGAGGCGGGATGGGCCCAAGGCCACTCGACAGCAGAGAACAGCGAGGAGGCGGGAGGGAGGGAGGGAGGCTGGAGGAGGTAGGGCGGGCTCCCGATCAATGTGCCTGGGCGCTGGATCAGACCCGCGGCCGCGAGGACGGAGGAGGGGAGGGAAGGAGGGGGCTCGACGAGGGAGGAGTGGAAGGGGAGAAAGGTGCGGGAGACTTGGGAGGGAAGAAAGGGGAGAGGGAGAAAAGACGGGGGGAAAGGGGAACGGGGAGGCGATGCGCCTGAGCACCTCTCTCGTGCTCCACCGTCCACCTCTTCGCTGTGCGTGCGGCCTTCCCGACGTTTCGGCCCTCGTCCTGCTCCCCGCGTTCTCCCTCTGCTCCTCGTTATCGTCCTCATACTCCTCCTCGTCAACGTCCCGAGAAATATTCTTACCTATACGACCACCCTTCGGGTGATACGGAGGTTCGGGGGGGGGGACCAACGTCTCTCTCGATCGGTCTCACTATGGATCTCACTATCGATCTCACGATCGGTCTCGCTCGATCGATCTCGATCGATCTCACAATCGATCTCACTCGATATATTTCATTCGATCGATCTGACAATCGGTCTGACTATCGATCTAACAATCGACTTCACTATCGATCTCCCTATCGATCGCACAATCCATCACACATTCGGTCTCACTATCGATCCCACTATCGATATCACAATCGATCTCACAATCAACGCCGTCATCATCATCATCATCATCATCATCATCATCATCATCATCATCATCATCATCATCATCATCATCATCATCAGCATCAGCATCAGCATCATCAGCATCAGCATCAGCATCAGCATCAGCATCATCATCATCATCATCATCATCATCATCATCATCATCATCATCATCATCATCATCATTAACATGATCGTCATCAACGTCATCAACATCATCAGCATCACCACCATAATCGGGACACCATCATCATCATCATCATCATCATCATCATCATCATCATCATCACCTCATCACCATCATCATCAACATCATCATCATCACCATCATCATCGGGACATAACCATCGTCACCATCATCATAAGGGCATCATCATCATCAGCATCGGAACACACCCATCATCATCATCATCATCATCATCATCATCATCATCATCGTCATCATCATCACCATCTTCATCTCATCGTCAACAGCATGAACAACATCGTGAACATCATCATCATCGGGACCATGTCATCATTAGCAGCAACATGGCCATCATCATCAACATCATCATCATCGGGACACCATCGTCCTCGTCACCATCATCATCATCATCATCATCATCAGCAGCATCATCATCACCATCATCATCATCATCATCATCATCACCATCCGGTCACCATCATCATCATCAGCATCATCATCGGGCCACCATCATCAGAATCATCACCATCACCTCACCAGCATCCCCATCAACATCATCATCATCATCGGGACACCATCATCGTCATCATCATCAACATCATCGACATCATCATCAGCATCATCGGGACACCATCATCGTCATCATCGTCATCACCATCATCACCATCATCAACAGCATCATCATCAACCTCATCATCACCATCATCACCATCATCATCATCATCATCAGCATCATCATCTCATCATCTCATCATCATCAACATCATCAACATCACCAACATCGGGACACCATCATCATCAACAACATCACCATCACAAATCCGCCGACCCTGTCGGCGTGTGTGAGGGGCTTTTCCGTTCGAGCCGTCATCTCCGTCATTCTTTGTACTCGTCGTCTCTGTCCTTCCCTTTCCCTGGGAGACCTCTTCCCCTGGGCTCCAGCCAAGCCGACCTTGAGCAACCTCGTAATTGAGTCGAAGGGAAGCCCCTTCCCTTTGATCCCTCCCCCGCCGGGAGGGGGGGGGGGGTGCGACCCCCCCCCGGGTCAGATACGACGCCCCCCCCTGGGACTCCTCTTCCCCTGGGCTCCAGCCAAGCCGACCTTGAGCAACCTCGTAATTGAGTCGAAGGGAAGCCCCTTCCCTTTGATCCCTCCCCCGCCGGGAGGGGGGGGGGGGTGCGACCCCCCCCCCGGGTCAGATACGACGCCCCCCCCTGGGACTCCTCTTCCCCTGGGCTCCAGCCAAGCCGACCTTGAGCAACCTCGTAATTGAGTCGAAGGGAAGCCCCTTCCCTTTGATCCCTCCCCCGCCGGGAGGGGGGGGGGGGTCGACCCCCCCCCCGGGTCAGATACGACGCCCCCCCCTGGGACTCCTCTTCCCCTGGGCTCCAGCCAAGCCGACCTTGAGCAACCTCGTAATTGAGTCGAAGGGAAGCCCCTTCCCTTTGATCCCTCCCCCGCCGGGAGGGGGGGGGGGTGTCGACCCCCCCCCCGGGTCAGATACGACGCCCCCCCTGGGACCCCTTCCCCTGGGCTCCAGCCAAGCCGACCTTGAGCAACCCCTGGGCTCCAGCCAAGCCGACCTTGAGCAACCTCGTAATTGAGTCGAAGGGGGCCCCTTCCCTTTGATCCCTCCCCCGCCGGGAGGGGGGGGGGGGTGTCGACCCCCCCCCCGGGTCAGATACGACGCCCCCCCCTGGGACTCCTCTTCCCCTGGGCTCCAGCCAAGCCGACCTTGAGCAACCTCGTAATTGAGTCGAAGGGAAGCCCCTTCCCTTTGATCCCTCCCCCGCCGGGAGGGGGGGGGGGTGCGACCCCCCCCCCGGGTCAGATACGACGCCCCCCCCTGGGACTCCTCTTCCCCTGGGCTCCAGCCAAGCCGACCTTGAGCAACCTCGTAGTTGAGTCGAAGGGAAGCCCCTTCCCTTTGATCCCTCCCCCGCCGGGAGGGGGGGGGGGGTAGCGACCCCCCCCCCGGGTCAGATACGACGCCCCCCCCTGGGACTCCTCTTCCCCTGGGCTCCAGCCAAGCCGACCTTGAGCAACCTCGTAATTGAGTCGAAGGGAAGCCCCTTCCCTTTGATCCCTCCCCCGCCGGGAGGGGGGGGGGGGGTGTCGACCCCCCCCCCGGGTCAGATACGACGCCCCCCCCTGGGACTCCTCTTCCCCTGGGCTCCAGCCAAGCCGACCTTGAGCAACCTCGTAATTGAGTCGAAGGGAAGCCCCTTCCCTTTGATCCCTCCCCCGCCGGGAGGGGGGGGGGGTAGCGACCCCCCCCCCGGGTCAGATACGACGCCCCCCCCTGGGACTCCTCTTCCCCTGGGCTCCAGCCAAGCCGACCTTGAGCAACCTCGTAATCTCTTGCTGCGCATTGCGAACAGGGTCGGCGGCACCGGCCGTCAGGCCTCGCAATATCATCATTATCGGGACACCATCATCATCACCAACATGGCCATCATCATCACCATCTTCATCGTCAACATCATCATCATCATCATCATCATCATCATCATCATCATCATCATCATCACCATCGGGACACCATCATTATCACCACCATCACCATCATCATCATCATCATCATCATCAACAGCATCATCATCATCATCATCATCATCATCATCATCATCATCATCATCATCATCATCACCACCACCACCACCAACACCACCACCACCACCACCAACACACCACCACCACCACCATCATCATCATCATCATCATCATTATCATCATCATCATAATCATCATCATCCATCATCATCATCATCATCATCATCATCATCATCATCATCATCATCATCATCATCATCATCATCATCGGGACACCGACGGGACACTGGGGAGACACCGCCGGGACACCGCGCGGCACCGGCCCCCGGAAAGGAAACATTTGGTCAGGCCGCGCCTCAGCCGGAGGCGGGACACGGGCGGGGTACCGCGCGGCATCGGCCCCCGGAGAGGAATCATTTGGTCCGGCCGCGCCTCAGCCGGAGGAGACTTTCTCCTCGCCCGCCCACGCAGCTTCGCCTCGCCCGCACGCACGGCACGCACGAACACGAAACCGAAACCGATTTCCCGGTAGGGGGGGCTCTCCGTTCCACTTCGATCTCAACCCCTCACCTCCGATTCTGAGTAGCATCAGAATTCTTATGGCTCATTATGCTTGTTAGAGGTCGTATTATTATTCGCATTGCGATTCATATTATTATTAATAGTATGATTCGTCTTATTCTTATTGTTACTATTATCATTATTACTATTACTATTGTTCTTCCTCCTCCTCCTCCTCCTCCTCGCCCCATGCCCGTGCTCTAGCGATGCTCCGCTCAGGCGTGGCACCACGCCGTTGTCCAGTGCGGCGCTGAGCCTCCTGCGGGGGGGGCGAGACCGCTCCAGGGACCGGCGCGGAGCGGACGGGCTGGGAAGAAACGGGGGGCAGACGGGGGAGCGGGGAGCGCAAAAAGCAAAAGGGACAGGAAGGGGCGCAGGACGCAGCACAGAAGTTCGAAGCATCCGAGAACGCGACGGCGACCACATAGAATGAAAACCACCAGCCCTCCAGGCCGAAACCATTCGACTGAAAATGCTCATCGGAGGGGGAGGCCACCGATACTTTGACGGGGGGAGGGGGGGGGAAGACGGGGAGGGGAGAAGTCGGCATATCAACAAGGCACGGGGCGGCAGGGGCAAACGCTCCTCAGGGGCAGCTACGCATCAAGGCAAAAAAGGCGCTCGACAGGAATTGGAGAAAAACAAAAATGGAGAAGGGAGCGGGGAGGACGCAGGGACGTAGGGGAAAGCAGGAAGGGATGAGAAGCAACGGGGCGGCTGGATGCGGGAGGGGGAGAAAGAAGGGGGGGCGGGGGAGACGCGCAAAATAAGGACAAGGGAAACGAGGGAAAGGGCGAATGAAAAGTGGAGGCGGAATAACGAAGCAGAGAAAGAAGACGGGGAAAAGAGGGGGCCAAGGGAACGGGGGCCGGTCGAAAGCGTTCGCGCTCCCAGGCGTCGATGGGGGAGTTCATGCTACGCCGCCCCTTGAAATTGATATGACAAATCCAGCCATGGCGTTTCGAACGCACCGGCGCTGCGCGTGCACTCCATCGACAAAACGGGGGCCAACTCAAGAATGTCCGAGCCGGGAACAAAAAGCGTCGGACGACATCTCAGGGCCGGTCCCGAGAAGCAGGGCCGCACACACAAAGCAACAACGTAAAACGTGAACGCAAGACTGACATCATTGTCGCCAGCCTACTCTGCTGCGGCGAAGTTGCGCGACGGAGCGGCGGTCAGGACGAAAGATGACCAAGCCAACTGAAAAGCGAGGGCGAGAGACCGCAGGGGGGCCACTGGGCAGCAACGCGCGGGTGATTTGTGACGACGGCGATTGGCGCGGACACGTGCACGATGCATGGCGTTCATGAACTCGGGGCACTGTCATACGCTCCTACCAGGTTTCAGGTTAAGTCGAATATACGTAGCACCCCGCAATTGCGGATAAGAGTGAAGGGGCGGGCGCGGGCGACGCGGGCGTCGAGCCGGCGGACCTCGTGGCCTCCACCTTCCCTGTCGATGGCGCCCTCCTCCTCCTCCTCCTCCTCCTCCTCCTCCTCCTCCTCCTCCTCCTCCTCCTCCTGCTCCTCCTCCTCCTCCTCCTGCTCCTCCTCCTGCTCCTCCTCCTCCTCTTCCTCGTCCGCTTTGTCTTGTTCAATGAACGTAGCTTGGGTCGCGGGTGGGTCGCAGGCTCTTCACCTCCACCTGGAAGGAACTCAAAAACAGCCCGCCGCAGGCGCCGAAAAAAATGATATGTAAGAACGCGGTTTGGTTCGCAGGTGGGTCGCAGGTTCTCCACCTGGAACCACCTGGAACGAATACAAAAGAAACCTGCCGCAGGCGCCGAAGTTTTGGTTTTTTCAATGAACTTTGTTCGGGTCGCGGCCTCTCCACCTCCACCTGGAACATATTCAGCATCAGCCCGCCGCAGGCACCGAAAATTTTGATTTCTACACTGAACGCGGTTTGGGTCGCGGGTGGGTCGCAGATTCTCCACCTGGAACAAGTGCAGAAGAAGCCCGCCCGCCGCAGGCGACGAAAATTTTGGGTGGGTCGCGGGGTGGGTCGCGGATGGGTCGCTGATGGGTCGCGGTGGGTCGCGGGTGGGTCGCGGGCGCGGCTTGGGTCGCGGGTGGGTCGCAGGTTCTCCACCTGGAACGATTCTCCACCTGGAACGAATGCAGTAGAAACCCGCCGCAAGCGCCGAAAATTTTTGGTAGGTCGCGGGGTGGGTCGCGGGCGGGTCGCGTGTGGATCGCAGTGGGTTGCGGGTGGGCCGCGGGTGGGTCGCAAGTGGGTCGCGGGGTGGGTCGCGGATAGGTCGCGCTTGGGTCGCCGGTGGGTCGCGGGTGGGTCGCCGGGGAGGTCTCGGGGTGGGTCACGGGCGGGTCGCGGGGTGGGTCGCGGGTGGGTCGCGGGTGGGGTCGCGGGTGGGTCGGGGTGGGTCGCGGGGTGGGTCGGGGGGGGTCGAGGTGGGGGGCGGGTGGTGTTCGCGGGTGGGTCGCGGGCGTGGGTCGCGGTGTGCGGTCGCGGGGCGGGTCGCGGTGGGACGGACGACAACAAACAACAAACAAACAAACAACCAATCAACCAAACACAAACCAACAACCAACAAAACAACAACAACGGCAACAGCAACAACAACAACCGCACAACGATAATTTCAGGACAGATTCGCCCTTATATGCTCGAAATAACGTGTCCAAATCTCGGTATCGTCTTTCCCAAACCCACGATACCCGCCCTCTTCGTCTTCGATCGAACCCCTTTTTGGGGGGTATACCTTTCTTCCCTGCAGGCCGGGCCCCGGCAAGCGGCGGGGCGGCCGCGGACCGTCGGCCTGGCCAGCGGCAGCGCTGATCGGGGGGGCGGCCGCGGACCGTCGACCCGACCCCACGAGGGACGGACAGGGGACCGACCACGACGACGACGACGACGACGACGTCGAAGACGACGGCGACGGCAACGACGACGACGAGCGAAAGCGAGAGCGAGAGAGAACGACAGCAGAGCCACGAAGGACACGAAGTAGGCCACGAAGGGCGACAGCGGGACACGAAGGGAATGCGTATGGGGCCACGAAGAGCGCGAACGAGCGGGGGCCACGAAATGCAGATAATGCGGGGCCACAGAAGGCAACTATGGGGCCACTGAGGGTAGCAACTGGGCCACGTAGGACAGTGAGGGGGACACAAATGGCGACAGCGGGGCCACGCAGGGCATGCACATGGGGCCACAACGGGCGCGACTCCTGGGTGCCTGGGTGTCGGGAGCGCGGCGCTTGGGCAAATTGCAGGAAATCCCAACGCAAGGTCATCCTTCAATAAGTTGCAAGCAAGTCTCCAGCGAGAGCGCGACTCCAGAGCGCCGGGAGAGCGATTCCTGAAAAATTGTAAGGAAGCCCCAGGCGAGAGCACGATTCCTGAATAAAATGCGAGGAAGTCTCGGGCGGGAGCGGGGGTCCTGGCTAAACTGTAAAAAAGTCTCAGGCGGGAGCCGATGTTGTTGTTGTAACCCGGGGGCCAGGGGCCCACTTTGAGCATCAAGACTTGCCCCGTCCAAAAACAGGGTGCGAGCGTCGAGGGCCACACTTTGATTGAGAAAAAACAGTATGCACCGGTGGGGGGATCAACAACAATTATTATTCAGAAATGAGCATTCAACAACAACAACAACAACAACAACAACAACAACAATCACTTTACCCGAACGCTCAGTGTTCTCACCAGTGCCAGGGTTTTCATGCGACGCCAGCCAATACCCCCACTTTGTGGGGGGGCAGTGCAAGCTCTACCAAATATCCACACGACTCTTCGCCACCACCCACACCCAGCTTCCCGCCCTATGACGTTCGGACACTTCACTTCGTGGCCTGCGGACGACCGTGGCTACTACACTGGCGTGGAGTACACACCCACAGAAGTTGTTAAGCCTACGTTCGTACACCCACAGAAGTTGTTAAGCCTTGTTAACCCACAGAAGTTGTTAAGCCTTCCACAGAAGTGATTTTATGATGCGCGGTGCTAAAATTCTTAAGAAGCCCAATGGTTTTTGGAGATTTCGGCGTGCGCGCGCGAAGAAAAAACGAATGTGTCCCGCATGGTATTATTTGACAGGGATGATGGCCCTGGCAGGTGCGCAACCGTTGTCGCAGAAGTTCGAAAAAGTTGCTCGCAATAGCCCGTTTGACAGAAATGTTTTAAAAGTGTTGGGTTTCCTACGAATCCGCAAGAGCGCGCGGGATGAAATTTCGACATTTTTTGTTTGAAAAACCATTGGTTTTTTGATGTTTTTTATGTTAAAATCGCTACGAAAACTTTTGGAAGGATTCGTCTTGCGCGCGCGAATGTCCACTTTACCTTATTTTTTGCAAGGGATTCTTGAAATTTGATTATATTAGAACAAGAAAAGTCATTTTATAGTGTTTTTTTGCAAGGGAAAACGGATTACAACAAAACAACCGGATCTTGATGACATCGTATTACCTGAGGCTTCCTCACGAAAATGATGAAAACGTGGCTGCGGCCTAGGCGCGGCGGGGGGGGCGCGCACCAGGGGGCCCAACAATAATTATTCTTTAGAATAAATAATGTTCAACAACAACAACAACAGCAACAACCATAACAACCACAACACCAACAACAACAACAACAACAACAACAACAAGCATCGCGGAATTCCACTTCATCCACGCACCAAAGGACAGTGAATGACCGTTCGGTTCGGCCCCCTCACTCTGATGTATATATACACATACATACATACATACATACATACATACATACATACATGCATGCATGCATACATACATACATACATAACATAACATAACATAACATAACATACATACATACATACATTACATTACATTACATTACATTACATTACATTACATTACATTACATTACATTACATTACATTACATTACATTAATTACATACATACATACATACATACATACATACATACATACATACATACATACATACATACATATACACACATGTGTAAATATGTATGTGTACATGTGTGTGTCAAGATGCGAACGAACTACACTGTCCCTGGGTTCGTGGCACAAATTGGACACCGCGGTGTGGATTGCTGTTGTTGTTGTTGCTGCTGTTGTTGTTGCTGCTGGTGTTGTTGTTGGTGCTGGTGGTGGTAGTGATGTTGTTGTTGTTGCTGCTGTTGTTTTGCGCTGTTTGTTCTGAATTGGTTTGTGGAAAATGCTTGTTCCTTGTTGTGTGTTAAATGTTGTTGTTGTTGTTTAATGTCGTCGTCCCACCCGCGGCCCACCCGCGACCCGCGACCCACCCGCGACCCAGCCGCGATCCACCCACGACCACCCAACAGCCCACACGCGGCCCACCCGCGACCCACCCGCGACCCACCCGCGACCCACCCGCTAGCCACCCGCGACCCACCCGCGACCCACCCACGACCCACCCCCAATCCACCCGCGACCCACCCGTGACCCACCCAATTGCTTTGACGAAAATTCGGCTGCCTGCGGCGGGCTATTTGTATACTTCGCGTACCCGCGACCCACCCGCGACCCACACACTTGCTTTGACGAACACTTCGGCGCCTGCGGCGGGCTCGTTGTATAATACGTGACACGATCGGCGCTTGCGGCGGGCTTCTTCAGAGCCTCGCAGACTGCACACGACCCCGCCGCCGACTCACTCGTATCCGCAACTGAAGGGTGATACAGTATCAGAGTGAAGGGGCCGAACGGTCATTCCCTGTCCCTGGGTGCGTGGCTGAAATACGATTCCGCAGTGTCGAATTTTATTGGTGTTGTTGGTGTGTTGTTGTTGCGTTGTTTGTTGTTTATTGTTTGGTGTGTGTGTGTTTTGCTCGTTGATTGTTGTTGTCGTCGTCCCACCCGCGACCCACCCGCACCCCGCGACCAAACCGCGACCAACCCGCGACCCACCGGCGACCCACCGGCGACTCACCCGCGACCCACCCCGCGACCCACCCGCGACCCACCCGCGACCCACCAACGACCCGCCCGCAACCCACACGCAATCCACCCGCGACCCGCCCGCGACCCATCCACTTGCTTCGACGAAAAAATTGGCGCCTTCGGCGGGCTAGTCACATACATTATACAATATATCCCCAGCCGCGACCCAGCCACGATCCACACACCCGCGCCTGCAGCGGGCGCGTTGTATAGTGTGTTACAAAACCAGCGCCTGCGGCGGGCTTCTTCAGAGCCTCGCAAATTGCCGACGACCCCGCCGCCCCCTCCCTCTCATCCGCAGCTGCCGTGCGCTACAGTATGTCACAGTGAGGGGGCTGGACCGAACGGTCATTCACTGTCCCTGGGTGCCTGGCTGAAGTGGAATTCCGCGATGCGGTTTCTTAGTGTTGTTGCTGTTGTTGTTGTTGCTGTTGCTGTTGCTGCTGCTGTCGTTGTCGTTGTCGTTGTCGTTGTCGTTGTCGTTGTCGTTGTTGTTGTTGTTGCTGCTGTTGTTGGTTGTTGTTGGTTGTTGTTGGTTGTTGTTGTTGTTGTTGCTGTTGTTGTTGTTGTTGGTGTTGTTCTTGTTGTTATTGTTGGTGTTGTTTTTGTTGTTGTTGATGTTGTTGGTGTTGTTGTTGTCGTTGTTGTTGTTGTTGTTGTTTGTTGTTTGTTGTTGTTTGTTGTTCCCCATATCCTAAGGATTGGGGTTCTTGTTATTACTCTGATGCCTCCCACTCCTCCTCCTCCTTCTTCCTCCCGCCTCCCGCCTCCCTCCTCCCAATGATAATCACCAGATAAGACAAGACAAGATAAGATACTACAAGATAAGATAAGATAGCACAAGATATGATAAGGTAAGATAAGATATATGACAAGGTATGATAATATATAAGATAAGACAGCCTATGGAGTAATAAGATAAGACAAGATATGATGCGATAAGATGAGTTGATATAAGATAAGCTAATACAAGATAAGAGATTTCAAGATAAGATAAGATAGAGGGTAATAAAGGTAAGATAAGATAGGACTCGATAAGATAAGATGAGACTCACTCTCACTCAGACTCACTCGCAGTCACATTCACTCACACTCACACTCTCTCATGATCACAAAACGCTGCCAGGGGCATCATTTGGGAGCCCCAAGGGGGAGCCACCCTGGCTGATCTCACGAGCCCGTTTCCGCCGATTTTGGTGGGACGTCTCAGCTAGAATTGCCGTTTGGCGCCCCCAACATGTATCTCTTGAGATCTTCATGGCCGCAAAACGCTCGCAAAAACGCTGCCAGGGGCATCATTTGGGAGCCCCAACGGGGAGCCACCCTGGCTGATCTCACGAGCCCGTTCGCGCCGTTTTTGGTGGGACGTCTCAGCTAGAATTGCCGTTTGGCGCCCCCAACATGTATCTCTTGAGAGCCTCATGGTCGCAAAACGCTGCCAGGGGCATCATTTGGGAGCCCCAAGGGGGAGCCACCCTGGCTGATCTCACGAGAGCCCGGTTCGCGCCGGATTTTGGTTGGACCGCCTTTCAGCTAGAATCTGCCGTTTGGGCGTCCCAAACATGTATATCTTGAAGGCCTCAATGGTCGCAAAACGCTGCCGGGGGCATTTTTTTTTCACTTGGGAGGCCCCCAAGGGGGAGCCACCCTCCCTGGTGATTCTCACGAGCCCGTTCGCGCCGATTTTGGTGGGACGCCTCAGATAGAATTGCCGTTTTGGGCCCGTCCCCCACATGTACTCTTGAGAGCCTCATGGTCACAAACGCTGCCAGGGGCATCACTTGGAGCCCCAAGGGGAGCCACCCTGGCTGATTCTCACGAGCCCGTCGCGCCGAGTTTGTGGGACGGACCATCACTTAGAATTGCCGATTGGCGTCCCCAACATGTATCTCTTGAGAGCCTCGTGGTCACAAAACGCTGCCAGGGGCATCATTTGGGAGCCCCAGGGGGGGTCCACCAGGGGCTTCATAGTCACCAAAAGCTGCCAGGGACAGCATTTTGGCTTCCCAAAGAGGAGTCGACCGGGGCCTTTGTCGCCAGGATAATGCCAGGGCACCATGGATTCAGAATCGCACCCAGAATCACTTCACCCACCCCACCCCTACCCACACACCCCCCCCCCCCCCTCAGCCCCACCAAAACAAGCTCACTCACACTCAGATCCATTTCTTCAGAGTCAGGCACACACAGACGTACCCATACTCAGACTCACCCACACTCAGGCTCACCAAACCCAGACTCCGTCAGAAGCCAGTAGCGACGAGAGCAGAGAGGAGAGAGAGAGAGAGAGAGAGAAAGAGAGAGAGAGAGAGAGAGAGCGGGAGAGAGCGAGAGAGAGAGAGAGAGAGAGGAGAGAGAGAGAGGGAGAGCGGGACGGGAGAGCGGGAGAGAGACGAGAGAGAGAGAGAGAGAGAAGAGAGGAGGGAGAGAGAGATGAGAGAGAGATGAGAGAGAGCGAGCGAGCGAGCGAGCGGAGAGATGAGAGAGGAGACGGAGAGAGAAGAGGAGTTTGAGAGAGCGAGGAAAGAGAGAGAATGAGATGAGAGAGATGGAGAGAGAGAGCGAACGAGGAGACGAGAGAGACGATGAGAGAGAAGAGAGAGAGAGAGAGAGAGAGGAGAGAGAGAAGATAGATAGAGAGAGAGAGAAGAGAGAAAGAGAGAGAGAGAGAGCAAGAGAGAGAGAGAGAGAGAGAGAGAGAGGAAGCGAGAGAGAGGGAGAGGAGAGAGAGAGAGAGAGAGAGACAGAGAGAGAGAGAGAGAGCGGAGAGAGAGAGAGAGACCGGACAAGTAGGCGGACCAGGGTCCGTCCGCGAGGCGCACTGCGGTGCGACAACCCGCAAAACACTATTAGCGGCGGTGCAGCCTTAAGATACGAGGGCGGGCAACAGACCCCCTCCCCCGGCGCATTGCGTCTGAAGCTACGGACGGCGGACAGACTGCGAAGATCTCACGTGTCAGACCGCGTGACGAAGAAGGCCCCAACAAGAAAGGCGACGTGCGGACGCGTGGCTAGGCGGCTTGGCAGACCGCCAGTTGGGCGCTTGGCCGCAGCGCGGCGCGCAGGGACGGGGCACCCCCCGCCCCCGCGCCCTGACACCGTGGACGCGGGGCCACGCGTGCACACGGGCAGGCAGAATGGCGGAGATTAGCGCGGGGCTCCATGCGGAGCGCCGCGGAGCGATGACAGCATAGCATGGAGGGTGAGTGGCGGCGCAGCACCATCGGGCGGGGGTGTAAGCAGCTCGGCGAAAGCACGACCGGCGCGGTGGAGGCGCTGGAGCAAAGGGCCTTGACGGGCTTGGGCAGCGGCAAGGTCGGCGGCGAGAGCTGCGCACCTCTGCTGGAGAGCGGCCGTAGACTGGGACAGCTCGGCTTCGCGGTCGGTGCGGGGTTTTCGGTTTTGTCTTTGCGTTGTTTGTTTTTGTCTTTGGGGTTTTTGTGTTTGTGCGTTCTTTGTTCTTGCGGTTTTTGCTTTTTTTTTTTTGTTGTTTTTTGCTCTTTTGGTTTGTTTTTGTTCTTTTTTTTCTTTTTTTGCGGGGCAGCTGCTCTGTGCCCGCGGCCGCGGGCCTCGCGGCGGGGACGAGGTCATCGGTGCGCCTGGCCAGGCGGTGGACAAGCGCGGCGCGGCGGTCCGTGCGCTGGCGGCCGTCGCCGCGGCGAGGCGTCTGGAGGGTGTCGCGCGGTCCCAGGGCTGAAGCCGCTGGGGCCACGCCCCATGAGGACGGAGGAGCCGCAGCCTCGCAGCCTGCAACAGTAGGAGCGTGGACGGGGCGCGACGGCCTGACTGGCTCAGCGCCCTGCGGGGGGGCTGAAGCCGCCCCCGCGGGCTGGCGCTGGTGGGGGGGCGGGGGTCGGTGGCATGGAGGGACCAATCATGATGCCGTGCGAGGGCTCAGAGGTCGGCCGCGTGACCGGGTGGCGACTCGATGAAGCGGCATCGTCGGCAGCGTGGGGTGTCGGCGGGACGTCGTCTATGCTGCCACCCAATCCGAGGGGATCATAAACGTCCTCGTCGGCGTCTTGGAGGTGAGCGACGTCATCATGTGGGTGCGGTGCCGCTCTCGGTGGCGGAGTCGAGGTGGGCGTCGTGCGGATGCCCGACGGGGCAAGGTTGGCGCTGGCTGGCCCGTCGTCCAGGAAGTCTAGTCCCCCGCCGATGCCGAACGGGTCGTCCTCCTGTTTGTCGTACATCGCCCGTTGGGCCTCGGCCCAGAGCTCGTCCGGGTTCTGCGGGATGTCTGGTCCAGCCGCGGGTGGTGCCTGGTCCGACAGCAGGGGGTTCGGTTCCATTTTGCTGAGTTCAGCCGCTGTAAACCCAGCCCTGCGGTGTGGGAGCGGCAGAGTACGGTGTCTGCGCTCGTAGATGGCGACCCCGTGAAGCACGGTCGCTTGGCGATGTCGTGTTTTGGCAGCTTCAACGATGTCGTCGGGGAGGTTGTGCGTGCGTGCCGCCGCTGTGGCAAGGGCGTCGGCCTGACGGTTGAACTCCTCCGCGATGGGCCCGATGAGCCCAAGGTCGATGCCCAGGTCTCCCAGGTGGCTGGCGACTTTTTCGGCGCGAAACATGTCGGGCTTGGCCATGACACATCGGT
>CAUYUJ010014732.1:182500-187500 GCA_963575745.1 Prorocentrum cordatum | reverse complement strand
CGCGCGCGTTCATGTCAGAATCCTACCGAACACAGTGTGTTTGCAAGCATTTCAACATAAAAACATAAAAAAAACCAATGTTTTTTCACAAAAATTGTACAACTTTCCCGCCCGGGCTCTCTTGCTGAAATCATAGGAAAACCATAGGAATCTTAAGAGTTCTGTCAAATCCAGCGATTTCACGTCATCGCGCGGTGCACTCGCGATGCTCTGTCATGCACCCAGGCCGCGAATCCTGTGCAAAAAATACCACAAAGAGCACACTCGCGCGTTCATGTCAGAATCCTACCGAACACCGTGTGTTTGCAAGCATTTCAACATAAAAACATCAAAAACCCAATGCTTTTTCACAAAAATGCTTTGGGGTGTCCTGTCAGACCGTCGGGCTTCCTCCGGCCACCTCTGGCTTCCTGCGGTGTACCAGGCCATTCTCGACTCGTCTGGCAATGCGTGCGCGGCATTCAACACGCGCTCGCCAGTTCCCGTCGGCAACCGCCATCGCGGCCGCATCAGCTGTACCAAACCGGCTGGCCGGTGTGACTTCGGCCCCCAGTTGTGCCAGCTTTGCTTCTTATGTTGTGGGAGGGCGGGTGGGACTGGGCATGCCATGCTTGACTCGCTCGAGCTGGCTAGCTTGACTCCTACTCCTACTCCTACTCCTACTCCTTCTCCTCTTCCTTCCCGCCTCGGTCCTGGATCCTCCCTCCCCTCCTCTCCTCTTCACCCTCTACACTCCTCTTTCGTTCGTCCCGCCCCGGCGCCAGCGCCACACCCGCGGGGTCTCCCGAGGTACCCCTCGCCGGCGCTGGTTCCCTGCAGCTCCTTCTGGGCGGCGCAGAACTCGTCGGTGACGGAATTGCTAGAGAGCAGGGTCGGGAACCTGGCTGCCAGGAGGAGGAGGAGGAGGAGGAGGAGGCAGGGAGGGAGGGAGGGAGGGGGGAGGGAGGGAGGAGGGAGGGAGTAGGAAAGACTGCGTGTTTGGACTGCGTGGTACAAGGGGGGCCCTCGGGGCAGGTCCACCCCGTTGCAAGCGCCAACCACCCTGGAGGGCCAACGATCGCCTCTGGCGGGACGTCACGGGACAACCAGCCATGTCACCCCAGCCTGGCCCGAGAGGAGGGGGAGGGAGAGGAAGGAGGGAGTAGGGGGGGAGAAGGGAGGAAAGAGGACAAGGGGGAGGGAGAGGGGGAGGGGCGGGGGCGGGGGAGGGGGGGGGAGAAGAGGGAGGAGGAGGAGCAGGAGGAGGAGGAGGGAGGAGGAGGAGGAGGAGGAGGAGGAGGAGGGGAGGACGAGGACGAGGAGAAGGAGGAGGAGGAGGAGGAGGAGGAGGAGGAGCGCGAGCACGAGCACGAGGAGGAGGGAGGAACAGGAGGGGCGGAGGGCTGGGCAGCAGCGGCGGCGGGAGCAGCGGCGGCTTCGGGGGCGGGGGCGGCGGCGGCGCACGTGCTCGCGTCCGGCTTGGCGTTCTCGATCGTCTGGCCGTTCTGCGTGTAGAATCGGCGCACCTCTCCGGGAGCGGCGGCGCGCGCTGGGGGCCTCGGGGCCCCCTCAACGGGGGCGTGGCCAAACGGGAGCGCAGGCTCTTCCATACACGCCGTCGCGCACAGTAGGGATGCACGGTAGAGATGCAGGGGCCCTGGAAGGCCACGTCGGCACTCTTCGAGCGGGGCGCGGCCAGCCAAAGGGACCAAAGATAGGTCGGAGGGGGAAGGATGCAGGGATAGCCTTGGACAATCGCTCGTCACTACTATCCGCGTTGGCTGTGACTGTGCCCCCCGTTTACGGAGCCCAGGCCAAATCGGTGGCGACCGATCTCGAGGGTAGCGACCAGACAAATCTGGCATCCAATGATTACCCGTCGGTCGGATGAAGTAGATAAAAACATGGAGCAGGAAGGCGGACAAAGCAGATTTGGGCTCAGGCCTTGCCAGAATAATAAACAAGCACAGCAAACGCAAATCGACTCTTGAAGTAGGAAGGCGCGTGAACTAGAATGGGATCAGGGAAATCCAAAAATGCATTAGTAGCCTCCTAGATGGGGTCGAAGGATCGCGCCGCATCGCCGATACATCGGCGATGCATCGCCGATGCATCGGCCATGCACTGGCGACGTCGGCGATGCATCGGCGCCATCGGCGTGGAGAAAATCGGGCCTCACATCGAGCCGCATCGCTGATGCATCGCCGGTGCATCGGCGATGCGGCGAGATCCTCCGACCCCGCCTGCTCCGACCCCATCTAGGAGGCCTAGGTGCATTCTGTCAACCACTGGCGTGTAGAGAAGACCTGCGCCGCCAAGGTCCCGCGACGTCTTGGTCGTGGCCAGCCTGTTCCTTCGGAGACCCCAAACGAAACGGTGCGGTGACAGACCGTGCGGTGTGGTCACCGCAGGGTCCGTCCCGTCACTGACTCACCGCACGGTGTGGTCACCACCCCGCTTGGGGGCCCCCGAGCCTCTCGAGCCGGGCCGCCCCCCCCGGGGGCTGCGCCGCGGCAACCTGCCGAGAGGCCGGCGCGGCCGCCTCGGGTTGGGGCCCGCGGCGCGCAGGCCCTGCCCTGGCTCGTGAGCGTTGTCTAGTTCGGCGTCTCGACGGTGGGCAGAAGGGGGGGGAAGGGGGGGAAGGGGGGGGGTTCTGGCTCCAGACCTCTGCTGAATGCGACGGCTTGTAGCACTGCGTTCTGTGGGGGAGGCTCTACCTGCTTGAAACAGGCGCCAAAAGCAGCCGGGATCTGCTGCATGGGGGGGAAGGGGGGGGCGACGGCCCGCGCCGATCGGCAAAGCAATGAAGAAGACAACGATCATCAGGGGGGAAAGGGGGATGAAGAAGACAACGATCATCAGGGGGGAAAGGGGGGAAGGCTCCTCAAAGCCTGTTTTGTATTGTTCGCGATAGCGGGCGTGATCTGGGGAGAAGGGGGGGCGGTTCGCCCCCCCTGATCATATCACAGCGGGGGCCGCCGGAAATCCGAGATCCTCGGGGAATCCGCAGGGCATCTTTTTCCAAAGGTGAGCATAGTAGCGTGACGTGATCTGAGGGGGAGATGCCTCTCAATAAAAGGACCCCTAGCCCTTTGAGAGGGGACCTAAGTTAGGAGGGCCAAAACCGTTAGGGGTAGGGGGTCTCTCCTGCGGATGTATCAAACCAAACCACCCAGAATTATGATCCCTAATGCAGCGACGGGGACCTCAGTGAGGCCTCGTCTTCACTCTGTTATTAGGGCTGGGTGGTCTTTTATCCTCGATGAGGAAAGGGCCGATCACGGCCGTTATCGCCCAGACCTTAAAAACAAAGAGGCTCTCATAGAAACAAGGGCACTCCTAGGAACCCCCCTCTGCGCGTGGCCGACTGGCGGGTGAAGGCCGCGGCGGCGGTCGGGATCTACTGACCCAGGCAAGTCCACACTCGGGACAGTCAGGCCTTGCGAGATCCTTCAAAACCCTGCAGGATCCTGCAGGATCCTGCACGCTGACCCGGGTCAGTGCACCCCTGGCCCTGCGGGATCCTGCAAGCTCCAGCGCTCTAGCTGTGAGACCCCCGTTTGCACTGACACCCGTCCCTTGAGCCCCGAGGCATGGCCTTGGAGAGCTTGCCAGTGTCGGTGCCGTCCTCGGTGATCCGCCGACCCCGTCCGACACGGGAGTGCTGGGGGTGCGTCGAGCGCGGGGCCCTGCCTGACCGGCCCTGGGCGGCGGTGCCTCTCCCCTGCCGGACCCTCTCGCGCCGAAAAAAAAAAGAAAAACGGCGGGAGGCTCTCGGTATTTTTTCCGGCGGGCCTCCAAATGAGGAGGCCTCCAACGGAGGAGGAGGAGGAGGAGGAGGAGGAGGAGGAGACGCTGTGAAAAAATCACGAGGAGGGTGTCTGGGTCCTCCGCTGATCCCCTTCGTCTGCATTACAGAAAGCCAGGCCTAATGTGGATCGAGTCGCGAGATCGGATCAGATCGGGTCACAAACCTATGGCCACGACTGGCCCAAAAACCAAAAGCAACGCCCGATCCAAATTGCCGCAGTCGCCAAAAGCCCTCTGCCAGAGACCCCCAACGACATCATATGCGCGAGAGAGCAGCAACGCTGCGGCTACCGCACTCAATCCTCTCTCTTTATATCTCTCTTGCCCGACACCCCAGTAGGAGGATGACTCTCCATCGTCAGGAGTGGACTGGAACGGCGTCAGCCTCACTGATAAATTGCGTCACCACCTGAGACCACACTGCACTATTGGCCCTGTCTCCCTGTCTCCCAGTCTCCCTGTCTCCCCGTCTCCCCGTGCTCCCCGTCTCCTCCTCCTCCTACTCCTCCTCCTCCTCGTCCTCCTCCTCCTGCTCTTCCGTTGCATGGTGATCCTCATCCTCCAGATGCTTGGCCTCCCCCTACTCCTACGCCGCCTGCGGCCTCCCCCCTTTCCCACGTGTTGGTCTCCCTTCTCCTGCTTCGGATGTTGCCAGACGGGTCCCTGGCCCAAGGTGCCCCCAGGATCTCCAGGGAGGCCCCCTACGGGCCTCCAGAGTTCCCCTCACGAGGCGCAGGGGGCGCCAGGGGCGCTGGAAGGGAGCGAAAAGCTGGGGGCACCCTGGGCAAGGACCACGTCTAGCACCACCGGGCTGCTGCTGCTGCTCATGCAACTCCTGCTCGTGCCCCCTGCTCCTCCGCCCGCTCCGTCGACCTCCGTTCCCCACTGCCTCGGCGTCCTCCCCCTCGCCCTCCCCCTCCTCCCCCCTCCTCCTCCCCGCCGCGCATCCCCTCCTCCTCCTCCTCCTCCTCCTCCTCCTCCTCCTCCTCCTCCTCCTCCTCCTCCTCCTCCTCCTCTTCCACTTCCTCCACCTCCTCCTCATCATCATCAAGCACCAGCAGCAGCATCAGCAGCATCAGCAGCAGCATTCGAATCAGCAGCAATAGCATCATCATCATCATCATCATCATCATCATCATCATCATCATCATCATCATCATCATCATCATCATCATCATCATCATCATCACATCATCATCATCATCATCATC
>CAUYUJ010014732.1:177500-180000 GCA_963575745.1 Prorocentrum cordatum | reverse complement strand
AGCATCAGCATTACCATCAGCATCATCATCATCAGCATCATCAGCATCATCATCATCATCATAATCATCATCATCCCCGCCCTCCTCGTCCTCCTCTTCCTTCTTCTCCTTCTCCTCGTCCTCCTCCTCCTTTTTTGTCCATCCCTCCTCCTCCTCCTCCGCCTCCTCCTCCACCTCCGTCCTCGGTTCTTTTCTCGCACGCAACGAGAGACACCAGACAACAACCACAGTCAAGGCACAGCCAAAACATGTCCCGGCGCCCGCCCTGCCGCCAACGCTACGCACGAAGCGCACCTCCTCTCGTGGTCGCCCCCGCGCCTGGGCAAGCGGCGCAGAGGCCGCCACGAGAGGGCAGATCGGCGAGCCGCCGCCATAGTGTCCTCGCCCGGTGCGCCGTGCCCGCCACGCCGCCGCTGGTGGCCGCCGCTAGCGGCCAACGGTGCCAGAGGCCCCGCGCACGCTGGCCTCGGCAGACCACGCTGCCACGAACGAAGGCGTGGCCTGGGCACGCCGAGGGCTGGGAGCACGCGCGCGGCTGGAGCCACGCGTGACGCACGCGGAGGCCGCTCGCCGGATGCACGGGAAGGGAGCCGGCGCGCCTGGCCGCGCGAGGTCCAAGCGCTGGAGCGGCGTGCGGCCGCGTGCGTGCCCGGCGGCCGCGCGGGCCTGCCGCGCCGCGCACCTGCCGAGGGCGGCTCCCTGGCCTGCTTGCCCTCGCCTGGAGGGCGCCGCGTGCAGCACACGCCTGCTGCTCGTTTCTGCGCCAGCCCCTCGCGCGGCTCCGCACATCCGGGGCGCTCGTGATCCACGGGGCGCGGGCTCGGCGATCTATCCCGGCAGGCCCGGGAAGCAGAACCTCGAGCGCTCGGCCGCCGACCCCGCGCTGCTGCTGGCGTTCGACTCGCCCCAGATCGCGTAGCCGCAGGTGAAGTCTGGCCTGGTGTCCGACACCCCGAGCCGGCCGAACATGCAGCCCTGCACGACGACGCCCAGGACGTCCGCGAGGGCGATGCCGAGGGAGTCGGCCAGGGAGGCGGAGCTGAGCGCCAGCTCGGCGTCCCTCTCCTCCTGCTCCCTGGCGATCAGGCTGAACGCGCCGACGTAGACCCCACCACCCAGGAAGCCCACGACCAGGCAGGGGGCCAGGAGCCACCAGCTCCCGTGATGGGCCTGTTGTCCACCACCACCACCACCATAAGTTGGAGAGGGGAAGAAGGAGGAGGACGAGGAGGAGGAGGAGGAGGAAGAGGAGGAGGAGGAGGACACCCTCCCCCTCCAACTCGTGGTGGTGGTGGTGGAAAGCAGGCCCGTCGTCCCGGCCTCTGCGGCCGCCGCCCACCAGAAGAGCAGCACCATGGCCGCCTGCAGGGCGCCGCCCAGCCACAGGGCGGAGCGGCAGGTGCAGACTCCGCCAAAGGAGGAGCGCGAGATGCACACGCCCACCTGGTAGGCGAAATTCGACCACCGATCCGCCACCGCGACGTGAGCACCGAGCGAGCCCCTCGGGTACCCAAATCACGGCATGCGCGCCATTAGGAACGCTAAATTCTTCGAGGCCTCCCAGATGCGGCCCGAGTAGAGCTGGGGTCGGAGGATCTCGCCGCATCGCCGATGCACTGGCGATGCGTCGCCGATGCAGCGGCCATGCACTAGCGACGTAGGCGATGCATCGGCGGCGTCGGCGTGGAGAAGATTGGGCCCCGCACCGCGCCGCATCGCCAACGCATCGCCGATGCATCGGCGACGCGGCGCGAGCCTCCGACCCCATCAGCGCGGACCCCGTCTTGGAGGCCCAGAGCTGCGCAGAGGAGACGGGACCTCTTGCTGCCCGCGAGGAGCTTCGGCCGCGAAGAGAGGTCCCCCGACCCCCGAGTCTCGGAGGAGCGACCGGAAGCCGGGAGCCCCGCCCGCACCCGAACGTTGTTTCCTTGCATCAGCGCGCCTTGACTGCGGTCCTCGATACGAAAAGGGGCCCAGGGGCACACAGAGAAATAGACACAGATCCCAGGATTCCCCATGTGTTCCTATACATCTTCTGGGTCTTCCTCCTTCCCCCCCCCCCGCGTCCCATATCTTCCCATATTTCCTTGAAGGTCGACGATCGATTGTGTCTGTGTTATCCCCCTCCTGAGACACGCACTGCATGTTGGACATGACGTTCGCGTGCCCAGGGCACCCGACTCGCGTGGGGGCTCCTGGGCATGCTTTGGGGGGCGCGCAGCGCAGCGCCCTGGAAGCGCCCACGGAACCCAGACGTCCAATGAGACGGACCCCAAAGATCCATCCATCCTGCAACTGTCTTGGGTCGGGCGTTGGCAGAAGTGGGTTTAGGGGGACCTGGTTTTGTCATGTGTACCGGGGGGCGCCCCCCCCGTCCCATTCCACTAACCGGAATTGCCGTCACCCGAAAAGCATCAGCTACGGCATACCTGGTTTAGTGATTCCAATCCATATTTTGGGCTTCGGGGACCAATCAATAACCGGCTCCCCTTAAGCGGGG
>CAUYUJ010014732.1:105000-172500 GCA_963575745.1 Prorocentrum cordatum | reverse complement strand
ACACTTTGATTGAATAGAGCACGCATGGCTCCAAAATACGACTTCCCCTTGCCCTGGGAATGCAGAGGACATGAGACACTATGCACAAGACACACGCCGTACCCTGGGTTTGGCAAGGTCGACCTACGCCTACGCCTCACGGAAAGAACAATATATCGGACAATTGCCCCGTGAGCATCGTTTAACTGATCCCCATACCCACCAGCGTGGGCTGGGCCCAACTGGCCGATGTACCCCCCCTGATGGGGATAGCTGCTGCTATCTTCGGGTTTCGAGGGGCAAATCCCCAACCCAGGTGGTGAGACGGTGGGGCTCGAGCTGTGGCTGGGGATGGGGACAGGGATCGGTTAAACGATACTGACCCCAGCCACCCCTCCGGCCAACCCCAACCAACCTTCCGGCCAAGTCTGGCCTTCCCCAGCAGCCGCTCCAGGCCTACCCATCCAGCCAACCCTGGCAAGGGCAATCTTCCCAGACGGCTGGCGCTGGAAAGATGGCGTGCAGTGTCCATCTCCGGAGAGCACGGTATCCCTGAGAAGCGATCCCCCCGCGAGGGCTCCTTCTGTGCACGCCATGCCCCCTGCCAGAGCTTCTTCGGTGCACGCCATGCCCAAGGTGGGAGATGGTGTGCGCGAAGCGGACTGGCGGCGCCAAATCGCACGCTATCTTTTCAACGCCAACCGTAAGATCTAACTTTAGGTCGGGCCTGTCCCCCTACAGGGGGACTGTGGACTAAAAATTAAAAATAGCTAAAAGATACCCCAAACATTTCCAAAGATGGTCAAAAAATCGTCCCCCGACAATTTTTTGACTATTTTTGAACATTCTCCCTGTAGAGGGACAGGCCCGACTCAAATCTAACTGCCGAATTCTCGGCTGGAGTGCCCTTTGGAGCGCGGCGCGTCGGCCGCGGCGCGCGGTGCGACGACCGTGGCTTGCGTGCTGTAAGGCCTGGCCCCCGCAGGCGCCCCCCCCGAGAGCCGCGCGCCACAGGTCACCCCAGCGAGGGGTCGCTCCCTCACGCACAGCCGACACTCGGCCGCACTCGGGGATCTGCTGGCCCGGGTTCGGAGGGCACCAACCATACACCAACACCGATCCTGGCCGGGATCACCCTGGGCCAAGGACCGGTGTACATGTGCCGTCTTGCCCAAGGCAGGAGGGCGTATACTCCAAGCCTGGGCCCAGGGTGATCCTGGCCAGGATCGGTGTTGGTGTATGGTTGGTGCCCTCCTACGGATTGCGAGGCGGGGATTTATCCACATCCACCGCCTGGGAACCGACGTCCTGGTGCCCCAGCGGGCGGCGGATATGGCTAGATTTCGGCCCCAGGGGGGCCCGAATATGTCCATATCCACCGCCTGCCGAGGCTCCGAAAACTGACCCTCCAGGCGGTGGTCATGTAAAATTCCCGCCTCGGACGGGTCAGTCCAAACCGAGGCCAGTCAGGCCTTGCAGGACCCTGCAAGATCCTGCAAGAGCCTGCACCCAAGCCCGGGTCGATGCGACCCTGGCTCTGCAGCATCCTGCAGGATCTGGCACCCTGACTGACCCCCGTTTGCATCGACCCGTCTCCTGAACCCCGGCGCAGTCTCGTGTTGGGAAAACCAACAGGTACCGATACCGCTACTCTCCAGACCTCTCCCGGTGTGTGTGTGTGTGTGAATGTGTGTGTGTGTGTGGGGTGTGGGGGGGGGGGGGGTGTGAATGTGTGTGTGAATGTGTGTGAATGTGTGTGAGAATGTGTGTGTGTGTGTGTGAGAATGTGTGTGAATGTGAATGTGTGAGAATGTGAATGTGTGTGAATGTGTGTGAATGTGTGTGAATGTGTGTGTGTGTGTGTGCGTGCGTGTGTGCGTGCGTGCGTGCGTGCGTGTGTGCGTGCGTGTGTGTGTGTGTGTGTGTGTGTCTGTGTCTGTGTCTGTGTCTGTGTCTGTGTCTGTGTCTGTGTCTGTGTCTGTGTCTGTGTCATTGTCTGTGTGGTGTGTTGTGTGTGTGTTGTGTGTGTGTGTGTGTGCGTGTGTGCGTGCGTGCGTGCGTGTGCGCGTGCGCGTGCGCGTGCGCGTGCGCGTGCGCGTGCGCGTGCGCGTGCGCGTGCGCGTGCGCGTGCGCGTGCGCGTGCGCGTGCGCGTGCGCATGCGCGTGCGCGTGCGCGTGCGCGTGCGCGTGCGCGTGCGGGTGTGGGTGTGGGTGTGTGTGTGTGTGTGCGTGCGTGCGTGCGTGCGTGCGTGTGCGTGTGCGTGCGTGCGTGCGTGCGTGCGTGCGTGTGTGTGTGTGTGTGTGCGTGTGCGTGTGCGTGTGCGTGTGCGTGTGCGTGTGCGTGTGCGTGTGCGTGTGCGTGTGCGTGTGCGTGTGCGTGTGCGTGTGCGTGTGCGTGTGCGTGTGCGTGTGCGTGTGCGTGTGCGTGTGCGTGTGCGTGTGCGTGTGCGTGTGCGTGTGCGTGTGCGTGTGCGTGTGCGTGTGCGTGTGCGTGTGCGTGTGCGTGTGCGTGTGCGTGTGCGTGTGCGGGTGCGTGTGCGTGTGCGTGTGCGTTTGCGTGTGCGTGTGCGTGTGCGTGTGCGTGTACGTTTGCGTGTGCGTGTGCGTTTGCGTGTGCGTGTGTGTGTGGGTGTGTGTGTGAGTGTGGGTGTGTGTGGGGTGTGTGTGTGTGTGGGTGTGTGTGTGTGTCCTGATCAGAATTTCGAGGCGAATCCAGCGGTGGCGACGAGGGCCTCCCAGGAGGCACAAAAAATGGCAAAACGGGCGAAGGGTAGGGGTAGGAACACTTCTTCCTCCTCCGACACGTGCTCCGCGCCGGGCCACCGTGATGGGCTTCGAGGAGTCCACCCGCGCGCCCGGGCCGAAGAAGTCCATGGCCCCTGGGCGGCGGCGCGGCCAGGCGGGGGCGCGGCGCTCCACGGGGCGCGACGGACGTGGGGGGGGGGGGCGGCAGCTGGACGCGCGGCAGGAGGAAGACGACCCGAGAGGCGGAGGCGCGCGTCCTGGGGGCCAGCAGGCAGGAGGAGGAGGAGCTCCGCCCAGCGAAGGCGAACAGCGCGACCTGGGTCAAAAAACCTTGCCGCCGAATTCCGTGCCAAGGCGCGCCGAAGATTGGCGGCCCGCATATCCCCGTTCCACATTGTGCGCGCCGCGGAGAAGCCCGGCACACGGTGGCAGAGACTCGTCTTCGGGGCCTCCGCTCAAAACCAGCCCGCCCATCAGTGATGGTCCTGTTTTCTTCCACCACCACCACAAGTTGGAGGGGGAAGGAGGTGGAGGACGAGGAGGAGAAGGAGGAGGACGAGGAGGAGGAGGAGGTGGAGGAGGAGGAGGAGGACGTGGAGGAGGAGAACCCCCTCCCCCTCCAACTTCTGGTGGTGGTGGTGGACAACAAGCCCATCAATCAGGACGGGCGCTCACCGCGGCGGCGCGGAGGCGGGCGGAGGCTCTCGGGAACCGACTCTGAGGGCTCGAGGGCGAGCGGCGGCGCCCTCGGCAAAAATCGCGGCGCTCGGCCGCCGTCGTGCCCCGCGCGGGGCGGGGCCTGGCCGAGGCCCTCAGGCCCTGCCCTGCTCCATCACGACCTTCATGGCCTCCTGGCCAGCGGTGTCGGCGTCGAGGCGCGCCTGCTCCTGCTTGCTCCACTGGCCCAGCTCGTTCTCCATGTCCGCGCGCGCCTGGTCGAACTCGGCGTTCCAGCTGTCGAAGGCCGCCTCGGCCTCCGGGACGGTCTCGAAGACGCCGAGCAGGTACTTGAAGCCAAAGGCGTCGATAGCCTCCGACTTGTACAGCTTGTCAGCGATACCCCAGGGGTGCCTGAACGAGATCTCGTCCACGGCAGGGATCTTCTCGAGATCCGCCAGAAACTCCTCGTCCAGTGGGGGCATCTTCTTGCCGGACTTCTCCTCGAACACCCTCCAGATTTCCTTCATGACATCGGCCTTGGTCTTGTACAAATCCTTCGACTGAGACTTGAAGAAATTCTTCATGTCCGTGACGTCCTTCTCAATCGTCTCGCGGGCCTTATAGTATCCCAAAATCAGGTCGGTGGTGACCTTCTCGACCGCCTTTTTGTAGTCGTCATCCGACACGCCAAACTGCTCCTTCCAGGCAATGAGATTGGCGCCGACCTCGTTGATATCTTGAAACAAGCATCTGGGAAGCACCAGGCTGAACCTCTCGCCGACCGGAGGAACCTCCACAGGAACCCCCGCATTCTCGACCGCCTTCACCAACATGTCGTGCGAGTCCGTGTCATTGTTCTGGAAATAGTACACGTCCTTCATCGGGGAGCTGCTCGGCCAAAACTCCCCCCTGTACGCGGCGTGCGTGGTCCTCAACGCGGCGAAATGGTAGCGGCGCTCCGCGTCGCGGTCGATCTCGACGATCCGGCTCTTCAGCCTGAAGTCCATCTTGGACTCGGTGCCCTTGAACAGCAGGCCGTCAGGGTCTGGGGCCTCAGACCCCGGCTCCTTCTTGTAGTCGTCGGCCTCCGCCTCGAAGAACTTGCCGAGGATCTTCGAGAAGGACTGCACCTTCTCGTCCGGCAGGTCCTTCTTGAACTCGTCGGACTTGCGGAACTTCTTGTTGAACTCCCCCGCCGCCTGCTTCTTCAGCATGGTGCTCTCCTCTGGCGTGAGGGAGCCCCTCCACGCCTCGAAGTCCTCCTTGAAGCCGCGCGCGGCCGTCCGCGAGGAGCGCCCCGCGGGCGCCGCCGAGGGCGCGACGAAGGTGCGCGAGACGGCGGCCAGGGCGGCGGCTGCCGCCAGCGAGGCCGGCACGAGGCTCCTGCGGCGAGCGGCGGCGCTGGCCGGCATCCCCGCAGAGGCCCTGGAACCGCTCCCTGGAGGGGAGGCTGATCGGGGGCGGCGTCGGGCAGGGGGCCTGGCGGCGGTCGTTTCGAGAAAGTGCGGCCTGAGCCAAAATGGCTCCGGAGGAGGACGACGACGACGAGGAGGACGAGGAGGAAGAGGAGGAGGAAGGGAGACAAGAGGAAGACGACACGGGACCACAAAACCGTGTGGTGACGGACCGCGTGGTGGCCTCGGAAGCCCCAACGGCCTCCCGGCGCGGTCCGTCCCAAGTGGTGATTTGGGAGCTGGGATGCCCCAGGCGCCCGAACCATCCGCGGAGAACGACCCAAGCCCCAAGACCGTGCGGTGGCCCCGAAACCCACTGGCTCACCACAGGGTGCGGTCACCACTCAGTGTGGGGAGCCCCGAGCCCACGTACAAGGCCCCGCGTCCGAAACGAGACCGAACCGACAGCAAACCCGCGACCGACTGAAACCGACAGGCCGCAACTCCGACCGAACTATATATGTATATCTATATCTGTATACATATGAATAAGTATATCGATATGTATATACGTGTGTATGTATGTATGAATGTATGTATGAGTATATGCGTGTCAGCCAGCGAAGACCCCTGGCGGTGTTTCTAACAATGGATGGTGTGTCATCGACGTGGAGCAATATACTGGTGCGATCTATGTAGTGCAGTTAATTGCTGTTCGCAATGACTTGTCCACTCCACTGCTCGCGCAAACATCCCAACCACCCACCCGCAACTTGGTTTGCAAAGTCTCTTAAGACCGTGACGGTGGGTACCACATGGCACTTGGCAACAACAGCGACGCCGACGACGACAGCGACAACGACGGTGACGACGCCGCCGACAACGACTACGACGACACCGACGACGTCTCCAACGACTTCGACGACGACGACGACGACGACGACGACGACGACACCGACGACGACGACGACACCGACGCCGACAACGACGACGATGACAACGACGACGACGATGACGACGCCGACGACGACGATAACGACGACACCGACGACGACGACGACGTCAACGACGCCGACGACGACGACGACGACGACGGCGGCGACGACGACGACGCCGACGTCGACGACGACGAAGACGACAACGACGCCGACGCCGACGACGACGACGAAGACGACGACGACGTCGCCAACGAAGACAACGAGGAAGGAGGGAGGACGACGACGGCGACAACAACGACAACGACGAGGGAGGAGGGAGGACGGCGACGACGCGAACGACGAAGAAGGAGGAAGGACGGCGATGCAGACGACGGCAACGACGAGGGAGGAGGGACGACGACGACAACGACGACGACGACGACGACGGCGACGAAATAGGAGGGACGACGACGAGACGCCGACGACGGACGACGACGACGACGAGGGAGGAGGAGGAAGGACGACCACTGCGACAACGACGAGGAAAGACAGAGGACGACGTAGGCGACGACGACGACGACGACAACGACGCGGAAGGAGGGAGGACGGCGACGACGACGACGACGACGACGACGCAAGAGCGCGCGCGCGCACGCTTTTGTTGAAAATCCGTGTTGCAAAACCTTGTGTTGTTGTAGATTGTTTGGGAACTCGATTTTGAATTCCTTCCGAAACCGATGGGTTTTGAAAGTTTTCGGTATACGCGCGCGACGACGCGCGCGTCTGCACTTCGTCCCAGCTTTTGCAGGGGATTCTCGCGACGGCACACGCGCAAGGGCGTTCGACAGATTTCGACATGAGCGCGCGCGAAGCCCGTTTGGTAGCGTTTTGTAAAATTCTTGAAAAACCTATGGTTCTCTTAAGATTTCGCAAGAGCTTCCGCAGAAGCTTTTTTAGCAACTCTGTGTTGCGAAACCCTGTGTTTTTGTATGTTTTTTGGAATCTCGATTGCGAAATCCTTCCCGCACCGAACGTTTTTTGAAGGATTTCGGCATGCGCGCGCGACGACGCGCGCGTGCGCATTTCGTCTCATCTGTTGCAAGAAATTCGCGAAAAAGTGCTATATTAGAACAAAAAATGTCACCGCATACTGTTTTTTACAAGGGAACCTGAGGGGGGGGAAACCGGTTTGGCTGGGATGCTATGATTTCATATTTAGGATGGACGAGTGTGCAGAATATATATATATATATATACATATATATATGAATTCATACTATCCCAGGGGGAACCGATAAGTCCGGGGGGGGTAGACTCTATTCTCTTTTTAGAAAGGAGAATTCACTTGCCGAACTTGAAGTTGTCAACTCCAGTGCTCGCGCAATCATCCCACCCACCCACCCGCAACTTGGTTTGCAAAACCCATGCGGGACCGAGCACAGATATCGCTCCGGGGTCGTCTTGGAGCCCTTGGGGGCGTCTCAAGAGCGCCCCAAGAAGGCCGGAAAAGCAAGACGGCCGACGACGACGACGACAACGACGAGGACGGCGGCGACGACGACGACGCCGAGGTCGACGACGACGACGAAGACGACGACGCCGACGCCGACGACGACGACGAAGACGACGACGACGTCGCCAACGAAGACGACGACGAGGGAGGAGGGAGGACGACGACGGCGACAACGACGACAACGACGACAACGACGACAACGAGGGAGGAGGGAGGACGGCGACGACGCGAACGACGAAGAAGGAAGGACGGCGACGCCGACGACGACAACGACGAGGGAGGCGGAAGACGACGACGAGACGACGACGACAACGACGACGACGACGGCGACGAAATAGGAGGGACGACGACGAGACGCCGACGACGGACGACGACGACGACGACGACGACGACGACGACGACGACGACGAGGGAGGAGGAGGAAGGACGACCACTGCGACAACGACGACGGAAACGACCACGACGCCAAAGAGGACGACGACGACGACGAACACGAGGAAAGACACGGGACCACGTAGGCGACGACGACGACGACGACGCGGGAGGAGGGAGGACGGCGACGACGACGACGACGACGACGACGACGACGCCGCAAGAGCGCGCGCGCACGCTTTTGTTGAAAATCAGTCAGTGGACGCGCGATTTTGAAATCCTTCCAAAACCGATGGGTTTTGAAGGATTTCGGCGTACGCGCGCGACGACGCGCGCGTCTGCACGTCGTCCCATTATTGGCAGAGGATTCTCGCGACGGCACACGCGCAAGGGCGTTCGACAGATTTCGACATGCGCGCGCGACGCCCGTTTGGTAGCATGTTGTGAAAATCTTGAAAAACCAAAATGGTTTTCTTAAGATGTCGCAAGAGCTCGCGCGTAAGCTGTTTTAGCAAATCAGTGTTACGAAACCCTGTGTTTTTGTATGTTTGTCCCAACCATCCTGTGGTGTTGGGTCCTCGTTTTGAAGAGACAGCGCCCCGCGTCTCACCTCCTCCTCTCCTCCTCCTCCACCTCCTCTCTCCTATCATCACCATCATAATCATCCTCACCATCATCATCATCGAAATCATCGACGTTATCATCACCACCATCATCATCATCATCATCATCATCATCATCATCATGGTCATCAGAATCACCCATTTCGGCACACCCCTCACACGCTTCGCGGCCCCATAGGGAGCTCCACCGAAGGCCCCAGTGGCAGGGTTCGCATGGCGGCCCCGCCCCATTTTGGCGCACCCCTCACGAGGATCGTGGCCCCATAGGGAGCTCCACCGAAGGCCCCAGTGGCCTGATTCGCATGGCGGCCACGCGTTGATCGACGTTCGACTGAGCGTGCAGCGAGAAACTTTTGCTTTGGACTCAAGTACATGTTGAAAGATCATATGGGCATGGAGTACGTCATTAAAGTGAACGACGAATCGCCATACCAGGTCCACGTAGGAGGAGAATTAGCACTAAAAGTGACAACAACAGATACAAGTTTGAAACGGGAGTGGTTTAACAAGTGGGGCGAGTGGGACGACCTCCAGCAGCACGAGAAGCTCAAAGAACTTACGTCCAAATGTGACGATTTGGTTTGCAGAGCTTCGTCGGGAATGAAAGGAGGTCCCAAAGGGCAGTCCAAAGGAGGGGGGAGATTTTGAGAAACGCGGCAGGTGCCGATCGAGGCCGGAACCGGCACCGACGCCGACGCACCATCACCACCGGCGACGACGACGGCAGGAATGGGCAAAGTTACCAGCCTGCCACACCTACCTCAGGAAGCTCACCGGCCCCTTCATGGACGACCCCTCGCAGGAACACGTGTACCTCTCCAATCTCTTTTTCCGCATTCCTCTACTCTGGAATCTGTGCCGGAGATGGGCAAAGTTACCGCTACCGCGCACGGTTTACACGGGCGTCCTCATCAGCACCCCCACGCACATGTTCACAGTGATCCTGATGTTTCCTTTTCGTCTTCTCCAGGGGCTGTTACGGAAATGGGCAAAGATACCATTACCGCATTTGCTTCTACTTCAAGTTTTGGCTACACATCTCCACGTATTTTCTTTGAAAGCGCTTTCATATCACCAGCAATTGCCAACGAAGGTACAGAGTTTGAGACTTTATCTGATCAGGGCGACAATGATACATCGCTCGATTTTTCTTCTGCTATCGCACCGTCTTCGATTCCACCCACTCCACAATCGCGAAGTTCATGGGGCAGGCCTCGCACAGCATGCTTGCCGACATCGACGATTAGACTGGGCTCCTGGAACGTGGAAGGTCTGAGGGGGGATTCGCAGGTTAAGTTCACAGAGTTGTTCGGCACAATGCGAAAGCAGAACATCGATATATTATGCATACAAGAGACGCACTTGCATGGTACAGATTACTACAAACATGAAGAGGGTTTTCTGGTTTGCTTGTCAGGGGAACTTGATGCAAACAAACGTTCAGATGCCGGGGTCGGCTTCATAGTTGCACCATGGGCCGAAAAATCAGCAGTTGCGTTCCATGCCTCTTCGCCAAGACTCGCCTCCCTGAGAATAAAGATCGTTGGCGGGATGCTAACCCTCATCACCGCTTACGCGCCACACAGTGGACACCATGAACAGGTCAGGCGCGACTTCTACTCCGACCTGGACGCATACATCCGGCCGACAACGCCTCACAGCACTACTATGATTCTGGGGGATTTCAATGCCAGACTGTTGATTCAGAACAAGGGCGAAGAGCACATTATTGGAAAGCATGTTTACCTTGGGAAGTTTGCGAAACGCACCGCTACACAGGTCTCTAATCGCCAACTTCTGCTGGAATGCTGCCACGGCAACGACATGGCGATCGCGAACACACTCTTCAATGCACCGGAAGACGAGCGTGTCACGTACAGGGATTTGGGAGTGGCTCCGATGGACCCTATCTGTCCAGAGCTGTTTTCGCAAATCGACCACATCTTATGCAATTCTTCAGTTTTGCCATGGGTATTGGATTGCAGATCCCATCGAAGAGCGGCCCTAAACAGCCACCACTTCCTGACCACGGCGAATATAGCATTCCAGTTTCAGAATCGCAACATAGCCCGCCCGCCGCGCTCAGACGTTTCGTCTTTGAAGGAGCCCGGCGTGCGACGAGATTTCGTATCCAAGTTTACGCTGGCTTGGGGCGATGCTGTTCTTGGGGGCTCTCTGGATGACGTGGCCGGGGCGGTGGAGCAGGCTTTCTCATCCGCTGCATGTTCTTTGAAGCCCAGGCATACTGTAGCAAAGCGCCCATGGATATCTCAACGTACTTTAGACCTGATCGAGAAGAGAAACATATGCCGAACAACAGGACGATCTATCGAGGAGCAGGCGTTGAATAAGGAAATCCGGCAAGCCGCGCGACAAGACCGGTCAAATTGGATCAACACCGCACTGGTTGGGGGACATTGGAGCGCCGTCAAACAATTGAGGAAGAAACGACAACAAAAACACGCTGGAGTCAAAGATCTTACAGGAAAGTTGACAGACACAGCAGGCCGACCAGACGCGCTAGCAGAGTACTTTGAACAAGTTCAATGGCAAGTACGTTTTCCAGATGCGGCCCCAGAAGCAACAACGAAGATGGGAGACACGCTCCCCGTCGACACATCGAATTTCTCTTTACAAGAATTGCGGGTCGCACTGCGAAAAATGAAACAGGGGAAAGCGGCCGGGCCCGATGATATACCGCCAGATTTTTGGATAGTACTTGCCAATAGCGACGAAGCGTGCGCAGCATTACTACGGGTATGCCAACAATGTTGGGAAACGAAAGACATTCCAACGAAATGGAGGAGAGCCAACGTTGTTTTGTTATTCAAAAAAGGCGACGCAACCCTCCCAAGCAACTATAGGCCGATCTCGTTGTTGGCCGTGGGGTACAAAACTTTGGCTTCGATGATACACCGGCGTCTTATACAAGGAGGGTCAGAAGGAAGAATGCGATCATCCCAGTTTGGCTTCCGCCCTGGGCGTGGCACGGCGGACGCACTGATGCTGATAAGGCGAATTATTGATGCAGCACACTCAAACAAGAACGATGGCATCTTATTGCTTTTGTTGGACTGGGCAAAAGCGTTTGATCGCTTGAAGCCAGATTGTCTCTGCAAAGCGTTGGAAAGATTTGGCCTGCCAGATCCTATGGTGCAGATGACACGGGGCATTTATTCTGAGAGGTACTTCACTGTAGTTGACCACAGCGGGCGTTCGTCGGAACGCAGACAGTTTGCAGGAATTGCCCAAGGCTGCCCTTTATCACCATATCTTTTCATTGCGGTTCAATCAGTAATGTTGCACGATGTCTTCGAGAACCTGTCTCTCCAGGAAGAGCCCGCGTATGTCGTGACAAGGGACATCCTGTACGCTGACGACACGCTGCTGCTCTCCAAACACCCGGAGAATTTACAATTGATATTGGACGCAGTCATTTTAGAGGGGCAGAAGTATGGCTTGGAGTTAAACTGGGACAAAACAATACAAATCCAAATTTCAACTACGGGTGTGGTGCGGCAGCCGAATGGGAACCCAATCAAAACAGCAAGAGAAGCAGTGTACTTGGGAGGCTTGGTTTCCTGCGATGGTCGCGCCGGGAATGAGATATCTCGAAGGCTGGGAGAAGCGGGCGCCGTCTTTCGCGATCTGAACAAAATCTGGGCGCACACTTCTATAACGTCGCGACGGAAGCTGCATATATTTTCTGCCTGTGTCGTCAGCAAGCTCTTATATTCGCTCGATTCTTTATGGCTCTTGAAATCCGACAGATCAAGGATTGATGCTTTCCAATGCAAGTGTCTGAGAAAGATATTGAAGATTCCTTGTTCGTACATATCACGGGTGTCTAATGCCACAGTTTTGGAGAAATCATGTATGAAAACGTTGTCGAATATCTTGCACGATCGGCAGATCCAGTTGTACAGGAAGATCACCTGCTATGACGCAAACTCATTGGTAAGGCAAGTGGTATGCAACCCCGACGCCACGCCAAAGCAATGGGTTCACCAGAGACGCAGAGGCCGCCCACGACAACAATGGGTGAACTCAGTGTACCACATGATGCAAGGCTGATTTGATTCATCCTCATCGTCATCTATCGAATTCTGTTCGGCGCCGGCGTTTGGCCGGGCTCTCTCGCCTGTCGCCGCTCTGCACAGCGTTTGGCTGTTCGCTTGCTTTGCCTACGCGTCCACTCGGATGCAAGGCTGCTGTACTGTACTCACACGGTTCGTGGCCCCATAGGGAGCTCCACCGAAGGCCCCAGGGGCAGGGTTCGCATGGCGGCCCCGCCCCATTTTGGCGCACCCCTTGCACGCTTCGTGGCCCCATAGGGAGCTCCACCGAAGGCCACAGTGGCAGGGTTCGTATGGCGGCCCCGTCCCATTTTGGCGCACCCCTCACACGGTTCGTGGCCCCATAGGGAGCTCCACCGAAGGCCCCAGTGGCAGGGTTCGCATGGCGGCCCCGCCCCATTTTGGCGCACCCCTCACACGGTTCGTGGCCCCATAGGGAGCTCCACCGAAGGCCCCAGGGGCAGGGTTCGCATGGCAACCCCGCCCCATTTTGGCGCACCCCTCACACGGTTCGTGGCCCCATAGGGAGCTCCACCGAAGGCCCCAGGGGCAGGGTTCGCATGGCAGCCCGGCCCCATTTTGGCGCATCCTTCACACGGTTCGTGGCCCCATAGGGAGCTCCACCGAAGGCCCCAGGGCCAGGGTTCGCGTGGCGGCCCCGCCCCATTTTGGCACACCCCTCACACGGTTCGTGGCCGCATAGGGAGCTCCACCGAAGGCCCCAGTGGCAGGGTTCGCATGGCGGCCCCGCGCCATTTTGGACCCCTCACACGCTTCGTGGCTCCATAGGGAGCTCCACCGAAGGCCCCAGTGGAAGGGTTCGCATGGCGGCCCCGCTTCATTTTGGCGCACCCCTCACACGGTTCGTGGCCCCACCGGGAGCTCCACCGAAGGCCCCAGTGGCAGGATTCGCATGGCGGCCCAGCCCCATTTTGGCACACCCCTTGCGCGCTCCGTGGCCCCACAAGGAGCTCCACCGAAGGCCCCAGTGGCAGGGTCCGCATGGCGGCCCCGCCCCATTTTGGCGCACCCCGCAAACGGTGCGTGGCCTAGTAGGGGGCTCAACCGAAGGCCCCAGTAGCAGGGTTCGCATGACGGCCCAGCCCCATTTCGGGCACACCCCGCACACGGTTCGTGGCCCCATAGGGAGCTCCACCGAAGGCCCCAGTGGCAGGGTTCGCATGGCGGCCCCGCCCCATTTTGGCGCACCCCTGCGGTTCTCACACTTGCATATGGTTGGGTCCTTCGCCCGGATAATTTGGAAACACGATTGCGAAATCCGTCCGGCACCGAAGGTCTTTGAAGGATTTCGGCATGCGCGCGCGACGACGCGCGCGCGTGCGCATTTCGTCCCATTTTTTGTTGCAAGGGATTCGTGAAAAAAGTGCCATGTTAGAACAAGAAATGTCACCGCATAGTGTTTATTTTACAAGGGAACCTCAGGTGGGGGATACCGGTTGGCCTGGGACATTGCGATTCCATATTTAGGATGGACATGTGGTCAGAATCGTATGTGATTTACATACCCGAAAGGGTTAGCGACGCCGGGGGGGTAAAGTCGATTCTCTTTTTAGAAAGGAGAATCAACGCGGTGCTGTATAGATGGTGCATATCTGTCATGTACAATATTCGTGGTGCGCAACATATGCGGTGCTATACACGCTTTGAAATCTATGTGATGAAACCCAGAGGTGCAATACATGGAATACGTTCTACGTGGTACGATATATGCGGCGCGGGCTACGTGGTGCAGCCTAGGTTGTGCAACTTACGTGGTGACGTTCATGTGGTGAAATCCAGGAATGCTCAACTTCAAATTGTCCACTCAGCTGCTCGCGTAAACATCCCACCCCCCAACCCGCACCTTGGTTTGCAAAACCCATGCGGTGGCGATTGCGATGCATGCTTGGCGTTGCCTGGTGAGTTCCTGCGGCCACGCCAACGCAAGCACGCGCGCGCAGCGGCCAGCTAATTTGGCGCGAACGACGCGGCCGCGGTGGCGCTGACCGCTGGGTTCATCCCAGCGGGCCCTTCACTGCGAGTCGGCGATTGGGTGGGCGCGGTATCATGGCAACGTCGATCACGGTAGACACAACGATGAGAGTAGCGACGCTGGTGACGATGTTGACAACGACGAAGGCGCGGCCAGTGCGGGCGCCGATGCTGATCACGCCGATGACGATGACGGGACGTCGGGTCGGCGATGAAAGCGTTGGAACAACTTCGACATGCGCGCGCGACCCACGCGCGCGAGTGGCCCGCATGGTTTTATTCGACACGGATCGTGCCCCCCCGGCACGCGCGCAAGGGCGTGCGAATGGTGTCGGCATGCGGCGCGGGAGTCCCGCATAGCAGAATTTCATGAAAATGTTGAAAATCCGTTTGTTGTCCTACGAATTCGCAAGAGCGCGAGCGCACGCTTGTTTGAAAACTGACGTGGCGAAGCCATGTATGTATGATGTTTGGACACTCGGTTTTGAAATCGCTACGGAACCTACGGTTTTGACGGATTTCGGCATGCGCGCGCGACGACGAGCGCGCGTGCACTTAGTTCCATATGTTGCAAAGGATTCTCACGACGGCACGAGCGCAAGGGCGTTCGAACGATTTCGACGTGCGCGCGCGAAACCCGTGGTAGCAGTTTCTGGAAATCTTGAAAACTTCGGTTCTCTGAAGAATTCGCAAAAGAGCGCGCACAATATTTGTGTAAAAAACCATGTTGCGAAAGCTTGAGTTTTGTATGTATTTTGGACATTCGGTTTTAAACGTTTCACGAAACCGAAGAAGTGTTTGAAGGATTCTGGCATGCGCGAGCGACGAAGCGCGCGTTTGCACTTCGCCCCGTTTTCTTGCAAGGGATTCTTGAAAACTGATGATTATTGATAGACGAATGCTCGCGCATAGCTTTTGTTGCTGAATATGGCGGGGGGTGCGCATACCGGCCCCACTGGGGATGCCGAAAACTCATATTTAAGATGGACGAGAGGGCAGAATGGCATGTAAAATGCAATAAGAAAAGAGAAGCGGATAATCCCGGGGGGAGTCTATCTTTTTTTAGGACAGGTGAATCTACGTGGTATATCACGTATGTAGTGCAATCGGCGTGGTACGTGAAAGTCCTGAAAAAACAAAATGTTTGTCTTAAGATGTCGCAAGAGCTCGCGCGTAAGCTGTTTTAGCAAATCAGTGTTACGAAACCCTGTGTTTTTGTATGTTTGTCCCAACCATCCTGTGGTGTTGGGTCCTTGTTTTGAAGAGACAGCGCCCCGCGTCTCACCTCCTCCTCTTCTCCTCCTCCTCCACCTCCTCTCTCCTATCATCACCATCATCATCATCCTCACCATCATCATCATCGAAATCATCGACGTTATCATCACCACCACCACCACCACCACCACCACCATCATCATCATCATCATCATCATCATCATCATCATCATCATCAGCATCAGCATCAGCATCATCATCATCAGAATCACCCATTTCGGCACACCCCTCACACGCTTCGCGGCCCCATAGGGAGCTCCACCGAAGGCCCCAGTGGCAGGGTTCGCATGGCGGCCCCGCCCCATTTTGGCGCACCCCTCACGAGGATCGTGGCCCCATAGGGAGCTCCACCGAAGGCCCCAGTGGCAGGGTTCGCATGGCGGCCCCGCCCCATTTTGGCGCACCCCTTCACACGCTTCGTGGCCCCATAGGGAGCTCCACCGAAGGCCCCAGTGGCAGGGTTCGCATGGCGGCCCCGCGCCATTTTGGCGCATCCCTCACACGTTCCGTGGCCCCATAGGGAGCTCCACCGAAGGCCCCAGTGGCACGGTTCGCATGGCGGCCCCGCCCCATTTTGGCGCACCCCTCACACGGTTCGTGGCCCCATAGGGAGCTCCACCGAAGGCCCCAGTGGCAGGGTTCGCATGGCGGCCCCGCCCCATTTTGGCGCACCCCTCACACGCTTCGCGGCCCCATAGGGAGCTCCACCGAAGGCCCCAGTGGCAGGGTTCGCATGGCGGCCCCGCCCCATTTTGGCGCATCCTTCACACGGAACGTGGCCCCACAGGGAGCTCCACCGAAGGCCCCAGTGGAAGGGTTCGCATGGCGGCCCCGCCCCATTTTGGCGCACCCCTCACAGGGTTCGTGGCCCCACAGGGAGCTCCACCGAAGGCCCCAGTGGCAGGGTTCGCATGGCGGCCCCGCCCCATTTTGGACCCCTCACACGCTTCGTGGCCCCATAGGGAGCTCCACCGAAGGCCCCAGTGGAAGGGTTCGCATGGCGGCCCCGCTTCATTTTGGCGCACCCCTCACACGGTTCGTGGCCCCACAGGGAGCTCCACCGAAGGCCCCAGTGGCAGGATTCGCATGGCGGCCAAGCCCCATTTTGGCAAACCCCTTGCACGCTCCGTGGCCCCATAGGGAGCTCCACCGAAGGCCCCAGTGGCAGGGTTCGCATGGCGGCCCCGCCCCATTTTGGCGCACCCCGCAAACGGTCCGTGGCCTAATAGGGGGCTCAACCGAAGGCCCCAGTAGCAGGGTTCGCATGGCGGCCCAGCCCCATTTCGGGCACACCCCGCACACTGTTCGTGGCCCCACAGGGAGTTCCACCGAAGGCCCCAGTGGCAGGGTTCGCATGGCGGCCCCGCCCCATTTTGGCGTACCCCTGCGGTTCTCACACTTGCATATGGTTGGGTCCTTCGCCCGGATAATTTGGAAACTCGATTGCGAAGTCCTTCTGGCACCGAACGTTTTTGAAGGATTTCGGCAAGCGCACGCGACGATGCGCGCGTGTGCGCACTTCGTGAAACAAGTGCCATGTTAGAACAAACAATGTCACCGCATAGTGTTTTTTACAAGGGAACCTCAGGGGGGGGATACCAGTTGGTCTGGGACATTGCGATTCCATATTTAGGATGGACATGTGGTCAGAATCGTATGTGATTTACATACCCGAAAGGGTTAGCGACGCCGGAGGGGGGTAGAGTCGATTCTCTTTCTAGAAAGGAGAATCAACGCCGTGCTGTATAGATGGTGCATGTCTGTCATGTGCAATATTCGTGGTGCGCAACATATGCGGTGCAATACACGCTTTGAAATCTATGTGATGAAGCCCAGAGGTGCAATATATGGAATACTTTCTACGTGGTACGATATATGCGGCGCGGGCTACGTGGTGCAGCCTAGGTTGTGCAACTTACGTGGTGACGTTCATGTGGTGAAATCCAGGAAAGCTCAACTTCAAATTGTCCACTCAACTGCTCGCGTAAACATCCCACCCCCCCAACCCGCACCTTGGTTTGCAAAACCCATGCGGTGGCGATTGCGATGCATGCTTGGCGTTGCCTGGTGCGTTCCTGCGGCCACGCCAACGCAAGCACGCGCGCGCAGCGGCCAGCTAATTTGGCGCGACCGACGCGGCCGCGGTGGCGCTGACCGCTGGGTTCATCCCAGCGGGCCTTTCACTGCGAGTCGGCGATTTGGGTGGGCGCGGTATCATGGCAACGTCGATCACGGTAGACACAACGATGAGAGTAGCGACGCTGGTGACGATGTTGACAACGACGAAGGCGCGGCCAAGGCGGGCGCCGATGCTAATCACGCCGATGACGATGACGGGACGTCGGGTCGGCGATGAAAGCGTTGGAACAAGTTCGACATGCGCGCGCGACCCACGCGCGCGAGTGGCCGCATGGTTTTATTCGACACGGATCGTGCCCCCCCAGCACGCGCGCAAGGGCGTGCGAATGGTGTCGGCATGCGGCGCGGGAGTCCCGCAGAGCAGAATTTCATGAAAATGTTGAAAATCCGTGTGTTGTCCTACGAATTCGCAAGAGCGCGAGCGCACGCTTGTTTGAAAACTGATGTGGCGAAGCCATGTATGTATGATGTTTGGATACTCGGTTTTGAAATCGCTACGGAACCTACGGTTTTGACGGATTTCGGCATGCGCGCGCGACGACGAGCGCGCGTGCACTTAGTTCCATATGTTGCAAAGGATTCTCACGACGGCACGAGCGCAAGGGCGTTCGAACGATTTCGACGTGCGCGCGCGAAACCCGTGGTAGCAGTTTCTGGAAATCTTGAAAACTTCGGTTCTCTGAAGAATTCGCAAAAGAGCACGCACAATATTTGTGATTTTGGACATTCGGTTTTTAACGTTTTACGAAACCGAAGAACTGTTTGAAGGATTATTGCATGCGCGCGCGACGAAGCGCGCGTTTGCACTTCGCCCCGTTTTCTTGCAAATGTTTCTTGCAAGCTGAGGATTATTGATAGACGAATGCTCGCGCATAGCTTTTGTTGCTGAATCTGGCGGGGGGTGCGCATACCGGCCCCACTGGGGATGCTGAAAACTCATATTTAAGATGGACGACAGGGCAGAATCGCATGTAAAATGCAATAAGAAAAAGGAAGCGGATAATCCCGGGGGGGGGAGTCTATCTTTTTGTTTAGGAAAGGTGGATCTACGTGGTATATCACGTATGTAGTGCAATCGGCGTGGTACGTGGTGCAATTTATGTGGTCCGAAAGACGTTGTGCAATATACGTGTGGGAATGTGGTGCGTTGCGTGTGGTGCAAACTATATGGTGCAATATTCCCAGACCAGTGCTTGCGCTCAGGGGTTCTTCCTGCTGGACTAAACCACTGGGCCTGAAGGTCGGCCTGGCGGCTATGTAGCCGCCGCGCTGGCCCGTCGCCACCCGTCGTTTGGGCAAGATTGCAGATCTGGCGGCTTCCGCCTCGTCGCGGCCCCGTCGCCTCCTGGTTTGCACAACATGGATCGCGACACATACCTTGCACCACATATATTGTTTGACAGATATTGCACCAGATAGATCGCGCCACGTCCATTGCACCGCACAGCAGTTTGCACCACATATGTTGCACAACATAATTTGCAACACACAGATTACAAAACATATTCTGCACAACCTATTTTGCACCAGATACATTCTCCTTTCTAAAAACAGAATAGGATTTACCCTCCCCCCAGCGTTATCACTCCCCCTTTTCGGGTATGTGAACCAGTTATGATTACGACCACATGTCCATCCTAAATATGAATGTACACTATCCCGGGGGGGGGGCGGTATCCCCCCCTGAAGTGCCCTTGTAAAAAACACTATGCGGTGACATTGTTTGTTCTAACATAACACTTTTTCACGAGTCTCTTGCAACAAATATGACGAAGTGCACACACGCGCGCGTCGCCGCGCGCGCATGCCGAAATCCTTGAAAAAACTTTCGGTGATGGAAGGACTTCGCAATCGAGTTTCCCCCCCCCCCCAAAAGAAACATACAAAACACACATGGTTTCGCAACACTGATTTGCTAAAAAAGCTTCCGCGAAAGCTCTTGCGAAATCTCAAGAAAAAAATAGGTTGGTCAAGAATTTCAAAAAATGCTACCAAACGGGCTTCGCGCGCGCGCATGTCGAAATCTGTCGAACGCCCTTGCGCGTGTGCCGTCGCGAGAATCCTCTACAAAAAAGGCCCGAAGTGCAGACGCGCGCGTCGTCGCGTGCGTATGCCGAAAGCCTTCAAAACCCATCGGTTTCGGAAGGATTTCAAAATCGCGTGTCCAAAAAACCTACAAAAACAAAAGGTTTCGCAACACGGATTTTCCACAAAAGCGTGCGCGCGCGCTCTTGCGTCGTCGTCGTCGTCGTCGTCGCCGTCCTCCCTCCTCCCGCGTCGTCGTCGTTCCTCGTGTTCGTCGTCGTCCTCTTTGGCGTCGTGGTCGTTTCCGTTATCGTTGTCGACGTGGTCGTCCTTCCGCCTCCTCCCTCGTCGTCGTCGTCGTCCGTCGTCGGCGTCCCGTCGTCGTCCCTCCTATCGCGCCGTCGTCGTCGTCGTCGTTGTCGTCGTCGTCGTCTTCCCTCCTCCCTCGTCGCTGTCGTCGTCGGCGTCGCCGTCCTTCCTCCTTCTTCGTCGTTGGCATCGTCGCCGTCCTCCCCCCTCCCTCGTCGTTGTCATGTCGTCGTTGTCGCCGTCGTCCTCCCTCCTCCCTCGTCGTCGTCTTCGTAGGCGACGTCCTCATCGTCTTCGTCGTCGTCGTCGTCGGCGTCGGCGTCGTCGACGTCTTCGTCGTCGCCGACGTCGGCGTCGTCGTCGTCGCCGCCGTCGTCGTCGTCGTCGTCGGCGTCGTTGACGTCGTCGTCGTCGGTGTCGTCGTTGTCGTCGTCGGCGCCGTCATCGCCGTCGCGGGTTTTGCTAACCAAGTTGCGGGTGGGTGGGTGGGATGTTTGCAAGAGCGCGGGATGTGTCAACTCGTTTGTTAAAATGAATTCTCCTTTTCTAAAAAGAGAATAAACTCGACCCCCCCCCCCGGACTTATCGGTTCCCCCTGGGATAGTACGATTCCATATATATATATGTATATATATATATGTGTGTTGCACACCCGTCCAACCTAAATATTACACCATACCATCCCAGCTGGGCCGGTTTCCCCCCCCTGAGGTTCCGTTGTAAACAAACACTATACGGTGACATGTGTGATTCTAACATAACATTTTTTCACGGATTCCTTGCAACAAACAAGACGAAGTGCACACGCGCGCGTCGTCGCGCGCGCATGCTGGAATCCTTCAAAAACCTTCGGTGCCGGAAAGATTTCGCAATCGAGTTTCCAAAAAACATACAAAAACACGGGGTTTCGCATCACAGAGTTGCTAAAAAAGCTTCCGCGAAAGCTCTTGCGAAATCTGATAAGGGGACCATGGGTTTTACAAGATTTTCACAAAATGCTAACAAACGGGTTTCGCGCGCTCATGTCGAAATCTGTCGAACGCCCTCGCGCGCGTGCCGTCGCGAGACCCCCCTGCAAAAATTGGGACGAAGAGCAGACGCGCGCGTCCTCGCGCGCCTATGCCGAAAACCTTCAAAACCCATCGGTTTCGGAAGGATGTCCAAGTCGTGTGTCCAAAAAACCTACAAAAACAAAAGGTTTCGCAACACGGATTTTCAACAAAAGCGTGCGCGCGCGCACTTGCGTCGTCGTCGTCGCCCTCCTCCCTCCTCCCTCGTCGCCGTCGTCGTCGCCGTCGTCGTCTTCTGTCTTTCCTCGTCGTCGTCGTCGTCTTGGCGTCGTCGTCGCTTCCGTCGTCGTTGTCGCCGTGGTCGTCCTTCCTTCCTCGTCGTCTTCGTCGGCGTCTCGTCGGTGTCCCTCCTATTTCGTCGCCGTCATCGTCGTCGTCGTCGTCGTGGTCTTCACCCCTCCCTCGTCGTTATCCTCCTCCCTCGTCGTCGTCGTCGTCCGTCGTCGGCGTCTCGTCGTCGTCCCTCCTATTTCGTCGCCGTTGTCGTCTTCGTCGTCGTTGTCGTCGTCGTCGTCTTCCCTCCTCCCTCGTCGTTGTCGTCGTCGCCGTCGCCGTCCTTCCTCCTTTTTCGTCGTTCGCGTCGTCGCCGTCTTCCTTCCTCCATCGTCGTTGTCGTCGTTGTCGCCGTCGTCGTTTTTTCTCCTCCCTCGTCGTCGTCTCCGTTGGCGACGTCGTCGTCGTCTTCGTCGTCGTCGTCGGCGTCGGCGTCGTCGTCGTCTTCGTCGACGTCGACGTCGGCGGTGTTGTCGTAATCGGTGTCTGCGGCGCCGTCGTCGTCGTTGTCGCTGTCGTCGTCGGCGTCGGTGTCGTGGTCAAGTGCCATGTGGTACCTACCGCCACGGTCTTGTCTTAAGAAGTCTTGCGACCAAGTTGCGGGTGGGAAGGTGGGATGTTTGCACGAGCAGTAGAGACGACAGCTTCAAGACGGACAAAGTGGATTCTCCTTTCTAGAAAGGGAATAGACTCTACCCCCCCCCCGGACTTAACGCTACCCCCTGAGATATTAAAATTTGCACACACACACACACACACACACACACACACATATATATATATATATATATATATATATATATATATATATATATATTCTGCACACTCGTCCATCCGAAATATGAAATCATATCATCCCAGCCAAACCGGTATGCCCCCCTGAGGTTCCCTTGTAAAAAACACTATGCGGTGATTTTGTTTGTTCTAGCATTACACTTTTTCATGAATCCCTTGCAAAAAAATACGAAGTGCGCACGCGCGCGTCGTCGCGCGCGCATGCCGGAATCCTTCAAAAACCTTCGGTGCCGGAAGGATTTCGCAATCGAGTTCCAAAAAAAACATACAAAAACACGAGGTTTCGCAACACTGATTTGCTAAAACAACTTCCGCGCGAGCTCTTGCGAAATCTCAAGCAAACCATAAGTTTTTCAAGAATTTCACAAAATGCTACCAAACGGGCTTCGCGCGCGCGCATGTCGGAATCTGTCGAAAGCCCCTGCGCGTGTGCCGTCGCGAGAATCCCCTGCAGAAAACGAAAGAGGAGCAGACGCGCGCGTCGTCGCGCGCATGCCGAAAACCTTCAAAACCCATCGGTTTCGGAAGGATTTCAAAATCGTGCGTCCAAAAAACCTACACACACCCAGGGTTTCGCAACACGGATTTTCAACAAAAGCGTGCGCGCGCGCTCTTGCGTCGTCGTCGTCGTCGTCGCCGTCCTCCCTCCTCTCGCGTCGTCGTCGTCGTCACCTACGTCGTCCTCTGTCTTTTCTCGTGTTCGTCGTCGTCCTCTTTGGAGTCGTGGTCGTTTCCGTCGTCGTTGTCGCCGTGGTCGTCCTTCCTCCTCCTCCCACGTCGTCGTCGTCGTCCGTCGTCGGCGTCTCGTCGTCGTCCCTCCTATTTCGTCGCCGTCGTCGTCGTCGTTGTCGTGGTCGTCTTCCCTCCTCCCTCGTCGTTGTCGTCGTCGGCGTCGCCGTCCTTCTTCCTTCGTCGTCGTTCGCGTCGTCGCCGTCCTCCCTCCTCCCTCGCCGTTGTCGTTTTCGTCGTCGTTGTCGTCGTCGTCGTCCTTCCGCCTCCCTCGTCGTCGCCTTCGTTGGCGTCGTCGTCGTCGTCGTCGGCGTCGGCGTCGGCGTCGTTGTCGTCGTCGAAGTCGTCGGAGACGTCGTCGGTGTCGTCCTAGTCGTTGTCGTCGGTGTCGTCGTAGTCGGTCTGAACAGGTTTTGCTAACCAAGTTGCGGGTGGGTGGGTGGGATGTTTGCGCGAGCAGTGGAGATGACGACTTCAAGTTCAGCAGAGTTGAATATCCTTTCTAAAATGAAAATAAACTCTACCCTCCCCCGACCGGACTTAACGCTTCCCCCTGGGATAATATGGTTTCAGATCTGTATATATACATACATATATATATACATATATTCTGCACACTCGTCCATCCGAAATATGAAACCATACCATCCCAGGCAGGCCGGTTTCCCCCCCTGAGGTTCCCTGGTAAAAAACACTATGCGGTGACATTTTGTGCTCTAACATAACACTTTTTCACGAGCCCCGGGCAAAAGAATGGACGAAGTGCACACGCGCGCGTCGTCGCGCGCATGCCGAAATCCTTCAAAAACCTTCGGTTCCGGAGAGATTTCAAAATTGAATTTCCCAAAAAACCATACAAAAACAAATGGTTTCGCAACACTGATTTGCTAAAACAGTTTCCGAGAGTTCTTGCGAAATCTTAAGAAAAACCAAAAAGGTTTTCCAAGATTTTCACAAAATGCTACCAAACGGGCTTCGCGCGCGCGCATGTCGAAATCTGTCGAACGCCCTTGCGCGTGTGCCGTCGCGAGAATCCTCTGCAAAAAAAAAACCGAAGTGCAGACGCGCGCGTCGTCGCGGGCGTATGCCGAAATCCTTCAAAAACCATCGGTTTCGGAAGGATTTCGAAATCGTGCGTCCAAAGAACCTACAAAAACACAAGGTTTCGCAACACGGGTTTCCAACAAAAGTGTCCGCGCGCGCTCTTGCGTCGTCGTCGTCGTCGTCGTCCTCCCTCCTCCTTCGTCGTCGTCGTCGTCGCCGTCGTCGTCTTCTGTCTTTCCTCGTCGTCGTCGTCGTCTTGGCGTCGTCGTCGCTTCCGTCGTCGTTGTCGCCGTGGTCGTCCTTCCTCCCTCGTTGTCTTCGTCGGCGTCCCGTCGTTGTCCCTCCTATTTCGTCGCCGTCTTCCCTCCTCCATCGTCGTTGTCGTCGTTGTCGCCGTCGTCATTTTTTCTCCTCCCTCGTCGTCGTCTCCGTTGGCGACGTCGTCGTCGTCTTCGTCGTCGTCGTCGGCGTCGTTGTCGTCGTCGTCGTCGGTGTCGTCGTCGTCGTTGTCGTCGTCGAAAACATTGGAGACGTCGTCGGTGTCGTCGCAGTCGGTGTCGGCGGCGCCGTCGTCGTCGATGTCACTGTCGTCGTCGGCGTCGGTGTCGTGGCCAGGTGCCATGTGGTACCTACCGTCACGGTCTTGTCTGAAGAGGTCTTGCAACCAAATTGCGGGTGGGAGGGTGGGATGTTTGCACGAGCAGTGGAGAGGACAGCTTCAAGACGGTTAAAATTAATTCTCCTTTCTAAAAAGAGAATAGACTCTACCCCCCCCCCGACTTATCGGTTCCCCCTGGGATAATATCATTCCATATATATATATGTATATATATTCTGCACACTCGTCCATCCTAAATATGAGATTTATACCATCCCAGCTAGGCCGGTTTCCCCCCCCTGAGGTTCCCTTGTAAACAAACACTATACGGTGACATTGGTTGTTCTAACATGGCACTTTTTCGCGAACCCCTTGCAACAAACAAGACGAAGTGCACACGCGCGCGCCGTCGCGCGCGCATGCCGGAATCCTCCAAAAACCTTCGGTGCGGGAAGGATTTCGCAATCGAGTTTCCAAAAAACATACAAAAACACAGGGTTTCGCAACACAGAGTTGCTAAAAAAGCTTCCGCGAAAGCTCTTGCGAAATCTTAAGGAAAACCATAGGTTTACCAAGATTTTTACAAAATGCCCCAAACGGGCTTCGCGCGCGCTCATGTCGAAATCTGTCGAACGCCCTTGCGCGTGTGCCGTCGCGAGAATCCCCTGCAAAAAAACGGAACGAAGTGCAGACGCGCGCGTCGTCGCGCGCGTACGCCGAAAACCTTCAAAACCCATCGGTTTCGGAAGGATTTCAAAATCGTGTGTCCAAAGAACCTACAAACACACAAGGTTTCGCAGCACGGATTTTCAACAAAAGCGTGCGCGCGCGCTTGCGTTGTCGTCGTCGTCGTCGCCGTCCTCCCTGCGTTGTCGTCGTCGTCGTCGCCGTCGTCGTCTTCTGTCTTTCCTCGTGTTCGTCGTCGTCGTCCTCTTTGGCGTCGTGGTCGTTTCCGTCGTCGTTGTCGCCGTGGTCGTCCTTCCTCCTCCTCCCTCGTCGTCGTCGTCGTCCGTCGTCGGCGTCTCGTCGTCGTCCCTCCTATTTCGTCGCCGTCGTCGTCGTCGTCGTCGTCGTCTTCCCTCCTCCCTCGTCGTTGCCGTCGTCGGCGTCGCCGTCCTTCCTCCTTCTTCGTCGTTCGCGTCGTCGCCGTCCTCCCTCTCCCTCGTCGTTGTCGTCGTTGTCGCCGTCGTCGTCCTCCCTCCTTCCTCGTTGTCTTCGTTGGCGACGTCGTCGTCGTCTTCGTCGTCGGCGTCGGCGTCGTTGTCGTCTTCGTCGTCGTCGACGTCGGCGTCGTCGTCGTCGCCGCCGTCGTCGTCGTCGTCGTCGTCGTCGTCGGCGTCGTTGACGTCGTCGTCGTCGTCGGTGTCGTCGTTATCGTCGTCGTCGGCGTCGTCATCGTCGTCGTCGCTGTCATCGTCGTCGTCGTCGGCGTCGGTGTCGTCGTCGTCGTCGGTGTCGTCGTCGTCGTCGTCGTCGTTGTCGGCGTCGTCGAAGTCGTTGGAGACGTCGTCGGCGTCGTCGTAGTCGTTGTCGGCGACGTCGTCATCGTCGTTGTCGCTGTCGTCGTCGGCGTCGCTGCTGTTGCCAAGTGCCATGTGGTACCCACCGTCACGGTCTTAAGAGATTTTGCAAACCAAGTTGCGGGAAGGTGGGTGGGATGTTTGCGCGAGCAGTGGAGTGGACAACTCACTGAGAACAAAAATTAATTGCACCACATAGGTTGCACCACATATGGTCCAGGGTCTGGCCCCCCCCCGTTTCATGCTGATGCCATCGGGCCCCCATCCCCCCGCACGATGGTCCCCCCCCCGCTTGTGGTGTGGTGTGGTGTTGTGGGCGTGGCGCGTGTGGCATTGTACTGTGGTGCGGAGAGTTCCCGAGGTCGTCGCCGCCGCCGCCGTCGTCGTCGGAGGGCACCAACGATCGGCGGCGCCGCCGCCGCCGCCGTCGTCATCATCGTCGTCGTCGTCGTCGTCGTCGTCGTCGCCGCCGCCGCCGCCGTCGCCGTCGCCGTCGCCGTCGCCGTCGCCGTCGCCGTCGCAGTCGCCGTCGCCGTCGTCGTTGTCGTCGTCGTCGACGTCGTTGTGTCCCCCCCTATCCCATCAGGGGCTGGGGGGGGCGCGCGGAGCCCTTGGACCCACCCCATCTGGGGGGGTCGGGGGGGCCCGTGGGCCCAGAGCCTGGGATCATGTACCTCTATTTATGTCGGGCCTGTCCCCCTACAGGGGGATTGTCGACGAGAGCTAAACATACTCCAAACATGCCCAAAAAAGGTCCAACAAAACTCAAAAAATAGTCCCCAGACTATATTTGGATTATTTCCCAACCATCCTGTGGTGTTGGGTCCTCGTTTTGAATAGACAGCGCCCCGCGTCTTCCTTCCTTCCTTCCTCCTCCCCCTCCTCCCTCCTCTCCTCCTCCCCCTCCTCCCTCCTCCCCCTCCTTGCCTTTGCTCTCGGCACACCTCTCACACGTTTCGTAGCCCCATAGGGAGCTCCACCGAAGGCCCCAGCGGATCCTCTCGCATGCTTTTCCCCCACCCTGGTGGGCAGCGCTTCGTGGCCCCATAGGGAGCTCCACCGAAGGCCCCAGTGGCTGCTCTCGCATGCGTTTCCCCCACCCTGGGCAGCGCTTCGTGGCCCCATAGGGAGCTCCACCGAAGGCCCCAGTGGCTGCTCTCGCATGCGTTTCCCCCACCCTCTTCCGTGGCCCCATAGGGAGCTCCACCGAACGCCTCTGCTCTCGCATACGTTTCCCCCACCCTGGGCAGCGTTTCGTAGCCCCATCGGGAGCTCCACCGAAGGCCCCAGTGGTTGTTCTCGCATGCGTTTCCCCCACACTGGGCAGCGCTTCGTAGCCCCATAGGGAGCTCCACCGAAGGCCCCAGTGGTTGCTATCGCATGCGGTTTCCCTCACCCTGAACAGCGCTTCGTGGCCCCATAAGGGGGCTCCACCGAAGGCCCCAGTGGCTGCTCTCGCGTGCGTTTCCCCCACCCTGGGCAGCGCTTCGTAGCCCCATACGGAGCTCCACCGAAGGCCCCAGTGGTTGCGTTTCCCCCACCCTGGGCAGCGCTTCGTGGCCCCATAGGGAGCTCCACCGAAGGCCCCTGCTCTCGCATGCGTTTCCCCCACCCTGGGCAGCGGTTCGTAGCCCCATAGGGAGCTCCACCGAAGGCCCCTGCTCTCGCATGCGTTTCCCCCACCCTGGGCAGCGTTTCGTAGCCCCATAGGGAGCTCCACCGAAGGCCCCAGTGGTTGCTCTCGCATGCGTTTCCCCCCACCCTGGGCAGCGCTTCGTAGCCCCATAGGGAGCTCCACCGAAGGCCTCAGCGGTTGCTCTCGCATGCGTTTCCCCCCCCCTGGGCAGCGCTTCGTGGCCCAATAGGGAGCTCCACCGAAGGCCCCAGTGGCTGCTCTCGCATGCGTTTCCCCCACCCTGGGCAGCGTTACGTGGCCCCATAGGGAGCTCCACCGAAGGCCCCAGTGGCTGCTCTCGCATGCGGTTCCCCCACCCTGGGCAGCGCTTCGTATCCCCATAGGGAGCTCCACCGACTCCACCGAAGGCCCCAGTGGCTGCTGTCGCATGCGTTTCCCCCACCCTGGGCAGCGCTTCGTAGCCACATAGGAAGCTCCACCGAAGGCCCCAATGCTTTCTCTCGCATGCGTTCCCCTCACCCTGAACAGCGCTTCGCGGCCCCATAGGGAGCTCCACCGAAGGCCCCAGCGGCAGGGTTCGTATGGCGGCCCCGCCCCATTCTGGCGCACCCCTCACACGGTTCGTGGCCCCATAGGGAGCTCCGCCGAAGGCCCATGTGGCTGTTCTCGCATGCGTTTCCCGACCCTGGGCAGCGCTTCGTAGCCCCATAGGAAGCTCCACCGAAGGCCCCAGCGGATCCTCTCGCATGCGTTTCCCCCACCCTGGGCAACGCTTCGCGGCCCCATAGGGAGCTCCACCGAAGGCCCCAGTAGTTGCTCTCGCATGCGTTTCCCCCACCCTGGGCAGCGTTTCGTGGCCCCATAGGGAGCTCCACCGAAGGCCCCAGCGGTTGCTATCGCATGCGTTTCCCCCACCCTGGGCAGCGCTTCGTGGCCCCATGGGGAGCCTCACCGAAGGCCCCAGTGGCTGCTCTCACATGCGTTTCCCCCACCCTGGGCAGCGTTCCGTGGCCACATAGGAAGCTCCACCGAAGGCCCCAGTGCTTTCTCTCGCATGCGTTTCCCTCACCCTGGGCAGCGCTCCGTGGCCCCATAGGAAGCTCCACCGAAGGCCCCAGTGGTTGCGCTCGCATGCGGTCCCCCCCCCCCTGGGCAGCGTTTCGTAGCCCCATAGGGAGCTCCACCGAAGGCCCCAGCGGTTGCTCTCGCATGCGTTTCCCCCACCCTGGGCAGCGTTTCGTGGCCCCATAGGGGGGCTCCACCGAACGCCCCAGTGGCTGCTTTCGCATGCGTTTCCCCCGCCCTGGGCAGCGCTTCGTAGCCCCATAGGGAGCTCCACCGAAGGCACCAGTGGTTGCTTTCGCATGCGTTTCCCCCACCCTGGGCAACGTTTCGTGGCCTCAAAGGGAGCTCCACCGAAGGCCCCAGTGACTGCTCTCGCACGCATTTCCCCCACCCTGGGCAGCGCTTCGTAGCCCCATAGGGAGCTCCACCGAAGGCCCCAGTGGTTGCTCTCGCATGCGTTTCCCCCACCCTGGGCAGCGCTCCGTGGCCCCATAGGGAGCTCCACCGAAGGCCCCAGTGGCTGCTCTCGCATGCGTTCCCCCACCCTGGGCAGCGTTTCGTGGCCCCATAGGGAGCTCCACCGAAGGCCCCAGTGGCTGCTCTCGCATGCGGTTCCCCCACCCTGGGCAGCGTTTCGTGGCCCCATAGGGAGCTCCACCGAAGGCCCCAGTGGCTGCTCTCGGTTCCCCCACCCAGGGCAGCGTTCCCCTATAGCCCCAGTGGCTGCTCTCGCATGCGGTTCCCCCACCCAGGGCAGCGCTCCGTGGCCCCATAGGGAGCTCCACCGAAGGCTCCAGTGGTTGCTCTCGCATGCGGTTCCCCCGCCCAGGGCAGCGCTCCGTGGCCACATAGGAAGCTCCACCGAAGGCCACAGTGGCTGCTCTCGCATGCGGTTCCCCCACCCAGGGCAGCGCTTCGTGGCCCCATAAGGGGGTTTCACCGAAGGCCCCAGTGGCTGCTCTCGCATGCGGTCCCCCCGCCCAGGGCAGCGTTTCGTGGCCCCATAGGGGGCTCCACCGAAGGCCCGTGTGGCGCAGTTCGCATGCGGTTCCCCCACCCAGGGCAGCGTTTCGTGGGTCCATAGGGAGCTCCACCGAAGGCCCCAGTGCCTCAGTTCGCATGCGGTTCCCGTACCCAGGGCAGCGCTTCGTGGCCCCATAGGGAGCTCCACCGAAGGCCCGTGTGGCGCAGTTCGCATGCGGTTCCCAGGGCAGCGTTTCGTGGCCCCATGGGGAGCTCCACCGAAGGCCCCAGTGGCGCAGTTCGCATGCGGTTCCCCCACCCAGGGAAGCGTGTCGTGGCCCCATCGGGAGCTCCACCGAAGGCCCCCGTGGCGCAGTTCGCATGTGGTTCCCCCACCCTGGGCAGCGCTTCGTGGCCCCATAGGGAGCTCCACCGAAGGCCCCAGTGGCGCAGTTCGCATGCGGTTCCCGTACCCAGGGCAGCGCTTCGTGGCCCCATAGGGAGCTCCACCGAAGGCCCGCCCCAGTAGCGCAGTTCGCATGCGGTTCCCCCACCCAAGGCAGCGTTTCGTGGCCCCATAGGGAGCTCCACCGAAAGCGGCACCCACAACGCGTTATGAACAATTGCGTATGGTTGGGTCCTTCGCCAGGATATCTGAATTACAATTTTGGTGGTATCTACTCCAACCCATAGATAGTGTACATCATGTATTGTACAGCACCTACTGCTCAACATAGATTGGACCAAGTAATTCGCACCTCATACATTGCCCCATCGAAGTTGCACAACAAAAATTGAAAGAACCATACTGTTGGGGTCCCCGTCGGCCCATGTACGCTGGGCAATCTCAAGTGTGAAATCTGGGCAGCGACCGGGCCGACGGGTGGCGACGAAGCGGCGACGGGTTGGCGGCGGCGGCAACAACGCGGCGGATCCTACAAACGAGCCCAGGCGAAGGATGGCGACGGGGCGGCGACGGGGCCGCGGCGGCGGCAACACGGCGGCGGATCCAACAAACGAGCCCAGACAGCGGGCGGCGGTGAGGCTGCGACCTGCGGCGACGGCGGCAACAAGGCGGCGGACCCAACAAACGAGCCCAGTTCCTCAGAAGACAAGCAAGACCTCCTGAGTGCAAGCAGTGTTTCGGGACCTATACGTACCTAAACGCCCAGGGGTGTGTGCGAGGGACCTGGTCGTGGGTTTGGTGAACGAAACTCCCTCCCTGGGGCGTGGCCGTGGGCGGTGGAATCTGACTGTGGCGGAGAGGGTGTGTCTCCATGCGTGTGCGATTGTTTCCCGATTAGGAGCCCCAGATCGGCAATTTGATACGCACACACACACACACACACACACACACACACACCCTGAGCCCGGAACAAACGCATCATGGGGGGATAGAGGGCCAACAAAACAAGCCAAGAGGGCCCAAAGAGAGCCCAAGACTGCATAAGAGCGCCCAACGTCGCCGAAAGATCGTTCCAAGATGCCCAAAATGGCCCCCAGGCGGAACAAGATGCCCCCAAGACGCCTCCAAGAGGGCTCCCAAGAGGGCCCCTAGAGGCAAAATTGATTGATTTCAGTATGGTGTGTCAAAGATGTTGGCAGTATCGCCGTTTCCGTTTCCCGACGCTCCAAGACGGCCCAAGAGGCCCCCAAGATCGCCCCAAGGCAGCCCAAAAGGTCTCCAAGAGGCCACCAGAACGGCCCAAGAGGGCCCCGAGACGGTCCAAAAGGCCTCCAAGACGGACCAAGACGCCCCCAAGACGGCTCCAAGAGGGGGCCCAGACGGGGGAGGGACGTTTCGAGTCTTCGGCTTCGAAGAGGCCCCCAGGAGGCCCCCAGGAGGCGCCCAGGAGGCCCCCAGGAGGCCCCCTAAGGGGCCCCCACGAGGCCCCCAAGAGGCTCCAGAGAGGACCCCCCCAAAAAAAAACTCCGCAACGGCCCAAAAAAACTGGCCCCCCATCAGGCCCCCGACGGCGCTCCGATAACCTCAAAAGACGCACCCCTGAGGACTCGGGACCCCAAAAAACTCGCGCGCATGGTGGCGAGAGACGGGCCGAGGGCCCTTCGACATACGAGGCCCCCGACACACTTCTATATAAAGGGGTCGGCGAGTGGGGGCGGAAGCCTGTCGGGCTGCCAGGTCTCAGCAAGCACGGCGAGGGTATGTTTCTGCTTCCTGGAAAATGAAAATGAGAAGTTCCCGAGTGCGCGCGCCACGACGGGCAAGCAGCCTAGAAGGGCGCAGGGGCGCGGCAACGACACGTCGGCCGACCGCACCGCACCGCACCGAACGCAGCCGACCGCGAAGCGGCCCGATCCACCGAGCTGCACACGCTTGACCGGCCCATCTTGATCGCTTCGTGAAGCCTCGAATGCTGTGACGGGAAGCCCGGGGACACGGGCCGTCGCTGCCGTGCTGCTTGTTCACAACGTGGACCCCTCTGGAGGTCTCGGCGCATTCCCTGGGACCGGCTCACCAAACGTGAGCCGCCTTTCGGCAGCCGTGGGACCAGGAGGGCCCCGAGAGGCCAGCCGTGCAGGAGAACCTCCCGCCGTGACCGGTTCATCGCGCGAGGGGATCATGGGGAAACCAGCAGGCACGATACCGCTACTCCCCAGGCCTCTCCTTGGAGGCCTGGAAATGGGCACCAACACCAACACAAAGGGCTGCCTCCACTGGGGGAAGATGATCCTAAATTCCGGTGTTAGAGGTAATATTTCGGACACCTTGAAGCCAGAACATTACCACCATCACCGAGATCGGGGTCGTCTTCCCTCGGTGGAGGCACGCCGCCAAAATTGGTGTTGGTGTCAACCTCTAGGTCTGCGGTCTCCCGAGGCGCGTCCTGACCAGCACAGGAAGCCGGCAACGGGCGTACGCCTCGCCATCGCCCGGACGTCCATTCCCTGTGCTTTTTTTTTGGTTTCGTGCGTGGCTTTTTCGCCAGATGATCAAGGATGCTCTTCGATGGCCCTCGCAGAAGGAAAAACGCACACGTCCGAGCGATGCCAAGACGCGACCAACCACGCGCACAGGAACACGGCATCCGCGAGTCCGCGAGTGCAGCCTCGCGGCACGAGCGCTCGCGCGGGGCGCACCCTCGAGGCCGGCGTGGCTTCGCGCACGTGCACGTCCCTCCCCTCGCCCCTGGCAGGAGTCGAGGCGACTCCAGCCGTGGCGACGAGGCCCCCCGGGCGGCCCAGAGAGGCGAGCACGGGACAAGGGCAGCGGCAGCGGGTGCCCACCTCTTCCTTCTCGGAGGCCTGGGGGCGCATACGTCGGCCCCCGGCCCTCTCTCCCCGAGGCGCCTCCAGGCCACAAGTGGGGTGCGAATCCGGCCGTGGCAGCGAGAGCCCCCCCCCCCCCGGGGACCAGCAGGCCTCGGAGCTCGAGAAATTCTCGAAGCGGCCACGACGCGAGGGGGGGTCTGGGGGCTGCTCCCGCCGGCCAGAGCGGCAGCCCCGGGGGGGGGGCGGGCCCAGCGCGAGCGGGTCGAACTGGCAGCCCATGGAGTCGCACTTCCTGGCGCACTCGTCGCCAACGCACCTCTCGAGGGGAGGGGGAGGGGGGGGAGGGGCTCCCCCTGGGGGGCCCCTACACCTACCCCCCACGAGTTCTGAGGGGGAGGGTGGGGTTCATTTCATTCGGGAGCTCCCGAGCGAAGTGAATCCCGCCCTCCCCCTCAGAACTCGTGGGGGGTAGGGGTAGGGTTCGCATGTGGCCGCCTTATCACCGCCATGAGCGTGACCCGCAGGGCCCTCAGATCAGCGGATCCCATAACTCTTCCGGTCGCGACCGACGAGATCGGTCGCTGCCGCCGTTGCTTCAAGATTCCGCATCGGTCGCGACCGCGTTGCTTGAAAATCTGCCGCGACCGATGTTGGAGTCGGCCGCGATCGGTCGCGACCGATTTGGAGTGCCGATCGGAGGCAATCGATGGCGACAGAAACAATCCCGTGTCCAATGATCTGAGAGGGGAGGAGGGAGAGGGTCGGGGGAGACGACCGGGTAGGCTAGCAAAGGGCAGGGTAGCGAATCAGCTCACGAAGCTGGTTTCCGCTGGCGCCTCCTGACGCCGGAGGCGCCCATATATCGAGGAATGGGCCTAGTGGCGGGGCCGAAACTGGCTGCATGCAGCAGCTTCCGTACCCCCCCTCTCCCTGGCCTGTACCCTTTCGTCCCGCCCGAGTGGGGTGGACCCAGAACACCCCCCGCGTCGTGACGAAATCTCGACGGGAGGCCATGGATGCCCCCATGGGGGGCCTCGTCAGGCCCATGCACAGTCAAGCAGCGACTCTGGATGATAAGCCACGTCGTGAAACATGATCGACCCACGAACCTGGAAAGGAATATAGAAATGTAAGGCATGGCAACGATTCAAAGACACTTGATTGGGCGACGGGCAAATGCAGTGCTGAATGTACAGATCTTGATGTACTTTCCTGAGGGCTGTGCTGTGCTGGCCGTGCTGAACTGCGATGTGACATGCCGCGACTGTGCTCTATATATAGCGTTGTGGATCGAGTCCTCCCTGGCATCCGAGTCCTGACCGAACTGATCTGGATCTTAAGCTCGAGCTGCCTGAGCAGACGGTAGCTGTCCCAGAACTAATCGACAGAGGGGACATGCCAGCAGGACGCGCCGCGGAACGTCCCAAGGGACGCGCCAGGCGACGTGCCAGGAGACGTGCCATGGACACGCACCGCGGGACGTGCCAAGGAGACGCGCTACGGAACGTGCCAATGGACGCGCACCGCGCGACGTGCCAGGGGGACTCGCCACCGGACGCTCCGCGGAACGTGCCAGGCAACATGCCAAGCTGCAATGCTCTCAAGGTATCGATATTGATGTACCGTGCCGAGGGCTGTGCTGTGCCTGGGCGACCTGGACACGTGAAAGCACGCGTTTCGCTCAAGACGTTCTCAGCACATCCTCACGCTAGACATCCGCCTGGGCAACCTGGACACGTGCAAACAAGCGTCTCGATCGAGACTTCCTCGACACATCCTCATGCTAGACATCTGCCTGGGCGACCTGGACAAGTGAAAACAATCCTCTGGTTGGAGAAATCCTCAACAAATCCTCATGCTACACATCTGTCTGGGCAACCTGGAGGCGTGAAACCAAGAGTCTCGCTCGAGACATCCTCAAGACCTGGGCACGTGAAAACAAGCATTTCACTTGAGAGATCCTCTGAATTCATGTCCCCAGGAGAGGACAATCTTTAACACAAAACAAGCGTTTCGCTCGAGACGTCCTCAACAAATTCTGAAAAACAAGCGTTTCGCTAGGGACATCCTCAAATCTTCATTCGCCGGCCCTACGCGACCTTGTATTTATCGCAAAAGAAATTCGCCGGCCCTACAGCCGTCAGATCTGGAGGCAAACCCCTAAAAGAGAACCCTGGGCCTGCGCCCTTTCCGGGAAAAAAAAGTCTCGGCGGGAGCTCTTCTGCTGCTCTCGGCCTCTCTGGGGGGAGCCTCGCCAGGCCCCGGGCCTGCCAAGCGGGTCCCCAGGTGCTGGGTCGAGACTTCTGGGGGCCCACGTCATGGAAGAAGCATGGCGTCGGGGGCCAGCCTGCCATCGCTCGGACGTCCATTCCCAGTGCATGCTTCGGTTTCGTGCGTGTCATGTTTCGCGAGACGATCCAGGATGCTCCTCGATGGAACCCGCCGCAACAAGATGCACACGCCCGAGCGATGCCAAGCTCGGGAGCGAGGAGGAGACAACCACCGCCGCTGGGCCGAGGGAGACGCCCCTGGCGCCCGCCCGAGGCTGGCCCCGAACCCGCCGGCGGCGAGGACCTGCGCGCGGCGCTCGGCTTCGAGCGCCGCGCGCAGGCGGGCCGCCTCCCCACCCTGATCACTGGATGCCATACACTCGACCAGGATAGTAAGGATGCGCGGAAAGGATGCAAGGGCCTTGGAACGCCATGTTGACGTTTGCCGTGCGGAGCGCAGCAGAGTGCCGAAGGATGCCGAATACCGAAGGGGCAAGGACGCGAGGGTAGCCTTGGAAAGTTGCCCCATCCTTACTGTCATGATTGACTGCAATTGTACTTACTTCTGTCGGAGAGTCCCCATAGGCAACACGCTTCCAGACGGCCCGCGACGCGTTCAAGACTCCCCCAGCGGCCACCAAGAAACCTCACCTGCCGAACGCAGAGCCTGATACAAAAAACAGCCGCCGCCCCTGCAGCCCCGCACCGCGAAAGACCACCCTGCCAATCGACAACGGCGCGCAAGATGGGCCGGCGGAATGAGCGAAGCGATTGAATCATACAAATTCCCTTTGGCGGCCGCGAGCGGCGAGATCAGTCGCTGCCGATGCTGCTTCAAGTTCGAGTGTCGGACGCGACCGACCTGCTTCAGAATCGCTCGCGGCGACCGACCCGTCGCGACCGACGGGGAGGGCCGATCGCTCGCTGCCGCTCGCGCCCGAGAAAACGTGACGACCAGTGGCCGGGGCCGGCAGAGCCGCGCTGGGCCCCGGGGCTCTGCGGGCCCGGGTCGGCGCAGACCCGCGCCCGTCGGGCCGCGCAGGCTCCTGCGAGACCGCCTACGAGATCATCCTGCAGGAGATCCTGCGCCCCGATCCGGGTCGGTGCACAGCCCCCCCTCTGCGGGACGGAAGGGGCCCAGGGACACACAGCTGGACGGACACGGGTCCCAGGATTCCCCACACGTTCACCCATTTTCTGGACTCTTCCGGCTCCCCCCCATAATGTTCGATCGACGCGATGCTCTGTGCCTGCCTGTGTGTGTGCTCTGCCGCCACGACTGGGCCCCCGTCTGCGTCGGCCCCCGTCTCCTCGTGCAGCTCGACGGGCCCCCCGTGCGCGCGCGGCCGGCTCCGCTCGCCTCCGATCCAGCCCGTGCCGCGCCTCCCGCTCAGGAGAGGGAAGAGAAAGCAAAAAACAAGCAACGACTAACAGAAAAATGCACAAACAGAAACTTGTGGCGCTCCGCGCGGATTTCCTGGATCTGCGCTGGACCCCCCTCCCCGACGCGCGGAGCGCGCCAGGGGCGGCGCCGGAGGCGCCGCCAGGGCGCTCCAGCGCGGACCCCAGAAATCCGCGCAGAGCGCCGAGAGTTTCTGTTCATATGTGTGCAAATGTTTTTTCTTCGATTGCTGCCGCTGCCTCAGTAGCGCGTGCGGGCCCACTGGGCGCACGCCAGCGGGGGGCGGCACGAGCAGCTCGGCGGCGTGCCCTCGCAGGCCTAAAGGGCTGGCACAAACACCAACATCGGCGGCGCGACTCCGCCGAGGGCAGGCGCTCCCGGCCTCGGGTGATGATGACAACATGCGGGCTTCCTGGGTGGCCGAACGAGGACGACCAGCACCAACATTCGGGCGAGTGGTAATGTGGGGTGACCCAAATTCGGCGGTGGACAAACCTCCCTTTCGTAAACCTCCCCTTAGCAAAAAAGGACCTTGGGCCGAAATCGAAGGACCTGGACCCGCTAGAATGACGGCCGCGACGCCCTCTCGCGAACCGAAAACGGCCAATTCCTTGATCGACGTGTCAGGGTAGGAGGTCTGCCCACCTCCGACAAATGGGGGGTGAAAAGAAGAACCCTTTTCTTCACCCCCCGATCGCCTCGAGAAGACGCGGCGGCAGCGCCCTGCGCGCCCGGGTCTGGGCCCCCCGCGCCCCCCCCCCCTTCCTCGAGCCGCGCACGAAGGGTGCCCCTCTGGCCCTCCGACTCTGCCTCCTAGGAGGAGGAGGAGGAGGCGGAGGAGGAGGAGGAGGAGGAGGAGGAGGACGAGGAAGAGGAGGCGAAGGAGGAGGAGGAGGAGGAGGACCTATTTACCGGGGCCGCTCTGGCGCGAGGCCGAGCGGAGCTGCGGCAGACGTCGCCCCCGCAGGCTCGCCACGAAGCCCCACCGCGCCGTGGAGCGCAGCGGGGCGGGAGGTCCCTCCCAGGGGGCCCCCGCGGGGCCCCGCATGAGAGGGCGCCATCGCCGGGCCCCGCGGAAGGGGGGCCTTCTCCGCGGGTGCTCGGGAGGAGGCCCTGGGATCTAGGCCTCCTGGATGGGGTCGGAGCAGATGGGGTCGGAGGATCGCGCCGCATCGCCGGCGATGCGGCTCGATGTGGAGCCCGATTTGCTTCATGGATCATCTCCCCTGTGGCTGCAGACCCACGAGCTGGCGTTGGTGCCCGTATTCAAGCCTCCAGCCCTTGCCAGCCAGCGGCGCGCCGAGAGCGGAGTGAGAGGGGGCGAGCCTTCTCACAGGGCGGCGGGACTTCTCAGAGGCCCTCCTGCCTTCTGGGAAGCCGTCTGTGTCTCTGGAGAATGATTGGAGAACTTCTCACAGGCTGGAGGCATTCCGAGCCAACTGAGAAGGCCCGCCCCCTGACTTCCCCGCTGGGCTCGCATCAGGCCGGTTGGGGGACCCCGTCCGCACGTCACACATTCGCCTGATGATGGGTTCGTGCTTATCAGGGCCAAGGCAAGCCAGGAGAAAGCACATGATAAAGCTGATGCTCGACAGAAATGCTGCCCCTGGCAGCACACTTGAGATGAATCCCAAAGAATGTACACATGGCACCCTCTCAAACTTACAGTCGGCCCGAATCATAAGGACGCGCTATAAGAATGCAAGGGCCTTGGAAGGCCATCTCGAAGCTTTTTCGGGCGGGGCGCGGCCAACGAAAGTGGCCAAGGATGGACCGAGGAGGGAAGGATGCAAGGGTACCCTTGGGAAGGTTGCCTACACTTACTATGCGGGTCGACTGTATTGTCCCAGGCTCAGACCAAAAAAAATGGCTGCTCGTCCCTGACCCCAGGAAGGCTGAACTGCCTTCGTGGGCGCAGGAGCTACTCTGGCAGAACGAGCAGGCGTTTGCCCAGAAGGCGGCTGCGTCACACGCGCAATCTGAAAGACGGCGCGCGTGTCGACAGCAGGTTCCCGCGGGACTGCCTCGCGAGCGGCGGCCACCCCGCCTCCTGTTACAACCGGGGCGTGCCTGCGGGATGCACGCCGAGCTTCGCGGAAAGCACGGACGGCAGCAAGGTGGCACTGGTCGCCCTACAACACACCTCGACGGGAAGGACATCGTGAGGAGATGCGCTCAAGCTTCGCTCCAGGAATCACGGAGCATCCGGTGGCCCCCCTCTCCAGGAGCACGCGCGGAACAGCAGGAGAACCTGGAAATCCAGGCACGCGCGTATCGTTAACGCGACCGCCTGCTCCTCTGATCCGCCAGCGTGCCCCGAGGCACAAGTTGTGTCCGTCGTTGGCCCTGAGTGAATGAATATGAAGGGACCCGAGAGGCCCAAACCAGGCCACAAGAGGCCCCCAAGAAGCCCGTTAGAGGCCCCAAAGAAATGCCACAAAACCGTCTCTGAGATGCTTCTGAGAGGCATCCCAAGAGATCACCACGGGCATCCAAGAGGCCTCTGGCCTACGACCAAGGCACGGTGGCAGAATGGGCCGAAGGACACTAATTACCCAGACATGCGATGCCCTGATTTCTTCAATACGGGGTCCCTGAAGTCCCGACCCTCTCCCTGCGGTCGACTTTTCATCCCGAGACGCCTGTCGACGGCCCCCGGATCAGGCGAGGGCCCCCCGAGGCCGAGGAGGACCAAAAAAACTCCCGTCGTGAGCCTGTCGCGACGCGAGCAGGTCTGGGCTGACACGCGCCCCTCAGGGCGGTGCCCCAGGTCACCCCACTTCGCGCACCATGCCCCGCGGTGCGCGGTGGTCTTCGCGCCCTCGCGCCGCCGCCCTGGAGAAGGGCACGCCCCAAACCCAGGCCTCGCTTCCGCGCCCCTGGGGGTGACCTGCGGCAGGCTCGTGTCGGGTTGACTTTGGCACTGCTTCCTTATACCGCGGAAGTCGTTCCACTCTGAACGATCGGTCGTTTCCAACAGGTCAACATCGACCGGCTCTGGGTCGCTGGCGGCGTCCAGCGTCGAACGCCGGCGGCGGGGTCGCCGCTGGTCGACACGGCGCGAACCCGCCGTGGGTGCCGTGTGGGTGCGCGCCCTGCCGCAACGGGCCCCGCTCCTGCCCCCGCCCTCCCGCTGCTGCCGCGCCCGCCCCGCGGGCGCGCTTCTCGGGCTCCGAGCTGGCGCACGCGTGCAGCGACATGGACTGGGTCTCCTGGCGCAGGAGGTGTGTCGCGTGCACCGGCGTCTGGGGGAGGTGGGGCGCTTCGGGCTGCGCACAGGGCACCCCCCGCATGTAGCCCAAGCTGCCGAGCTGGCCTCAACGGATCCCCCGAGGAGTCCCGGCTGGACTCAGGATGCCCCCCGAGGAGCCCGGGGCGGTCTCAACAGTCCCAACCCTGGGGCGCGGAAGGCCACCTGGGGACGCCGCCAGAAGCGGCGCCCAGGGTGTTCTGGGACTGCGCCGGACTACCCGGGGGGCCTGCTGGGGCCAGCTGGGGCTACTCTAAAGTCGGGGCTGTCCCTCTACGGGAGGAACATTTAACGACAGTAGAAAAATAGTCTGGGGACGATTTTGTGACTACTTTTGACCATTTGGGGGCATTCTTGGGGTATTCCTGTATTTTGCGCCAAGAACCCCCATATAGGGGGACAAGCCCGACCTAAGACTACGCAGGGGGGCTGTTGAGGCCAGCGGGGACTGCCTGGGGGGGCCGCCTGTGCGCAAAACCCGAAGCGCCTGGCCAGTCCGGGGCACGCGCCGCGGGGCTGCCCCGCGGCGGTCCGGTGCGCTCTCCCGCGGTCCTCCCCCAGGCGTGCGCGGGCGTGCGCGGCGGCTGTCCCCGTGGCTACAATCAACCAGTTTTGTACGCATACGCGATAAGGATGCAAGGGCCTTGGACGCCCATTTCGAAGCTTTTCGAGCGGGGCGCGGCCGGCGAAAGAGGCGAAGGATGGACCGAGGATGCAAGGACCATGATAATCTGTTCCTATCTACTTACCTAACAGCGAAGACCGATAGGTTTCTAATGGTCTCAAAAGAAAATATCATGACTCCCCAGGGGAGTCCGGGCAAGATCCGGGGAGAATCCGCGGAAGTCGTTTTAAGCAAACAGTTGCACACTTCGTGGTCTTCGAGGTCCCAGAACTCCACTCCCGGGCCACATTCTGAATGCCCGGAGCCAACTGTAGGCCACTTCGTGTTTTTCGAGTTGAAGTCCATTCCCGGGCCACATTTTGAATGCCCGGATCCAACTGTAAGCCACTTCGTGTTTTTCGAGTTACTGAACTCCATTCCCGGGCCACATATTGAATGCCCGGAGCCAACTGTAGTCCACTTCGTGCTCTCCGAGTTCCCCGAACTCCATTCCCGGGTCAAATTTTGAATGCCCGGAGCCAACTGTAGTCCACTTCGTGTTTTTCGAGTCCCCAGAACTCCATTCCCGGGCCACATTTTGAATGCCCGGAGCCAACTGTAAGCCAGTTCGTGTTTTTCGAGTTCCCAGAACTCCATTCCCCGGGCCACATTTTGAATGCCCGGAGCCAACTGTAGGAGGATCAGGGGCAAGAGCACGAGGAGGAGGAGGACGAGCAAGACGAGGAGGACGAGGACGAGCACGAGGAGGAGGAGGAGGAGCAGGAGAAGGAGGACGAGCACGAGGAGGAGGAGGAGGACGAGCAGGAGGAGGAAGACGAGCAGGAGGAGGAGGACGACCAGGAGGACGAGGAGGAGGAGGAGGAGGAGGAGGAGGAGGAGGAGGAGGAGGAGGAGGGGAGGGGGAGGACGACCAGGAGGAGGAGGAGGAGGGGAGGGCGGCCGGCTGCCCCGGCCGGCTGCCCCGGCCGGCTGCCCCGACCGGCCACATTTTCGATGCCCGGAGCCAACTGTAGGCCACTTCGTGGTCTTCGCGTTCCCGGAACTCCATTCCTGGGCATGGTTTTGAATGCCCGGAGCCAACTGTAGGCCACTTCGTGTTCTTCGAGTTCCGAGAACTCCACTCCCGGGCAACTTTTTGAATGCTGAGGCAGGCTGATGCTGAGGCTGAGGCAGGCTGAGGCTGAGGCACGCTGAGGCTGAGGCCGAGGCTGAAGGCAGACTGAGGCTGAGGCTGAAGCAGGCTGAGGCTGACGCTCAGGCTGAGGTTGAGGCTGAAGCAGGCTGATGCTGACGCAGGCTGAGGCTGAGGCTGAGGCTGATGCAGGCTGAGGCTGACGCAGGCTGAGGCTGGGGCCGAGGCTGAAGGCAGACTGAGGCTGAGGCTGAAGCAGGTTGAGGCTGAGGCAGGCTGAGGCTGAGGCTGAGGCTGAGGCTGGCTGAGGCTGAGGCAGGCTGAGGCTGAGGCTGGGGCTGAGGCTGAGGCTGAGGCTGAGGCTGAGGCAGGCTGAGGCTGAGGCCGAGGCTGCAGGCAGACTGAGGCTGAGGCTGAAGAAGGCTGAGGCTGAGGCTGAGGCTGAGGCAAGCTGATGCTGAGGCAGGCTGAGGCTAAGGCTGAGGCTGATGCAGGCTGAGGCTGAGGCAGGCTGAGGCTGAGGCCGAGGCCGACGGCAGACTGAGGCTGAGGCTGAAGCAGGCTGAGGCTGAGGCAGAGGCAGGCTGAGGCTGAGGCTGAGGCAGGCTGATGCTGAGGCAGGCTGAGGCTGAGGCTGAGGCTGATGCAGGCTGAGGCTGAGGCAGGCTGAGGCTGAGGCCGAGGCTGAAGGCAGACTGAGGCTGAGGCTGCTGAGGCTGAGGCTGCAGGCTGAGGCTGAGGCTGAGGCTGAGGCTGAGGCAGGCTGAGGCTGAGGCTGAGGCAGGCCGAGGCTGAGGCTGTGACTGCGACTGCCGTTGCCACTGCGACTGTCATCGCGAATGCGACTACGACTGCGAGAACAGCAAAATTCGACAACTGTATTCTCATGTGAATATTAAGGGGACTGCTTCCAGATATGCTCCTACACATCCCTGTGAGGTTGCTTTGCCGGGATAATTAAACTTTTCCTAACTATTTAGAGCGGTGCCGATACATTCAGATCCGCCTATCCAAGTAGAGCTTGGTGAACGAAATAGAGCCTTTGCCTGAACCGACATGTTTCAAATATGTTCTTCTGTAAACAACAAACCCTATCTATTTAGATCGGTTGATTTTCCAAGAGGCCCAACGTGGGTGTCAGAAAAAGCCGAACTGGTGCTCCGAGAAATCATGATTGTTTGCCGATTCGCATGGCTCAACATCGTCTACATGAGGCAGCGGCCAAAGGCCCCTCGCATACATGAGGCAGCGGCCAGGGGCTCCTTGTCTAAGGAGCCCTTCGGCGCGAGGGAGGAGGGAGGGGGGTATGTTTCCGCAGCTGTTTGCGGATCCGATGCACATGTAAGCTCGGAGCTAAGCGCTCGCGCACCGCGCGACGCGCCCCGTTGCCCCGCCGAGAGATGGCCGCCTGGCGCGAGTGCCCCAGGGCCAAGTGCATCAGCGATCTCCAAGCGCTCACGGATCTGCGCAAGATGCACGCGCCCAGCATCATCCGCTACCAGGGGCAGAGCGACGTCGAGGAGACGGCGCAACTTAACAAAGCTTTCTTGGCCGACTTGGCGGCCCTGACGCCGCGCATGCCCGCGCCGCTTCTCGCCAAGGCCGCCAAGGGCCACTCGCCTGAGCTCTCGAAGCCCGAGCGGGCGAGTCGGGCGAACGCCGCGAAGCAGGCGACGCAGCACTGCCACAAGCATAAGGACGTCAAGAAGCTGGCTCCCGCGACTACCGCCGTCGCCCGCGCGCTGCAGCAACGCGGCCGCGAGGGGGCGCCGACTCTGCCGATTGATGCTCGGCCGTCGGCGGCCCAGGCCAGCGGCGCGCGCGGGCCCGCGCTGCGCAGCCCCCCGAGCGCGAGCGAGATCGCGGCAATGTGCGGGCACAGCGACACCCCGCGCACGCCGGCCAGGAGGGCGTCGGTTGCCCCGGGCAGCCCGAGCCCGAGCTCGAGCGCAGCCCTGACTAGAGGAGGAGGTCGACGCGGAAGCAGTCGCCCGTGGACTTGCCGACGCCCCCCGCGGCCGAGAAGCCCTCGCCGGAGCGCGCTAGCGTCCGCGAGGTGGACTGCAACCGAATGAAGCTCAAGGAGACCGACGACAGCGGGGAACAAAGGGGGCGCGACTTGGCCCCTGGCGAGAAGGGGGCGCGCGCGGCCACCCTCGCCGACGGCCCGACGTGGACGTCGGACGCCACCAACGCTGACTTCGCAGCGCGGAAGAAAAAGCCGCCCGCGAATAGGAAGCCGGCCGTCGATAAGACGAGCGGGAGCGATAGGAAGCTTGCAGCGGCGACAGGCGCCTGGCGCGTCGAGGACGAGGACCAGACCATGGCCGACGAGGAGGGCGAGGGCGACGAGGGGGCGGGGATGGACACGGCCGACGAGGCCGAGGCGCCCGAGGAGGACGACGACGCCGAGCACATCGCACTCGGCATGAAGGGCGCGCCCCCGATGCCCGCGGCCGCCAGGGCGAAGCCCGCGGCCGCCGAACTCATGGCGAAGCCCGCGGTCGCCGAGCTTCCGAAGGCGAAGCCCGCGGCCGCCGACCCCGGCAAATTCACTAGCGAGAAAGGCCGCGCGCTCGACTACAAGACCGACTTCGACAGCGCGACGCACCGCAGGAAGAGCCACTACGCGGGTCCCCGCGCGAAGGGCGGATCGCAGCTCATCCCCTCCGGGGGGGTGTGCTGCGCGGCCAGAGGGGTGCATCTTGGAAATCGGCCGCCAGGTGAGGGGGAAGCTCAACGCGGGCAGGGCAGGCCTGCCAGAGGCGAAAAGGTATGCGTTATCCGAGCTACTCGGCGCGCCGCTTGCCATTCGCGGCGGGGCAGTGTAGGACGGCAATGAGATGGGCGAATATCGCGCGCCGCCAGCCGCTCGGCGCGGAAAAGAAAATAAGATGGGGGGGGCAGGGGGCGGGAGAAGGGGAATGGGGCCCCTCGGCCAAGGGGCCCCATGCATCAAGGAAAGTGCAATGTATAGGGGCGCCGCGGGGACATATCTAGCCGTTTTGGCCCCAGCTCAGCCCGCGCGCCCGCGAGCGCCATGCCCATTCGTTGCGACCTCTGCGGCTCGGTGCTGCCAGACTGGCGCGGATGGAAATGGCTGAAGCAAGTTTTTTTGGGCGTGGCCGATGCGGACATGCGGGAAGGGGCGGCGGCACCACTGCCGCTGGAAGTGCTGGCACGACGCGCGCGGCACCTTGTCGCCGAAGCTGAAGGGCACGTCGCCCGCGGCCGCTGGCGCGACGAGCTGGGCAGGTCCCTCCTTCGCAGAAGAACATTAACTCATTCGTCGCTCTTCCTTTTACATTAATGTAAAACTCAGGGGTGGACAGACCTCCTACCCTGACGCGTCGATTAGGGAAATGGCCGCTGCCGGTTCGCGAGAGGGCGTCGCGGCCGTCATTTGCGCGGGCCCAGGCCCGTCGGCTTCGGACCCAGGCAGTTTTCACCAAAGGGAGGTTTACTAAAGGGAGGTTTGTCCACCGCCGAAAAACGCAAACGCCAACTCTACTTATATGTATATGTATATATATATATATCACATTAAAAGATCCTTCCAGGAGAACCGCGAGATCAGCCGCCGCGCCGCCTGGACTGCGGAGGCGAGGCGCCCCGAGTTCGCGCCCCTCGCGAACAAGCGGCACATGGCTTCTGAGCCTGAAGTCGCCGCTAAGTGACGTCCTGAGCAGCTTTACTATATTTTCATAGAAAAGGACAACGCCGAGGAGGTGGAGGAGGAATGGAGGAGCTATCGGAAGACCAAGGGGGGCACGGGGGCCCCTCGGCCAAGGGGCCCCCCGGGGGCGGGCAGGGGGGGGGGCAGGGGAGGGGGCAGAGTTGGAGGAGGAGGGGGGGGGGGGGCCTGGAGGGCCGAGAGGCACGGGGGCACCTCGGCTGCGGGGAGGGCAGGGGAGAGGGGATAGCAGGGGAGAGGTGTCTCTTCTAGTCGCCGCGCGCCCGCCCTCTGGCCCCCTCGACGCGGCCCGCCCAGAGCCCGACTGCAGCGATGGGTCGGTCCGCCGTGCTCGTCGGCGCCTTCGGCGCCTTGTGGCTCCGCTGGCTGCCGGGCGGCAACGCGGCGCCAGCGTCTCCCTTCCGCGATCTTTCACACTGAATCAACAAAACATAAATGCATGGAAATGTCAATACACAAAAACATAAATACATTAAAAAAAGTCAGGTAGCGACGGCGCCCAGACCTGCAGCGAAGGGTTCAGCGGCGGCAGCCCTGGGCGAAGGGCCCCATCCACCCACGCAGCCGCCTCCCCGGCACATCACGCTGCCCCCCCCCAATCTGGCATCTCCTCGAGGACGCGCCAGACCAGGAGCTCGGCGAGAGCCCCAGCGTTCCCGAGGAACCCGAGGTCGTCGAGGCGGCCGAAGAATGCAGCGCCTCGGCCGAGGCCCCCGGGGCCGAGCCGCAGCCACAGCCAGGCGCAGGCCCTGGCGGAGGCCTGCCAGGGCTGCCGCCAGCAGGCGAGGGTGGACAGCCACCCGAAGAAGGTGGCGGCGAATGGAGCGCGCATCTCGAGGACGATGGGGGCGTGATCGACGTGCCCTCTGCGAACGAAGTCGGTTTCCTGGACGGCAAGCCCATGGAGCGACCCGAGGACTCGGCCCCCCACGAGGAGTGGGCATACTACGAGAGGTGGCGTAGCTGGCACATGATGCATCGCCGAAACCTGAAACCGCGAGATTGCATATTCTGCGGGAGGCGCAACGTGTACTCCGGCGGCGCCAACAGCGTCGGCATCGCCTGCCCCCAAGCGCGCAAAGCGGACGCCGAGGCGCGCGCGCCCCGCCCGCCTGGCCAGCAGCAGCCCACGAGGAGGAAGCGCACGGCCAACCAGACCTCGCGCCAGAACAGGATGGGGAAGAACCAGGCACGAAAAAGGATGGTTGACGCGATGGCGGCGGGCCCAGAGGGGCGGGACCAGGCAGAGCGCAACGCCATTGCGGTCGACGCCTGGCAGGCCCTCCAAGAGCGCCGAGAGAAACAAACGAAGAGGGCCGCTGAGGAAGAGACCATGAGGAAGAGGGCCACTGAAGAGGCAGAGGAGGCTGAGGAAGCAGAGGAGGGCGAGACCTGCGGCGCCTGGGGGCACCAACACATGCCCCAAGGGCCCCAGCACGTGCCCCGGAGGCCAGCGCCTGACGCCTCCGAGGACGGCGAAGGGTGCCCCGCTGAAGTACACGCCTGCTCCGAAGGCGGCCCATGAGCAGACTGCGCCCCGATCGCGCACGCCCGGGCCGAGGTGGCCTCAACCCCCCGCAGCGCTGCCCTGGCCCAAGGCGCCGCAGCCACAGTCAGACCGAAGCCAGCCGCGGGCAGCCCGCTCGCAAGCAGCAGGTTCGAGGAGGACCGAGGAAGAGATAGCGGCGCTCATCCTCGAGAGGAAATTGGACATGACAAAACTGAGAACACAAAACAAACATCAGAGCACCAATGCACGGGAGCTGCAGGGGCGCCTCTAGCTGACGCAAGCCGCGTTCGAGGCGGCGCAGGCATCGCGGGGCGCACGGCGAAGAGACCATCAGCGATAAAAGAGCACACCCATTCAGGATGAACGCGGCACCGTTGCGAGCGCCTCGGCTAAGGCGCTCGCAAGGGCGTCGCATGCGATATCCTGAATGAGATGCGGCTTGCACGCGCAACGATTTCATCGCCCGCGCGCCCCCATAGGAGGACATCACGGCAACGCTGGAGCAGCAAACGCAAGCCCAGGAGAACCAGCTGCAAATCTAACAAGACGCTGCGGACGCCGAGCAGCGGCAGATCGAAGCCTACGCGCTTCTCGAGCACATTGAAGCTGCCCGAGTGGAAGCGGAGGAAAACCTGTTATTAGCGCGCAATGCTCTCCGCGATGCCCGCGGTGATCTCGTGGCACTGCAATCGCAACAGCCGCGGCAGCAACAGGTCCAGCAGGACTGGCTGCAGCAACAAGAGCATCAGCAGCAGCAAGCCAACAACCGGCAGGCTCACCAGCAATCCGCGACGGCGAGAGGCGGTGCCAGGCCAGGCGCAACGGCTCCAGCCGGCTTCCAAGCGGCGCACGAGATGCTGCAGCCGCGGCAAGCCGGCGGGGCCCACGCGGGTGGCCCAACATGCTTCCAGGCGCCCCCACAGGAGCCGCCGCCGCAGCAGCCGCGGCAGTTCCCGCCACAACCGCAGCAGCAGATCTGGCAACCGCAGCAGTTCCCGCCGCAGCCGCCGCAGCAGATCCAGCCACAGCCGCCGCAGCAGATCCAGCAGCGGCAGATCCAGCAGCAGCAATACACTCCAGCAGAATGGTAACGGTGGCATCTGCAGCAGACCCGGCTCCAGCAGCAGCAGACCCACCCCCAGCAGGAGCAGATGGGGCGCCAGCAGGAGGAGACGCGGAGGCTCCAGCAGCAGCTGGATCAGCTTCAGCGCCAGCTGCAGCCGCTGCCTCCAACGCAGCCGCCGCTGCAGCCGCCGCCGCAGGCGCCGCGGCAGCAGGCGCAGCAGCCGCCACCATGGCCAGCCCCGCCACAGCAGGCACAGCACCCGCTGACAGCGCCGCAGCCTGCGGTCGAGCGATGACCACGCTCCTGCTGCACGCGCCCCCAGCGGCCAGGGAGGCGCCACCGCCGACGCCCGCGCCGCTTTGAGCGAAGGGCCTTTCCGCTCGGGCGCCCGCGGAGCAGCGCGCTTCGCCGGCGTCTTGAACCTGCCCGAGAAAACGCGCCTGGGCAAAGGCTCCAGGGATGCAGGGGGGGCCGGGGGAGGGGAGGGGGGGACATAGGATGATTGGAGGGCGAGGGGGGGAAGGGCGCAGAGACGGCAGAGAGGGAGGGGGCGGAGGGGGAAGGCGGAGGGAGGGGGGCGGCAGGGAGGGAGAGTGGGGAGGGAAGCCAGGGAGAGGAGGGAGCGAAGCAGGGAGGGGAGGGCGCACCAAAAATACACTGAAATCTGGCATGTTATTGCACGTGGACCAAGGGCCTAGCCATACAACATACATTATGTATGCTCGAATGTGTTCTAATTGTTTTTAACGTAAACTTATGAATTTACATGGATCCCCAGGGCCCAACTGTAACTAAAATGGAATATAGTATGTTAAATATGGCTATATGTGTTCTTATTGTTTTCACTTGTAAACCTAATAGTGTAACTGTTTTTTATATATAAAAAAATGAAAACGGACCCCCGGGGCCCAATCACACTTACCATAACATATTTTACTTGAACTACTGTTATGTATGTCTTAATGTTTGTAATTGTAAACCTACTAGTTCAATAAAAAACAGAATATGTTATAACAATGAAAAGTGGAGCCCCAGGACCCAACCCTTTTTTAAAACAAAAACAAGTTAGTTGAATTATGCTTACATGCTTCTATGTTTTATATGTGTAAACCTATGGAATTGATCAAACTAAAATATCGTATTACAAGTAAGCGTGAACCCGCAGGGCCCAATCATAATTGAACGAATAAAAAAGTTTGTCTGATTTAGCGTGGACCCCCAGGGCCCAACCATAAATCCAATGCATATGTTTTGTGTTTTGCAAGATCGCCTGTTTTCATACTGGTTACGAGTGCTAACCTACTAACAAGCCTAAAACAACATATCTCATTATATGTTTGGAGCAATCTTAACCACCAATCATACATCAAATGAAACAGTTTACTTTATGTTTGGTGCTCCCTGTCTCTCCCTGATCACCCCGCCACCTCCCTCCCCCCCGTTCTCCCCCCCTCCCCCCCCCCCCCCACCCCCCCCCCCCCCCCTCCCCCCCCCCCCTTCGCCCCAATCCCCCCCCTGTCCCCCCCTTGCCCCCCCCCTCCCTCCCTTCCCCTTGCCTCCCTCTCTCCCCCCTCCCTTCGCCCCTCTCGCCCCTCCCCCCCCCCCCCCCCTCCCCCCCCCCCCCCCCCCCATTGCTCCGCGCGCGTTTCGCGCCGATCTCCGCGCCATGAGCGCTCGAGCTCGAACCCCCATTCACTTTCAAACCTCAAAGGGCGCAGCGGCGTGGCAGCAGAGTTGCTCATCACATTGGCTCTCGTCGTTGGTTTCGCAGCGGGCACGTCGGCAGGGAAATGTCGCGGCGCGGCGCCCGCGGCGAAGCCGCCGCCCGAGCGGCCCGAGATGGCCGAGGTGCTGCCGCCCCCATACGCGTTCATGACCACTACTTCGAAGACGGTGTACCACCTCTCCAAAGCATGCTAGCACATCGGGGATCACTCTACCATCGCGCGCGCAAGAACTGCCTGCGCGAGAAGGCGCGCAAGCACTTGCGCCAGCGCCAGAAGACGATGTGGGAGCGTGTCCGCCGCTTCGCGAAGAGCGCGCGTCGGTCCGGAGCGGGCGGGCGCCTCTTCCCCCCTCGTTATCCTGCGTCGCTCCTCGTCGGAGACCCCTCGGTTTAGGGGTCTCCGCCGCCTCGCCCTACCCCCCCCCTCCGCGCGCGGGCCACTGTCGCGAGAACCCGCGAGGAGGTCATGCACCGTGCCTGTTCTGCAGGCGGCAGGCGTTTAGGCTCAGACACAACGATGGAGATTGTTTCTCGCGCGCCCCACGCTGCCCAAGCGCGCCAAAACATACGGCCCCAGCTCAGAACCTGCACGTGAAAGGTTCGGGAGCAATGTAGGAGATCTCCTCGCAAATAATGCCGTCAGCGGCAGGAGAGGTTCGGAACTTTTGAGAGATGCCGAAGCAGCGGGCCCTGCGGGCTTGCAGTTCGCGCTTGCAGTTCGCCCACCGCAGCAGCGCAAAAAGCGCCGGGGCCACCTCCGCAAATGCGAGTCGGTTCATCAGAAATTCCTGCACCAAGCGCACGGCGCGGCCGCCAGAATACCGAGCGCAAATCCGAGAGAGGAGAAGGGGAAGTCAGCTTGGAGAGACGAAGTCTTGGGTGTCCTTCTGGTTGCCGCGCGAACTGCTGCGCGCGCTGCATCGCGTCGGGAACGCAGAGGCCATCGCGGATCGCAGGGGGCTCGACCAGGCCAGCCTCGAGCACGCGCAATCCGTCGACGGGCAGATAGACGGGGAAGCTATTCCGATCGGTTTCTGGCAGGAGGGCGCCCCTGTCAAGTGGGATCGCACAATGAGCCTCGAGATCTTCACTCTTAGTCTGCCAGGTCAGTCGGGCGAGCGGGGGAACTTGCGCCTGCCTTTGACTGCCTTGCTGAAGCGCCAAATCGGCGAGCACACGATGGATGACATCTGCGACGTCATCGCCTGGGACCCCCGTTGGCTGGGCCTGGGGAAGCACCCACCATCGCGCCATGACAGCGAGGCGTGGCTGAGCAGTGACGCGAAGAGGGAGCGCCTTGTGGGGCAGGCGCCCCCTTGCAAGGCGGCGCTGGCGCAAATGCGCGGAGATTGGAGAACAAATGTTCAAAGAACTATTCACAATGCCCCGCTGGGACGAGAAGGCGGGCCGTTGTTTTCGGTGCTGGGTGAAACCAACGGAGATCGCAGAGCAGGTGGGCCTCTCAGCGCCCCGGCGGCAGAATCGGAAATCGCGGGGCGACGTCATCGGACACATCTTGCGCAGCGGCTGCAGGGCGAACCTCCTGTTCCAGGCGCCGCGCGCGAGCTTGCGCGCCATCGCGATCGATTTGCTCCACGCCGCAGACTTGGGTGTCTCGGCAGACTTCCAAGGGGGGCGCTGCGGCACCTGCAGACGAAGTTGGCGGGCTCGACGGCGACGAGGAGGACCGCCGAGCTGAACGATAAGCTCCACGAGTTCCACGAAGCGAATGACGTGAGGGACAGGCAGAGGCGCCCGGGCGCGCGCGTCATCAAGCGGGGCCAGAAAGTGCCCAAGCCGAAGATGCAAGGCGCCCTGTGCCGCGCGATGGCCCCGTTCACCTTGAAGATGGCGGAGGAGCTCTGCAATCTTGGCGACCCGCTGAGCCAGGCTGTGTACTACGGGATGCTCCACCTCAACGAGTGCTACAAGGCTCTCAGTGTCACGTCAGCGAACGGACCAGGCACCCCGGCTGAGAACGCGCCCAAGTTCGCTCTCTTTGACACGAGCCTGGCGAGGTTGAAGCCAACGCACTAGCGAGCGAAGCCCAAACTGCACGCCTGGCTCGGGGCGGCCGCCGAAGGCGGCGACCCCACAAGCGCGCGGCGATATAGGGGCGAAGACTTCGGCGGGAGCGTCTCCAACACGGGGCGCCGCCGAGGCAGCGCGGTAGCCGTTTCTGGCGTCAGCCGCGGAGTGATCCGCAAGTTCGGCACCTGGCCCATCATCAGGATGAGGTAGAGTAGACAACCTGTGCGACGTGGGAGGGTGGAGGGGTTCGGCGGTCGGCGGGCAGGGGAGACACGCGGGGGGAAGAGAACGGGCCCAGACTTGACATGCGTCCGCGCAGCCTCTCTGCCCGAAGCATCCGACACGACTGCCCCCCCCCCCCCTCGCCCGCCCCATGCCATGGTAATCGTGTCCCTCTTGGGCGATTTCATGCTCGGCTGGCTGATCGGCATGGCGCCGAAGAAGCGGCCCGCCGCCGCGGGCGGCGCCGCGGCCAGCGACGCTGACGGCCCCGAGGGCGGTCGCAAGCCGAAGGCGGCGAAGAGCCAAGCGAAACCGCCCCCCGCCGTGGCCGAGAGCCCGCCCGCGGCCTCGCCTCCCGCGTCGAAGGCCGACGAGGCCGCGGCGGAGGCCGACGCGGAGAGCCAGGCGGGGGCCGACGGGGAGGTCAAGTTCGAGGCAGGCAGCCCTCGCAAGCGCGCCCCAAAAGGCGCCCGCGACCAGGTGGCGACGAACAAGATGCTGACAGGCTTGCGCCAGCAGAAGGCTGGCAAGGACCCTGAGAAGGCAGCGAAGGCAGCGGCCGCGCTGGAGATGCACCACCAGCTGGGCTGGGACGAGAAGGAGTCGATGGTGGAACGCTGCAAGGGGAACGCGACCCGCGGCAGCATGAAGTGGATCGACGACTGGATGGAGACGCGCTGCAAGGACGACGCCACTGCGGCCGGCTGGAACAAGAATTGGCGCGGCCCTGGGCAGGTGCTGCAGCTTCTCGGCTTGAACCTCAGTGACTTTGAAACCCGCGAAGAAGCGCGGGCCTTCGTGACCGAGGAGGTGCGCCGCAACCAGGTGGCTTCAGGCACGCTGGAGCCCCGCCCGCCCAAGATCGACGAGTCGAACTGGCTGGTGTATCGGTGCTTCTGGGTGGTCGACCAGGGGAAGACGGGGGCGGCCACCCGCAGGGCGATCACGGGCAAGCACGCCGCGCAATTGGGGAGCCGCGCCAACGACCGCAAGAAGGCCATCCAGAGCGGGCGGCTCGAATTCCCCCCGGGCGCGCGCGGGGGCGACGAGGTCGAGCAGAAGGACGACGGCGCCGAAGCGCTCAAAGCCGCCACGCACGCGGCCAAGGCCTCGAGGGCCTCCCGCAAGAAGGCGGGCAGGCCGCTGAAGAGCCTGACCGCGCTGGAAAGGCAGTTCTCTGCCAGGGCCAAGATCCTCGATGGCCCCGACGTGGGCAAGCGCGCAGAGGCCTCCAAGGATCTTGACAAGGTTTGCGAAGTGTTGAACACCTACCAGGACGACGCCGAATCGATCGCCATCCTCGTAGACGATCTCGCGAAGAATGGGATTACTAAGCTGGAAGCGGCGGAGGATATGGAGGATGCCATCAGAACCTTCGAGGAGGAGCGCGAGTTGCGCGCCAAGCAGTGCGACGAGCGGCGGGAGGCGGGCGACGAGCACGCGAAGAACGCGGCGTCGAAGGTCACCGAGACGCAGGGCAAGCCGATGAGGGACCCGTCAGAGTGGAGTTAATTAAGCCGTGCCAGGAGGCTGGCGCCAGCGGCGAGCCATTCTAGACGCCGCCGCTGCGCCCGCCATGCCATTCTAGATGCTGCGGCGGGACAGGAACAAAGCGGGGCCTGTCTCCTCCTCCTCCTCCTCCCCTCCCCATCTTGCCCCCTGCTCCTGCCCCTGCTCCGCCTGTTCCTCGCCCCCCCCCGCCCCCCCCCCCCACGTCCTCTCGCGCGCCCCCCCCCCCGCCCTTTTCAGAGCCAGCTCCGATGAGCAGGTCGATCTTCTCGAGCAACTCGGGCAGACCGAGTCGCCTATTATAAAGAAACGAATTCGCTGCGGCGTGGAGGGGCGCAGAAACAAATCCCGAAGGCAGACGCGCCATCTGAACGCGCTGCGGCTCACTGCCTGACGTTTGGTGGGCCACCTCGGCCATGAACAGCGCCCGCTCAGCCACGAGAGCACGGAGCTCGTCCCCGCCGTAGCGCTGGCGACCTTGAAGGAGATCGCGCTCTCCACTGCCAGCCAGCAACCACCGCATATAGGGCGCCACCATCCGAGCTCGCACTGCACCCACTCCGCCCCCGCCTCGGCGCCCACGCCCTTGCGCGCGGAGCACCGCGTCTCGCAGGAGGCGGACACGGCCAGCCCGAGAGCTCGTAGGCGCAAGCGTAGGCAGTCAGCCTACAAAACAAATTGAGCCACAAAACAGCTACGGCCGGCAAAACTCCAGCGGGGGCCGCCGCAGACAGAGGGGGATGGAGGGGGTGGCGCGCCGAGGGCCCCTTAGCCGAGGAGCCCCCATCAGGCCCCCTTGGCAAAACATGCTTCGTTCGTGCACCTTTTCGTTCGTGGCCCCCGCGCGCCTCCCACTGCCCCGCCGCCCTGCGCTGGATTAATTAGTTGCGCGGTGCCGGGCGGCCGCTTCAGCCAGCCCGTTCGCGCTGTAGTGAACATGAAAACGCAGGCACCAACGGCGCACGTCCCCAGCGTTACATTCGCAACCCTCGCGCGCACGCGGCGGGCAGGGGTCGGACCAGGGGGGGGGGGGGGGCAAAGGCAGGGGAGGGGCGCGGGCAAGGCGGATGGGGCGCCGACGGGGCCCCTTGGCCGAGGAGCCTCCGGCCGACGACGATGACGACGATCGACGACGACGAGATCGAGAGCGCCGCCCCGCCCAGGCGGCGGTGGCGCTCGCGCGCGCCTCGCGCTGCAGCGCAAGCAATGAAAACTTGGCCCATGGATGCTGCTCGACAATGCGCGGGAACAGCTTCCGTCTTTTTCGCGATGCATCTTGGGCCGATGTCAGCGGCAATCCTGTTTTTATCGGAAATCATGTTGAATGCGTTTCGAACTTATGCGACTCGTGTTGGGCCGATGTTAGGAGTGGCTTGCGTGTTTTAGGATGGCTCCTCAAAAAACGATGTTGAAATTAGGGACATCGATCTAGATAAGAAAATGTGTGAACAAAAAAACTATCTATTTAGATCCGAAGACTGTCTATTTAGATCGTAGAGGTCTAAATGGATCGGAAAATATATTAGATAGCCTATCTAAATAGAGCGGAAAATATTCTCATGGGATGCAGAGGTACCGTTGGGAAGGTTGCCCATCCTTACTACGCGGGTTGACTGTATTCCGTGGGCTGTCCCAGTGGTTGTCCCGTGGTCGTCCCGCAGTGGCCCCCGCGGTTGTCCGGTGGGGCTGGGGGGGGAGCGCCGGCGAGATGGGGATGAAGATGAGGATCTGGAGGTCGGGGAAGGCGAGGAGGGCAACGCGGGAACGGTACGGGGAGGAGGCGGGGGACGAGGACGAGGACAGGGCGTCCCTGGCCTAAAGTCCCCAGGATCTCAAGCGAGGCCAAAGCACCCCTCGAGAGGCCCGGGGGGCCACAAGGGCCCCCCAAAGGCGCGAAGAGGGCGCGAAAATCTGGGGACGCTTGGGACCGGGGTCATCTCTGGCAGCCTCCGTTTCGGCTACTTACACGCACGAGTGAACCTGCAGTCATCGGCCTGACCTAAGAATAGATAAGGAACGAAGCCCATTTGTTCCCAAGGAATAACGCACAAGGAACGATCAATAAGAAATGACGCATCGGAAACGATAAATGACGCATGCAAGCCTAAGGAACGACCGCGCCCCTTTTGAAAAGTAGGTGTTCCTTACTCAAGCCGTTCAAGCCGTCCGGATTGTGGACGAAATTTAAAAATACACAACGAATTCTGAAATGGCCCAGAGCAGTCAAAAAGTCGTCCCCTGACGATTCGTTTACTATTTCTTGATACTCCTCCAATGGAGGGACGTGCCCGACTTGACCCTGGACAGGAGCGGCCTTCGGTGCGCGACATCTCGGGGGGGGCGGCGCGGGGAGGGGCCGAGCAGCCCCAGCGCGCAAAGACCGGTGCTGCCGGGGGAGGGGGGGGGCCCTGTGCGCCTGCACCCGGGGCGTCCCCCTGGCGAAGCAGTCGCGCGTACGCGCGCGGCCGAGGGTTGGTGCCCTGTGGTCACGGCGAGGGCGGGAAGACGAGGAGGACGACGAGGAGCAGGACGACAGGAAGCAGGCTTGGGGGAAGGGGAGGGGAGGAGGACGGAGCGAGGAGGGGGGAAGGGCTCGACGAGCCACGAGGCGGGCAGCCGTCGCCGGTCGCAGCAGTGGAGCGCGGCCTCTCCTTGTTCGCCTCCCACAGCCTCAGCTCCGGGCAGCACGACCCCATCGCGCCTGGCGAGGCTCGCCACGGCCCAGACCCTCGTCCCGGCCCGCGGTGGGCTGGAGGCTAGAGGCGCAAACATAAAACAGACGACCAGGGAACTCGGCCAGCATCCAAACCGGCAAGCTCTGCAGCTGATTTCTATCCATGTATCTCAGTATGGTGTTCTTGTCATTAGTGTCACGCATCCGCCTCCTCCTCTTCCTCCTCCTCAGCCCTCCTCCTCCCTCTCAAAACTCACTCAGGCCCAGATCCACTCAGACCCTGACTCGCCACCACTCACTCAAATTCAGACTCACCCATATCCTCCATCTCAAATTATTCCTGCTCAGACCCACTCATACTAAGATACACTCACGCTGAGACCCAGACCCAAACTCAGTCATTATCATAATTAAACCTACTCTGACTCACAGATACTCCGACACCGTCCTTCTTCGCACAACCCAAGGAAAGATCATGTCTCGGGCGAAACGCCAATTTGGGACAGAAGACGTGTGCCTTCTCAGGCCCCCATGGTCACCGCGATGTAGCAGGCGCGGCATGTACGCCACCCAAGGGGGTGCACACCACGGGTGTACCACGGGCCCGCTCAAGCCCAAACTGCGGGGAGATCTCAAGCAAAACGCCCGTTATGTAAAGTATGCGTGTCTCCCCAGGACTGAACTCTCCCTCCCCCCGCGCGGCCGCCCTCGTCCTTGTCCCACTCTTGCATGCCAGCCAATTAGCAATTCGGTTGCCCCGAATAGCCACAAGCTGGAGCGGACTGCCTCTGCCTCGCCGCCGACGAAAAGTGCTTTCCCAAGACCCCGTGGTCACCATGATGGAGCAGACATAGCATTTAGGCCGCTCACAAGGGCGTCGACCTGGTGTGTTACACGGGCCCGTTTAAGCCCAGCTTGTTCGGATGTCTCCTACATAGCTGTGTTTTTGGAAAGTAAGCGTGTGTCTTCCCAAGGTCCTATGGTCAGAGGCCTCCCAGATGGGGTCGGAGCAGATGGGGTCAAAGGATCGCGCCACATCGTCGACGCATCACCGATGCATCGGCGACGTCAGCGATGCATCTGCGAAGTCGGCGTGGAGAAACTCGAACTTCGCATCGAGCCACACCGCGGATGCATCGGCGATGCGGCGCGATTCTCCGACCCCGTCTGCTCCGACCCCATCTAGGAGGCCTTGACCGATGTCAAGGCTCGGGGCCCTCAATCCAGGCGATCGCAACCCGTCTCGACAACGTAAAATGCCCACTATTGCGAGCCACGGCCTGCGTCCAAGTGTGAACATTGCAATCGTCAGCGCGGGGGTTGGCGACGTTCCGACGCTTGAAATTCTGGGATGGGCGCTTGTGCCGAGAACACTGGTGTCTCAAGCGAATCGCTCCTCCTGGCCTACTAGACAGGTTTCTTCTCGGAGGTCCATCGTCACCGCGATGTACCAGGTACTGCATGTGGGCGTCTCGGGGATGGACAGAACCCCCTTTAGTAAAACGTGGTTCAGTGAAAACGACCTCGGGCCAAAACCTGGCGGGCGCAAGCGTGGAAAATGACGGCCGCGGCGCCCTCTCGAGAACCGAAAACGGACAGCTCACTAAATTGACGTGTCAGGGTTGGGGTTCTGTCCACCTCCGAGCTTCTTAATGGACACCCTCCACGCTCGAGGTATGACACGGGCCCGTTGGAGCCAGGACTGCGTGGACGCAACAGGCGCTCAGATCTTGCAGGATCCCCTCGCCATGCCCAGACGTGCTCACAGACTCGGATCCACTTGCTTTCAAGGCCACTCGCGCTCGGACGCGCTTGTGTGCGGCCGCTTACACGCTGGGTTTCTGAATAAGCGTGGGGGGGTACCCCCCGACGGGGTTCCAGCCTCACCTCGTCGTCGCGCCGCAACAGAGGTCGGAGCGCCTTCGGCGCGCGGTGGCTGCCCGCGACAGGGATCGATGTGGGGCTGTCGGCGGGGGTGACGCCCCCCCGACGCTTAGTATGAAACTCGGAGTACTCAGGCTCACGTTCACCCAGGCCCGCTCACAGCCAGGCGCCTTTTCAGGCACTCAGACTGAGCCACTCGCATTCAGACTCACACTCGGGCTTTCTCATGCCAGACAAAAGGCGCGAGCAAATTGATGCACATGATGTCTTGGGACCTGCGGGTATAATATGTTCAGTACGTTGGATATCTGGCTTTCGGTCCATGACTTCGGCCACCAGCATCCGATCGTTAAGATGCAGGCACTCGTGGAAAGCTCTCGACAAGGTGCAGGTGCTGGAAAGCGGCCCGAAGCAAGACCCCCCCCCCAACCAACGAACCAATCAGAAGAATACCAAACACTTTGGATACTCAAGACGTGGGATGTCCGGGTTCACGCCCCCCCCTTGTCCTGCTACTCCTCCGCCTTGCTCACGCACCTCCTTACGTGACGAAGGACCTCCGACAGCATTCGAGAACCATCAACGCATACTCACCATCATCCTCCACATCCAACTCCACATGATTTGAGCAGGGACCAACCGTCCCGGCATTCCTATAGTCATACCACGAAATGTTCTTAGAACCAAAAAATGTTCTAAGAAAAAAAGCAATGTTCTTAGAACATAAACCCGATGTGTTAAACCAAGACAGTCCCAGCCAGAAATGTTCTAAGGACATTTCGTGGGAACCACAAAAGGTTCTTAGAACATTGTTTGGTGGGGCTATAGGCGAGCCGGGACGCTTCGCCACTGCTCGAATGATCCTCCATCTCCTCCTCATCCCGTCAGCTGCCCTCCCCCCCCCTCCCTACTCGAGAGCGGCCCAAGGACCTCTCCTGCTGCGCACCTCCTCCCGCCCCCGCCGCCAGCCCTCCCCCATCAGACGAACCGCCGACCCCTCGGGGTCTCCTCGGCGTGATGCAGATTGCAGTCTTAGGTCTGGCCTGTCCCCCTGCAGGGGGACTTTGGGCGAAAAATTAAAAGTACCCCAAAAATACTCCAAAATAATCAGACATAGTCCAAAAATCGTCCCTGGACAACTTTTTCACTATGCTTGAACCTCCCCCCCTCTCGAGGGACAGGCCCGACTTCATTGCTGCCCCTCCCCTACACCCTGCCCCAGGGGCCGGGCCCCGCTAGCTTGGAAGCGAGGAGGGGGGTGGTCCCAGGTCCGGTGCCGGCGGACTCGTCGCGGTGCTGGCGCAACGCCATCGCCCAGAAGCGTCGCCAGGCGCAGCACCACGGCCCCAGGTGGCTCCCAGCCCGCCCACGAATGCTCCGAGACGGCTCTGCAGGGCCCAGTCGGCCAAAGGTGGCCTCGAGAAGGACCCCCAAAAGAGGGCACGCACGGCCCCAGCATCATCGATCTCCCAACCAGTGCCCGAGCCAACGCTTGCACTTGGGAGCGCTCACTTCCACTTATACTGATTTGGATTGGTGTGCCGAGGCTTCACCTGGGGGGCACCCAGTGCGCTGGCTGGGTCTGCTGAGATTTCACCCGGCGGGCGGCCGTTGGCGCCTCGTTGGCGTCCTGTGCGCTTGCGGAGTCTGCCGAAACTTCGCCCGGTGGACGGCCGTGGCCGCCGCGTGGGCGCCGTGGGCGCTGGCCCGGGTCTGACGAGGCTTACTCCAGATTTCGTAATAAAAGGGAGGGAATCTCAATTCGGGGGGGATCTCTTCCAGGCAATCTTGGAGGGCCTGGGGGGTCTGGGGACGATGTTTTGGAGGATTCTCCCACGGGGGAGGTCTGAAATGGCTTGTCTTGGAGGGTCCAGACCCCCTACCTTTTATTACGAAGTCTGGAGTAGCCTGGTGGGTGGCCGTGGGCGCCTCGCGCCCTGTGCGCTGGCTGGAGCCGCCGAAGTTTCGGCCAGAGGGCGGCTGTGGGCGCCTCGTGGGCGCCCCGTGCGCTGGCCGGAACTGCAGAGGCCTTGCCTAGTGGGCGTCTGTGGGCGCCTCGTGGGCGCCTCATGCTGCTTACGCCTCATCGCTTGCATCAAATGCTTACAGCACGATGCTTACATCGCAAAACTTGCACCACATAGATGTCACCACACAGCTTACACGACACAGCTTGCACCACACATAGCTTGCACCACATTGCTTGCACCCCATTATGTACACCACATGGTTTAGACCACACACGGATAGTTCCACTATATTGCTCGCAGCGCGCTTAGCTTGCGCCACACAGACCGCGCCACATGGCCCACACGCCCGGGGTGCAGGAGCTCACCGTTCGGCTTTTCCCGAGTGGAACGAGGGCCTGTGGACCGCAATACGGAGCTGATCTGGTAGGCATTCGTGACGAATGTCTGGAACCATCTCTAGCAAGGCCTTCACTACGGGGCCACGGAGCGCTGCACTGGACGGGGGAGACGCATGCGAGTGCATCCACTGGGGCCTTCGGTGGAGCCCCCTACGGGGGCAACAAAACACCGTGCTGGGTTGGGGAGACGCATGTGAACACCGCCATTGATACCTTCGGTGGAGCTTCCCATGGGGCCACGAAACGCTGTGCTGGGAGGGGGAGACGCATGAGAACACCGCTGTAAGGGCCTTCGGTGGAGCTCCCCATGGAGCCACGAAACGCTGTGCTGGGTGGGGGACACGCATGTGGACAGAGCCACTGGGGCTTGAGGTGGAGCTCCCGATGGGGCCATGAAGCGCTGTGCTGGGTGGGGGGGGGCGCATGTGGACACCGCCCTGGGGCCGCAGGTGGAGCACCCCATGGAGCCACGAAACGCTGTGCTGGGTGGGGGACACGCATGTGGACAGCAACACCGAAAACCGACCCAACCGACAGCAAGACCGAAACCGACCGAAGTCGACAGGCCGAAGGCAGCCCAGAAGGGCGCAGCGACGCGACAACGACACTGCAACCGACCGAACCGAACCAACCGAACACAACCGACTGCGACGCAACCGAACCGACCGAACCGCGAACACCCTCGTCCAGGGTCCACCCTGACAACCCTGGGCGGCCCACACCACGGTCGGGCGGGTAGTAATGGGTGGTGGCCCAAATTTGGGGTGAAGAAGAGGGTCCTTTAGGGCCCCTTTAGGGCCCCTGCTGGCTCCAAACGGGGCCATAAAATTTAAAGGACACTTTTAGGACCCGTTTCTTCACCCCCCGTTTGGGTCACCCCCCATTACCACCAACCCAACTCTGTCTCATTGAGAACTCGGAGTCCACATCGGAATCCGAAGCCGAGTCGAATTGGGATCGAAACCCACCGAAACCGAATCGAATCGAGTCGGAGAAATCGAGGCCAACCCTGCTGTGGGGCCTACCCGCAAACCCCGGGCGGCCCTCACCGCGGGGCCACCATCACAGCCTCCGCTCGGGGAAGCACCCAAAGAGGCGTCGGCGGCGCGGCGCGGCAGCCCGAGGAGCTCGTCCCCCCCTCTCCTCCCACCTCGTCCTCCTCCCCCGCCTTGAGACGAAGCCAGGACGAGGATAACTTCGGGTGAGGATAATTCGCGAATCTCTGAAATCTGGCGGCTCTGGAGGACGTATATCCTGCGCCGCAGCTTCTCGGAGAGTCCCGGAACGCTCAAAGAGCGTTCCGGAACGCTCTGGACGAGATTCACCCTCGCCCTAGCCCCGCCTGAAACACCCGCGTCCAATCGGGGGCGCGCAAACATGGATTAGCGATCCGTGGATTTGGCGTGCTGTCGCCAAATCCCTCCCCAAAATGCGGCCGGCGCCGCCTCGCTCGGCGGCGGAAATCTGCAATTTCCCAGCCTCCGCGGCCCGGGAGAGAGCACCCAAAAGGCATCAGCGGCGCAGCACGGCAGCCCGTGGAGCTCGGCCGCCCCCCTTCCATCGCGTCCTCCTCCTCCTCCTCCTCCTCCTCCTCCTCCTCCTCCTCCACCGCCTCCTCCGCCTACTCCGCCTCCTCCTCCGCCTCCTCCTCCTTCTCATCCGCCTCCTCCTCCTCCAACCTCCTTACTATTACTATTCTTATCATCATTATTATTATTCTTACTATTATTATTATTACTAGTAGTAGTAGTAGTAGTAGTAGTATTATTAATATTAGTCTTCTTGTTAGTAGTGTTATGATTATTGCTCGTCGTATTATTATTCTTATTATTACTATTAGTATTAGTATTATTGTTATTCTTAGTATTCTTATTATTATTATTAATGATAGTATTATTATTCTTATTATTATTATTATTATTACCAGTATTGTTATTATTAATATTATCCTTATTGTTATTATTAGTAGTATCCTGATTCATATTATTAGAAGTATTGTTATTTTTTCTTAGTATTATTATTATTACTAATAGTCTTGTTATGATTAGTGGTACCATTATTAGAATTATTACTATTATTATTAGTCCCCTTATTATTCTTATTATTATGCTTCATTAATATTTGCAGTATGATTATTATTATTATGTTTATTCGTATTGTTATTCGTATTATAACTATTCGTATTATTCTTATTCCTATTATTCATCATCATCAGCAGCATCATCATCATCAGAATCAGCATCATCATCATCATCATCATCATCATCATCATCACCATCAGCATCATCATCATCACCATCATCATAATCAGCATCAGCATCATCACCATTAGCAGCATCATCATCATCATCATCATCATCATCATCATCATCATCATCATCATCATCATCATGAGCATCAGCATCATCATCATCAGCATCATCAGCATCATCAGCATCAGCATCAGCATCATCATCGTCATCGTCATCATCATCATCATCAGTATCCTCCTCCTCATCCTCATCCTCATCATCATCATCATCAGCATCATCATCATTAGCAGCATCATCAGCATCATCATCATCATCAGCATCATCATCATCAGCATCATCATCACCACATGATCATCATCAGCAGCAGCAGCATCATCATCATCATCATCATCATCATCATCATCATCATCATCAGCATCATCATCATCATCATCATCATCATCATCATCATCATCAGCATCATCATCATCATCATCATCATCATCATCATCATCATCATCATCATCATCATCATCATCATCATCATCATCATCATCAGCAGCAGCAGCAGCAGCAGCAGCAGCAGCAGCAGCAGCAGCAGCAGCAGCAGCATCATCATCATCATCATCATCATCATCATCATCATCATCATCATCATCATCATCATCATCATCATCATCATCATCATCATCATCATCATCATCATCATCATCATCATCCGACGCCTCCTCCTCATCCTCTTGCTCCTCCTCCTTCTCTGCCTCATCCTAATTACTTCTCGCTCCTCCTCCTCCTCCTCCTCTTCCTCCTCCTCCTCCTCCTCCTCCACCTCCTCCTCCTCCGCCTCCTCCTCCTCCTCCCCCGCCCCGCCCTGAGCGCCGAGCTGGCATCGATCGGACGTCCATCCCCCGTGCATTCGTCGGCGTCGAGCGTGTGTTTTGTTGCCGTGCCGGACGATCCAGGATGCTCCTCCGTGGTCCTCGCCGAGCACGCAGCTGCACACGCGCCCGAGCGGTGCCAGGTCCCCCGCCGCCCGCCCCGTGCGCGCGCGGGGAGGAGGGCGCCAGCCCGAGGAGCCTGGCCGCCCCTCCCGCCTCCGTCCTCCTCCCCCGCCTCCCCGCGCGCGCCCTCGCGGGCCCTGCGGCAGCTCGCGGGAGCATCCCGCACCGTCTTGCGGGCTCCCGCGAGTCGACGGACGCAAATCGACGCCTGGTCGACGCTGAGTCGACGCGAAGTCGACGCGAATCGGCGCTGACTCGGCGCCAGACCCTCGGCCACCAAGCGCTGATCGACGCTGACGCACTCTCAAGACGGAGTAGCGAGGGTACGCAAGGCCCCCATGATCTGCGACCGAACGCAGGCAGGAGGAGAGGACCAGAGCGGACCAGAGCAGCTCGATCGGTCGACTGGCCGCACGCGACTGATCGACCCAGGCCCTGAACACGGACCACTCGGGCCGTCCCCGAGCCAAAGACTATGCACGGTTGCAGCTGGAATCGTTTCCGCCTGCTACTACTGCCTCTTCACACAAGATGATCCCTGCGACGACGACGACGACGACGACGACGACGACGACGACGACGAGGTCGAGGTCGAGGTCGACGACGACGTCGACGACGACCCTCGCCGTCCCCGCTTGGCACCCGTGCCGGTCGCAGCATCCCAGCCGTCCAGGTTGGCCTTGCCGCGGCGTCTCACGACAAGGGAAGAGGGAGAGGAGAGGAGAGGGGAGGGGAGGAGAGGGGACGAGAGGGAGGGAGGCAGGGAGTGGGTAGGAGGAGGGAGGGAGGGAGGGAGCAGGAAGGAGGGAGTGAGGGTAAGAGAGCATCAGTATCCTCATCCTCCTTCTCCTGCTCCTCCTTCTCCTTCTCATTATCCCTCCCTCTTTTCTCAAGTTCTTCCTCCTACCGTTCATTATCCTCCTGATCGTCCTCCTCCGATCCTGCTATAACCATCCCTACTCCTACTCCCTCTCCTCGGGAGAGGGATGAGGAGGCGGCGGCGGCGAAGGCGGGACGCGGTTATATGTTGTTCATCTCTATGACTCTCCCTCTCTGGCTTCGATCACATAGAATACCTATATCTCTCTCTCTCCCTCCCTGCATCCCACAACCCCCCCTTCTCTGTGTCTCTCTCTCTCTCTCGTTCTCTCCCTATATTTCTCATACGTTCTGTGTATATATAGATGTATATATACATACACACAAACATCTATGTATACATAGATACACCGCCACCATGCCTCGAGGCACGAATTTGACCGTCCTCAGATCCTTTGAATTATGAGCCCCGTGCCCTTCCTATTGAGAACTGCTGGTCTCGGAGGCCCAATTACTGGAATCTCTGGGGTCCATCGTGCGTTTCCGCAGAACTCCCCGGGGCTTCTCGCGCGTCTGCGCCTGAGGCCAGGGGGGGCCCAAGACGGGCCAAGACGGGCCCACGATGGGCCAGACGAGCCAAGACGGGGGCCAGGGGACGGGGCCCAAGACAGGCCAAAAGGCTCCCAAGACGGGAGAGTCCAAAACGGGCCAAGAGGGCCCTGAAAAGCCCCCAGGGTCAAAGAGGGCCTCGAGACGGCCCGTGAGCGCGCCAAGACAGCCCAAGGTGGCCTCAAGACGGTCTAAGAGGCCTCCAAAAGACTCCCGAAGAGGGCTCCAAGAGGCCAAAGACAGGACAGGACACGACAGGAAAGGCGCCGATGATCGCCCCGGGCCCCCGGGGGGGCGGACCTCTAAGAGCTCGGCGGGGGCGCCCGAGCGCTGGCACTCAGATGACGTAGTACACGTCCGTCTTTCGAGCTGGGATAAGAATAGATTCAAGGCTCTAGACATTATCATCCACGAAAATCATTTGCAATAACTTACGCTTCTGGCTTCGTAAGCTTCTTGAGGGCCCCCTAAACACACAACTCATTAACCCCCGTAGGTGTTGGTGTGTGTTGGTGTGTGTTGGTGTGTGTTGGTGTGTGTTGGTGTGTGTTGGTGTGTGTTGGTGTGTGTTAGTGTGTGCGTGCGCCCCTTCCCCAGGGCCTTCTTGATAAACCCATGGGCGTTGAACGGCCCTCTCAGGCCGAAGACTTACAAAGAAAACTCGAAAAAGTAGAAGTTGGGAATTCAGTGAAAGCGGAAGTGGCCAGGGCTGTAAAAACGAGCGGGGGACCGAAGCGAGCCCGAGACAGTTGGGATGTGGCCGCCAGGGCTGGAAAAACACAATTGGCTGGGAAGAATGAAAGGGCTTGACCCAGCCATTTTCTTCGGTTTCCTAGATCACCTAACTTCGCACATCGCGCCCCGCGATACTCGACGCGCGGCTATCATCCAAGAAAGGCAACGGCTCTGGCCCAAACCGCGACGCGCGAAACGATACCCTTCATGCCCCCAGCGGGTGACCCGGAGCCTCCCTGTGGCCGAACCGACCGTCACAACTTCCTGCAACGACGCCCCGCCTCTGGGGGAACCAAAGAATGCCCATACCGGTGATCCCCGGACCTTTCCCGGGATGACTTATGACCAGAAATTCGAGGAGAATCCAGCCGTTAAGGCGACGAGATCTATAAGTATCCACTGCTCCCTGGCCACGCCCACCTTGAACCTGGCAGCGGTGTATACGCCACGCCCTCCTGGCTTGGCCAGGAGGGCCTATACACAGCTGCTGGATTCAGGATGGGCCTGGCCAGCGAGCAGTGGATATGTATAGATCTCGTCGCCCTAGCCGTGGCGACGAGAGCTCTCCAGGACGAGCAACGAATCGGCACCGCTCCCCTCCGAGCACCTGGGACGACCTGACGACGCCGACGACGTCCGCGCGCGGGCAGCGGACGCCTGTCCGCGGGAAAACTTCACCGAGCGGGTGCAGCTGGCGTCGCAGCGGCCCAGCCCGTAGACCGCCCCGGCCTGGACGTCGGCGCCGCCGCCGCCGCCGAGGTCGTCACCATCGTCGAGGCCGTCGCCGTCGTTGTCGCCCTCGTCGCCCCCGCCGCCGCCGCCGCCGTGGAGGGGGCAAGAGGGCGAGAAGGCGACGAGGGCGCCAGCGACAGGAGGCGGTAGGGGAGCAGCACGTATGAGGAAAAAGAGGAGAAGGAATCTGGAAAAATGGGACACATGATCAGACCAACCGTAAGAAAAGAAACGAGGTGTGGGGAAGTAAAGGAATCATGTTGCCAAGCGCGGGCCCCAAGCAGTACGACTACCGCAACACATGGTTTGCCATCTGTGTCGTGCGATAAGTGCTTGCAACAGATGAGGATGTGGTGCAAGTAACGAGGGTTCGCGATGAGTTGTCAATCCCACTGGTCGCGCAATCATCCCACCCACCCACAACCTAGTTTGCAAAACCCATGAGGCGGCAACTGCGATGCCTGCCTGGCGCTGGTTGGCGCATCGCCGCGACCGCGACAGCGCGCACAGGTTCGCGCGCACAGCTGTCAGCTAGTTTGGCGCGACCGACGCGGCTGCGGTGGCGCTGACCGCTGGGCACCTCCCAGCGCGCCTCGCAGGCCGCGCTGACGCGGGGGCACTTCAGTGCGAGTCGGTGCCTTGGGCGGGCGCGGTACCATGGCGACATTTACAACGGTGGGCACGCTGATGATAGTAGCGATGATGGTGACGATGATGACGATGACGGCAGCAATGCTGATCACGCCGCTGACGACGATGGCGCACACGCGTCGGCGATGAAAGTTTTGGCAGGATTGCGCCATGCGAGCGCGGCCGACGCGTGCGAGTGGCCCGCGTTGCATCATTTGACAGGGGTCGTCCCCCCCCCCCGAGCACGCGCGCAAGCGCGCTCGAATGATGTCGACATGCGCGCGCGACGAGGCCCTTTTGGTTGATTATGATGAACACGTTGAAGAATCAATAGTTCTCCCAAAAATTTGCAAGGGCGAGCGCGCAGACATTTTGGGGGGGTCATTCAGGAGGCTGAAGGGGCTCTGAGGCTCCTTGGGCGCACTCGAGGGCCC
>CAUYUJ010014732.1:55000-100000 GCA_963575745.1 Prorocentrum cordatum | reverse complement strand
CGCTGGCACTTCCGCCAAAGCTCCTGGAACGTCAACAAACACCACGCGGCCCTCCGGGGTCGCAGCTGCCCACCGCTGAGCGCGACGAGACAAAACACGAACTGCGAGGGCCACAGGCGGCCAGGGAGGGGGGGCAGCAGCACCAACGCCGGTAAGAGCGTCGGGCAGGCCCCGAGGCCAAGAGCGGGGGACACCCGCCTGGTCCTAGAGGAGAGAGGCGGGGGGAAAGCCGCCCCTCCCCTCGGTCTGGCCCCGCGCCCGAGGAACAGGGGAAGTGGTTATTGGTTCCTCCAGGGTCGCAGCTGATCGTCGCTCAAGACAATGAAATGGCGGGTGGGCCTTGGAAGGTTATGAAGCCGAGGGAGGTGGGGTCCTGCGTGGACCTCAGGCTGCGCTGAGTGTTGGTCCGTTCCCGCGGAGAGCGATGCCTCGGCGGGGAGGGTGGGTGTTGGTCCCCCAGGGTCGCAGCTGACCGCCGCTGAAGTCAGCACTTGCCAAAACTGCGACCTGGCTAGGTCGCGTCTGCCACCGCGCAGGGGGGGGGGGGGCAGTGGCCGCCCCCCCCCCAAAGGCGGGCGGGTTGGCTGTCTGCCCGGGGGCCTGTCTGCCGGGGGCCTGTCTGCCGGGGGCCTGTCTGCCGGGGGCCTGTCTGCCCGGGCCGGGCCGGCCCCGTCGCGCCCGAGAGGGTGAGATGTCGGGCGCTGGGGGGGGGGCCCTCCGCGCCACCCCTCAAGGAGGGTAGGTCCACTTGTTCAGTGTGGGCTGTGCTATGCCACGCCGTGGGCGACACGTGGGGCTAGCCTTCGCCCCAGCGGAGGTTGCCCCCAGGCATTACGGCCTGATCCGGGCGCGGCGAGGTGAAACTGGCCCCTTCGGGGCACAGAGGAGCCGTTGAGGGGGGGGACAGGTTTCCTTGGGCAGGACGCCCTGGGATGCTGAGGCGGGACGTGTCCGGCACAGGCAGCCCTGGGCGTAGGAGTCGCCTTTTGCCCACCAGCGGGCGCGCTTGTCCGAGCATCGGCTCTCCAGATCTGAGTCCGCCCATGGGGCTCCACGCCGACCCCACGCGGCCCATTCCGGCCAGCCCTGCCACTGGCCGGGGGTGGCTGCACCGATGGCTCCAGCCCAGCGGTCCTGTGCAGCCGCGGGAGCGACCGCTCTGCCCTCAGTTGCCCATGGTGCGGGCCTGTTGCTGCTGCCGCAGTCACGCGGGGCATGCGCACAGGCGTCGCGGCGCGCGGAGGTCACGTGCTCGTCCCTGACTGCTGCCCAGTTTACGCCGAGCCCGAGTTCACTATCCATCCGGCAAGCATCATGGCCTGCGCTGCTCCAAGCCTCGAGGAAATATTCGCACGTCTGGGGTGCGTTCAGTTTGGGGTGGCTCTTGTGGCCTCCACTGGGGCCCTGCCCCAGGGCAGCCCGCTGAACCCATGCGTGCCATATGCCATTGAACGCGCCTCCCAGCGTCTTTTGTAGGCGTATAATATTGTCCTGTACGGGCTCGCCCCTCTCCACGCCTGCAGTTGCCATGGTGCACCTGTACATGGGACCGCATCCCATGGGGCCGTTCAGATTCTTGTAGCGCGGCTGAGCGATCCTGACGTCCCTCCAGGGCGTTCCGCGGATCTCCGCTCGCGCGGGGTGCCCCTTAATGATTTGGCGGCACGCCCTTCCCCGTCCTTGATGTCCTCTGACGCAGGCCGGCGGCGCCCCTTGTCTCCTGCCGCGCGGCTGAGGGCGCGGTCGCCCCTGGCCCCCGTGATGTCCCAGGCCGAGCTGCTTTCCTTCATGGAGCTGGCTTGAGCACTCCGAAGCGCCAGGGCGGCATCTCGATCGACGGTCTGTGAGTAGGGGGTCCAGGATTTGCCCTTTGTGGGCGCGTCTTTAAAAATGCTAAATGGATCGGAGGGGTCTTCTCCTCCTCGCCATCGTCCGCGACTGGTGTCGGGCTAGCAACCGGGCTCGCTTCTTTGGCTGTGGCTGCTTCGCTTCCCGCGTCTTCATCCCAGTCGGGCGCATCCGGCCCCCCCTCGGCCTTGCCTGCCTGGTCGCAAGAGCCTTGCCCTTCCGCTGGAGGGTCGTTGGCCCTGTCGTCGCCTGGGGTCTGTAGATCTGCCCTGGGGGGGGCGGCCTGGTGCTGCCCCCCGCACTGGTCCGCGGCTATCTGCTGGGGGGGCGCCTGCTGCCTCCTCTGTCCTGCTCAGCCAAGACGCCGCTGGAGAGTTGGCCGCGGTCGCGTAAGTAGTCCAGTCCGTGTCCGTCTGAAATGGATCTCGGTTGGCCAGCTCTCCTATGGTGCCGTATTCCCATGAGGTATGGTAATAGGGTGCTGAGCCGCTGGCGGAGGGGGCACTCGCCCCGCTGCTCGGCTCGGTCGGCGGCGTATCTACGCCACCTGGTCTCATGCATCACGTTGGCCCTCGTTAGGTGGCACACTACTCGCGCCGCCGCGGCCCGCTGGCTGCCCCGTGGGATGCCGGGGGGGCGGCAGTTATCGGGGATCGTATCCCCGTAGATGCTGACCAGGACTTGGCGAAGACATTGGGGGGGCCAAGACCCTCCGTTGGTCTTATCGCCCGGTATTCCGACGCCGTATTGCTCCACGAACTCCATCAATTTCCCGTAAACGGTGGGGTTCCACTCTAGGATGTACTTGACCAATGAACAAGGCGCAGCCTGAATCCTTCCCTGTGAGCCCAGAGGTGGAGCGGGTTGGTAGGGCGCGCCCAGCCGGCGGTGAGATGTCGGGGAACAAGGATTTGATGCCCCGTGCGGCAGCTCCTGACCCGTTACTCTCCCCGACGGGGCCGCCTTGGACAGTGCTGGTGGGAGGGGTCGGCGCTCCGGTTGGGTCGGGTGGCTCTGTGTATGCATCCGTGGCTGCAGCGTTAGCGCGGTCTGGAGTGAGGTAAACGCTGATGTCGTGGCTCTCCGCCTGCACTTCTGCCGTTGCTGCCCGCTTGGCTGGTGCCGCGGGGTATACGCGCGAGGGCTGCTGGTCCAGTATGTGGTCAAGCGTGCCTGGAGCCGCGTTCCAGTTGTGGATGAGGCACCGCCTGCATGCCCAGCCAGCGTACCACTGCCGCTGGGTCCAGAGGGTGGGCATGAGGTCCCAAGGCGGTAGCCCGGTCTCGGCGACGGTGGATGCTTCGGGCTCTGGGCGCCACAAGAAGCAGCCTAATGCTGGGCTGCTTACCGCCCACTCCAACAGGGGTGATCCTGTTGGCAAGTGTCGCATTGGGCAGAGTGGGTGCCCGTGAGGTGCGAATCGAGCCCGAACCTTCCGTCTGACAGCTTGTGAGCAGGTAGGGCGGTGCCAGTGGCCCGGGGGCTGTAGGCTGAGGGGGTTTTCATGACGAGGTCGCGAAGGCTGGTGGGGGTCGGGGCCGCGTCAAGGCGCCCGTATCCAACCGGGAGCCGATCCGAGGACGGGAGTGTGCGTGACTTCTTCTTATGACGTGTCTCGTCCACTGCGCGCTTGTATGCCTGCAGACGCTGCGGTAGTGACATCTTGTTGCCGCAATCGTATGGGGCGAGGGGGCCTCGATGTCTTTCTTTTCCAGGGACTTGACCCAGCACTGCTCGCACAGCCACCTGCAGTTCTTGCCTTGCCAGTAAGCTTGGGAGCGGTTCTGTGCGAGGAATTCCCTTGTGTCGTCGTCCTCCCAGGTGCCGGCCCAGCCCTTGATCCCATTTTTGGGGCAGTCCTCCCCATCGCAATCGAAGCGGCCATCTTCCTGCTCGACGCGGAACCTGTCGTCGGTCCCCCGTGGCGGGATAAGTAGGGTTCCGGGGGCCGGGGAAGCGGGGGAATAATCGTCGAGCCGCCTGTTGGACATGGCAATGCCTCCTCCGATATACTCCAGGTCTGTCATTGGGCCTGGGCATCCGAGCCCTTCATCTGGCCCGCTGAGTTCTTTGTGGAAGGTGCAGATGGAGCACTTGTTCTTGCCTAGGGGGCTGACCACGGCTGGTCCGACTAGCTCCTCTAGCACCCTCATGGGGGCCTCCAAGGGGAACTTGCTTTTCAGCATGCCGGCCCAGGTTTTCGGGCACCCGTGCTCGTCTGCAACCTTGTGGTGGTGGGCGTACGTGGCGAGCGTGCTGACGTGCTTGATGGCGTCCTCGGATTTCCCGTGTAGGGAGGTTAGATCAATCAGCTGCGCTTGCGAAGGTGGTTCTGTACTCGAGGTGCACGTTCTGCCAAGGGAAGCAGATACCCATGGCTGCTTCTATGATGTCCCCAGTGGCCTCTGTATGTGGGAAGGGCCAGAGCGTCGCCCGAGGCTCGCGCAGCTGGATCATCATGACGACGAGGAGGACTCTGAGTGTGGGGGTGTCCAGGGGGCGGCCGTCGCTGCTGAGAAGGGAGCGTCTTAGCTCTGAGTTGGCTTGGCCCGTGCGAAGTAGGGATTTCAGGTGCTGCATTCCTGGGTGTGCGCGGTGCCTCCTGCATCTTCCCGTCTCTTGGCTCCATGCCCCTGGAAACTGGTGTAGGACCTCGGGGGGGGTGCAACGGCTGGCGCCCCTCGGGCGGTGGCTGACGCCCTTCACCCTGGGCAGGGGAGGGAGCGACACGTCTGGGACGGCTAGGCTCTTGTCGTCCCAGGGGGTGCCCAGCCCGAGGAACCATACCAGGGCTGCCCACGTCAAGTTGTAGACGAGGTTGCTGGCGTCTATGCCCAGTTCTACGTCGCAGCAGAACCCCAGGTGACTCCATGCCTTGCGGTCAAATAGGCCCGGCTGCCTTGGTGTGTCTGCCATGGAGTACTGTGGCGATACGCGAAGCGTTCAGAATTATCACAACGGTTGGGGGAGCACATAGGCCAATGTCTTGGCAAGACGTCGGGACAAGATTTGGCATCGTAAGCGTTTCCGCAAGGCAGGGGCGCGACGGTGGTCCGCAGCAGGCGTCTTCGATTAACAAACAACAAGTGAGCGCAGACGAAAGGCGATGTATGAAATGACGAAGAATCACGTGAGCGGGTGGCAAATCAACGAAATATGCAATAAGATTTAAAGGTTCAAAAAAACAAATGGGTTCTGAGAGCTTCTGCATTACCCCGCCGCCGACGAACACATTTCGCTTAGCTATGTCCCCCATTACCCCTGGCCTGCTGATTGCCTTCCGCTGCCGCGAACTTCTTCCGTTCGGCTCTGCACTGGTTGCATACTCTCGAGTGTCACGATTCAAACAACCATACGGACTGCAGCGAGCAACCGACAACACTGAACACGTAACCCACAAAGCCACAGCGGCGAATGCAGCATAAAGCGAACAAAGAAACAGCACATAATAGAGAGAAAGAGCGTATGGCATGGCGAAGGATCACGCGAGCGGGTGGACAAACGACGGCAAAGAGACAGACGAGTGCCAGGCTGACGAACTAACGGAAACCAACAAAACGAGACATACCCAACCCCTTCTACACGCGAGGAGAATCGTTGCCTGAACGCTCCATCACAAAAGAACGCATCGCCAAATGTGCACGATCTGCGCTGCTCTGAGCCGAGGTGCCTCGAAGGACCCCACCAAAGTGGCGACGGCTGCGCAGGTCCCGTCCTGACGCGCGTACACCTCGACTCCGCTGGAACTCCCAGGACCCCACGAAAGTGGCGACGGTTGCGCAGGTGGCAGCTGCCCAGGAAGCCGCGAGGTTTCGTCTGGATGCGCGTACACCTCCACTCCGCTGCACCTCCCAGGAGCCCACGAAAGTGGCGACGGTTGCGTCTGGATGCGCGTACACCTCCATTCGGACATCGCAGGAGCCCGCGAAAGTAGCGGTATTTGCGCAGGTCGCAGCCCCACAGCAGGAAAGGTACGAGCGAGGGATGAAAGGAGGCAGGAGACGAGAGAAGAGGGGAGGAGGAGGCAGGAGGCAGGAGGCAGGAGGCAGGAGGCAGGAGGCCCGAGGCAGGAGGCAGGACGAGGAGGAGGACTGGAGAGCCCGGCGCTCCATTCAAAACGAGAACCCAATAACACAGGAGGGCTTGGAATAAACGGATGGATACACGAACGGGTCAAGAATGAACGGGTGCTTAGAGTCACTGCAACAGAAAAATCCTTCAACCCAACATTGTCCTTGAGCGATCAGACCACGTGTATAGACTTATCTTGCAAAGCGTACGAAATCCACGAGCGCTTGCATTCACTCTTCGATCGAGGGCGCCAGTGTCCTGGGAAATGCGGTTCTGGACAGCCCGGAAGCAGCGCTCACAAAAATATGTTCCAGGTTGGTTGCCTGGCATGCCAGGTGCAGTCTGGGATGGGGCGGCGAGGAATTTGATTCGGCGGCGAGCGAGGGGGGGAAGTGAGAAGGAGAAGGCCTTCTCAAAGGCGGCGCGACGTCTCAGAAGCCCTCGCGCCTTCTGAGAAGGTTTCTGTGTCTTCGGGGGAGGCTGAGAAAACTTCTCGGAAGGCCGGGGGACTTCCGAGCCTTCTGAGAGTGCCCGCCCCTCCTCACTTCCCCCCTCGCTCGCCGCCGATTGATATGAACGCGGGAGGAACTCGGCTGGCCTTGTTGTCACCGATGCCCATCTCGCCATCGGGGTCCATCGGCGTCAGGGTGAGCGTGCTGCTCAGGCCTGCCCCAAATAACGAACTCGCGCATCTCATCTCCCAAGACTCCACACGTCGTCAACGGACCACAGCCGCGTGAAAAGTCACGATCGGGGCTATCGACTGCATCGTTACTGCAAGACTTCCCGAGCCAGATGAATCCATTGACGGCGCTGCGGCCTTAGAACGTAGCAGAAACGCTGGTCATTACAGTCAACCCGTATCATAAGGACGCGCGGTAAGGATGGCCGTGGAAGGCCATTTCGAAGTTTTCCGAGCGGGTCGCGGCCAGCGAAAGAGGCCAAGGATGGGCCGAGGAGGCAAGGATGCAAAGGGTACCCTTGGGAAGGCTGCCCATCCGCACGGTGCGGGTCGACCACAGAGCGCAGCAGAAGCGCTGGTCATGACTTTGAGGCGACTGTCGAGCCAGAGGATCCAGGCGTGTCGGGCGCGCCGAAGCGGGGGAGGGAGGGGGGGGGGGCAGGACGAGGGTGTGAGCGCACCGTGGCCCGAGGCACGTGCGCGGACAAGGTCGGGGGCGAAGGGGCGCGCTGGAAGAGGGGGAGGAGCCGGGAGGCTGGCGAAATGTCTGCGGCCCGGGCCACGGTGGAGGCGGAGGGCGAGGGGGGCGCCTTGAAAGAACGAGAGGGGCCAGGGTGGAGGGACGCCTTGAGAGAACAGGGGGAGCCATGAGATTGACGAAATGCTTACGGACCAGGCCATGACATCCGACCGCCCCCCCCCATTCCTCACCCGACTCTTCCGCACCCCGGGAATCTGAGGCTCCCGACAGAGCGACACAGTCTCGACGCCCCTCGCCCAGCTTGCGGATCATAACCTCCGTCTCCGACGGCCAGTCGGAACGACTCGGGCACCCCGGGAACGCTCTCGGCCGGGCGCAGCTGCTGGAAAACGTCCCGAGGCTGGAAAACCACCGAGGACCGAGGAAGCCCGAAAGCATCAAACCTCGACGCCCCCACGTTTCGCCAGACCCGAGAACGGAGACCAACCCCAACGGCGACTTCTTGGATGCTGGGAGCGGCCGGGGGGCGGAGCTGCCTGGACCCCGAGAAAATCCGCCGAGCGGGGGAGAGGAGGGCGAGTCCGCTCAAAATCTGTCGCAGGACCCCTCCCAAGAGCCACCTGGCGAAACGCCTCACCCCGGATCCGACTCTGACTGTCCCCGGGCCCGAAGAGACGACCCCCCCGAGAGCGAAAGCAGCGAAAGACCTCCTCCTCGAACCCAGCACCGCGAGCCTCCCCTCCCCCCTCCCCTGCTGGTCGGAACCGGTGCTGGGCCACCTCGGAGCCCCCAGCAATGCTTCCGCTCGACTGCGCTCCTCCTCCCGGCGAGGTCCGTCCGAGAGGGAGGCGCCCAAGTCCGAGAGGGGGGTTCGCAGACTGTGGCCCGAGGCACGTGGGCGCCCCCGGGGGGTCCCCTAAGGCACAGACGGAAGGAAACAGACAAAGGGCGCGCCGTTGAATGCCGAGGCACCGTCGAACCTGGGCCAGAAGAACATCCCTCCGTCGGGTCGGGCGAAAGGGGGGATAGCAAAGGGGGGGTTGAGAATCAGCTCACGTAGCTGATTTTCCCGGCGCCTCCCGGCGCCAGAAGGCGCCCATGCATCGAGGGATGGGCCCGGCGGCGAGGCCGAAGCCAGCTGCATGCAGCAGATTTTGTAACCCCCCCTTTCCCAATCCCCCCCTTTCGCCCGGCCCGACTCAGGAACATGAAACCCCCTGGCGGCCAAAACAAACAAGCGGGCCACCTCTGAGGGCACCCTCCCTCGGGATGCACAAGAAGAGCATCCAGCAAGCACGACGAACACTGGGGTACCCTCCCCGAGCCGACCTCGATCTTATACCTCGGTCCGAATGTACAGTGGAGGCCAGTCCACAAGAAACCTTCCACAAGAAACCCAACACTGAGACCCCAGGACGTCCACTGACTTTGGGCGTGGGAATGTCACTCCTTCCATCGCAAAACCATCGAAATCCAAGAAACCCAGGGCACCCTGGAGGCAAGCAGGTTGTTTCTTGGCATGGGTCTCCACTGTATCGTGGCCCCGGCCATGGTGTCCACGCACCCCCAGTCCGCATTCCCCCCCCTTGGACGCCCCCGATCCCCGTTAAAGGGAGCACCAGTTCAAGTGGGGGAAACATCGCCTTGGCATCGGCGACGCACCGCCGACAGCTCGGCGATAGGCCCCCCGATAGCGAGACCGCACGGTCTCCTGGGCATGGTGGGGCATCGTGGGGACACAAGCAATGACATCGCGGATTCCTCGGATCGGCGCTGGGAGCCCCTGGCGCGCTCCGCGCGCCAGGGAAGGGGGCCCAGCACTGGTTTGAGAAATCCGCGCGGACCTCCGAGTTGTTATGTTTATGCCACTGTTTGTTCCCCTCGGGCACCCATCGACGAGGCGTGGGCGATGGGGAGTCGATGCGTCCCCCCGTGATGCACATCCCCCCCCCTGACGTTGCCCCTGAGCTCCTGCTTCCCCTCCCCGGGGCGCGCCGCAGGGCAGGGTCGAGACGTCCACGTCGAAGGAGATCTCGCGGTTCTTCAGCGCGAGGACCTCGACGGCGCGCAGGAAGGAGGGGCAGGACCCGCCGGCACCGAGCCGATGAATCGGATCGTCTCGAGGCGAGGCCTGTCCCAACCCTGACCTTCCAGGGGTGCTGAGAAATGGCACCGGGGCCTCTGAGTGAAGACTCTAGCCTTTTTTCTTACTAGCAGCCCTGAAAGATCCATGGGTTTGGAGGGCACCTGTTTCAGCACTTGGGTTGGAGGGCTACTGTTTCAGCACTTGATAAGGTCAGGGAAGACGCAAGCTGCCGCGGGCCTAGCCACGCCCCCAAGAGCGGCGTTGGGAGCTGGGGCCCTGTGGGAAGGGGCGCTGAGGATGGGAGAGGGATCCCGAAGCTGAACCAGCGCTGAAGAAAAAGCGGCTTAAGTACAAGATGTGCGATGTCCACGAAGATTTCCACGCGCGCCAGGTAAGGGTGTCCAGCATCGGGGACCTATACTGACCAAGGTCAATCCAACCCTGGTTTACTACTCGGGCCTTGCAGGATCCAGCAAGATCGTGCAGGATCCTGCACCCAAACCCGGATCAGTGCACCCCTGGCTCCGCAGGATCCTGCAAGATCCGGCGTTCTGACTGACCCCCGTTTGCATCGACCCCCGTCCCTTGAGCCCAACCGATGGGGATGCGCGACAGGTCGGGCCGCACCATCACGGAGTCAGAAACGAGTCGGAGCGGCGGCGCCAGGATAAACAGCGCCGCCGTGCGAGCATCGGGCCGCATCGTCGGAAAATCGGAGCCCGATCGGCTCGAACTGGCCGAGACCGATATCGAATCGGATCAATCGAATTAAAGTGGACCCTGGAAGGCAATGGGAGGAGAAAGGCGACTCGACTCGCGCTGTGGGCCGTGGCAGCCCATGGGAGAGTGTACTGGTGGATCAACTGTGCAGATGTTCACGCCGCACCCTATGGCGCCACACGGAGGCGCCACTGGCTGCATCTTGAAGTCGAAGACTCGTCACTGGGGCCCAAAGACGGGGGACTGGCTGCTCATGAGGGGGGGCATCGGTCTGGAACTGGACGGCCCGCGGTAACGCTCCCAGACGGCCACACAGTGCCTCCAGAGGGGCCCACGATGGCCCAACGGAGCCCCGTTGCCGCAAGAAGGCCCTGATGGGGGCACCAAGAGGCCTCCAAGACGAGAAAGATGAGGCACCAAGAGGCCTCCGAAATGTCCCTCGAAACCACCCCAAAGGTGCAAGAGACCCAGTGGCAGCCCCAACAAGGACTCACGACCAGCCCACCAGGATCCAGAAGGGGCCAAGATGTCCCGTTCTGATCGTTTCGGCCACTGGGGGAGCGACGGTGACGTGGAGAGCGTCTTATCATGTTTCGCGACAGCGGCCGTTGCCAGCCCTGGCCTCGCCCTCCCCCCCAGTAGTAACGTCACGACTCGTGAAGACGCCGGCTCGGAACTCCTAGGGAAGACCCAGAAAGCTCGAGTAGTCAGCCCCCTTGCGCACATAGGCCGACCTGAAAAGCCGAAACGCCGCCCAAAACGAAAATCGGGTCTGCCCAAACTGGGTATGCCCAAGGTCGCGCCCAAAACGTTGCCCAAAACGCAACCCAAAACGAAAGGCAGGTGTTGCCCATAGTTATTTCTGGGGCGCGCGATGCTTTCTAGCCCCAGGATCGCATTGCTTACATCGCAGGAAGTTTCGGCAGCATTTTGGGCAACATGTTGGGCGGCATTTCGGGGGGATATTCGGTCATCGCGCTCCTGCATCCTAGCCGGCGCGTTCGGGGCGGTTTTGGCTGGGCCCTGGTTTTGGGCAGACCCTGTTTTGGGACTGCCTGGGGAGCACCTGACGAATAGCAGATGCCCGCGCGGATCTGCGATGGTATAGCGTGCGCCACGCTATGGATGTGACCGACGATGGATACCTACGGATAGCAAAGAACAACGGACACAAAAAAACTGTTGTGTTGCTCTATCATTTTCCATTCCCTCCCGTCCCTCCTCCGCCTCCTCTTTCTCCTCCTCTCCATCCTCCTCTTCTCGTCATCCTCGTCCTGCTCATTCCAATGGATGGTGTTTCACACAAGAATGGAAGAATAAAGGAGGACATCGAATGGAGGGAAGGAGCGAGGAAGGCGGGGCCAGGCCGAACGACCTGCTTGATTAGAATTATGGTATCGGTTCGTGCTCGTCGTCGTCTGCCCCCCTTCCTCTTCCTCGTATTCCTTCCCTTGTCTTCCTATTCCCCTTATCGCGTTGCACACTGCTTCGCTACACAAAACCATGCGCACCACATCGCGGGGGCGCACTGGGAGCGTGCGGAATGGCGTAACTCCATGAGACTCACGCGGGCCTCGGCATCCTATCTCTGGATGGTAAGTTTTCTGAATGGCCCTCTCACTCAACAATACCAGCAGCGCAGTGATCGACCAGACGACGATCGAGGATCTCAAGCTGGGTGCCTTACGCAATCCAGCAGGCTGGAAGCACGCGCAGTTGAAATCAGACGCGGAACATGCGGAGGACAACTGCTGGACACACGTTCGGATGGCTGGCGTACTGAACCACAACAGGCCAAGCCGTGCAATGGCATGCGACCACACTTGTATCAACCTCTCGCCCAGGCTGGCCACGTCATGTAAACGACTTTGTGGCTATAAACACACAAGACACGTGTCCCGTTGTGTTGGGCTCAAGATGTTCCCAACGAGGCAGGAGCACGACGACGAAGACGACGACGCCTATGACAAGGGGGAAGGATAATGAGGGATGGGGGAAGATCGACGTGGAGGAGAGCGAGCGAGCGAGCCAGCAACGGCGCAGGTCAATGACCAGCACCGAGCTAAAGAGAGAGGAAGGCTTTTCTTGCGGATGCAACGCAGCAAGAACAGCGCTCCGCGCAAGTCGGCAGCCGACCAACTGCCGGCTGCCACAGTACATTCGGAATGTTAAAATGCTCTTGTGCCAGAGAATGAGCACGTGTAGATCCTGAGCCACGCAATTCTGACTAAGATTGAAGCAGCGACCAGGTTGCCTTGCTGGGGTTGCGGGGCGGGCGCGCAAATAACCGCCACCGTGCCCTTGAGGCACTGACTTGGAGTGCTGTGAGCTCCCTTGCTCGATTCCCTGGAGCCTCAGAGCCCAAACTTCAAATTGCCAAATCTCAAAGGGCTTGGGACTAGACTGTTGAAACGATTCCAGGCCAGTCCTCCTCCTCCTCCTCCGCCTCAACCTCTGCCTCCCCCTAGCCATGCTCCTCTAATTAAGTCCTTGTCACCCGCCTCCTCCTCCTCCTACTCCTCCTCCTCCTTGTTCACCTCCTCTTCCTCTGTGAGATCGTCGTCGTCGTAGAACGAAAGAAAACAAGCAAGGGCTAGATCATTTATGTAGGGACCCAACGGCTCGTCGCAGACATATTCGAACTTACCGTCGGCCCAAATGGTTACGATGTGTCCATCGCGTTGGTTCATGCACAACAGAGTCGAGGACGAATTCGTATCAAGCCGCGCATCGTCAATGATGATGGCTCTTTTCATGCGTGCATGTGTTTATCCAATGGTCTTCGGCTCAAACCCGCCACCGTACGTGAGTTGTGGACCAAAGGCCCCTCGATGTCTCTTGGGGCCTCTTTGGAGGCATTATGGGGGCTCTGGTGCCGCTCTTGGGGGGGGCCTCCGGGGGCAGCTCGGGGGCCTTCTTGGAGACCTCCTCGGGAAGTCCTGGGGCCACTGAGAACTCTGCCTGCGATGCTGGTGCCGAGTGATTGCGATTGAGCCTGGTTTTGCATCGTCCGCGATAACGAGCGTGATCGGGGGGAGGGGCCCGATCACATCACGGCGGGTTTCGGCCTCCCGGGGCCTTTTTCGAGCCCCCAGCCCCTCGGGAGGAGGAAGACAAAGAAAAGGGAGAGGGAGCAGAGGAGGAAGAGGGGTTTGAGGGGGAAAAAAAATAAAAATAAAAAGGGAACAGCAGCAGAAGCACGAGCAGGAAGAACAGGGAGGGCGAGCGAAGAGGAGAAACGATCTGTAGCCAATTTGACTCAAGCCAATGTTGGCTTTTCCAAAAAGCGGGCCAATGATGGTTCCACCAAGCCTGTCCAGAGAACTCGGTAGAACCACCACCTTGCGTGTAATTCAACTCTGTGCTGCCCTCCCCTGTGCCTGGACGGGGGGGGGGCGCGAAGTGTCAGAGCGTGGTTTTTGGCCCAATATGGCTCCGAGAGGGCCTCGGAGAACTCAAGATGGCCTCCAAGATCGCTCAGGGTAGCCCAACATAGCTGAAGCTAGCTCACAACATGCCTCCAGACCGCTTCGAGTGGTCAAGGAGCCTCCCAGGGCGGCCCCCGAGAGGCCAAAATCCTTCAAGAACAAAAAACGTGTTCGGGACCTTGCGATGGGTTTGCGAAGCCTCAAGATTGCTCCAAGCTGGCCAAAGAGGGCAAGCCCCAAGAGCGGCCCGAGAGGAGCCAAGGGGCGCCGAAGAGCGCCCCATCCTGCTTCCCATCCTCCTCCCCATCCTGCTCCCCATCCTCCTGACTCCTCCTCCCCCTCCGGGGGCGGCGGCGGCGGCGGTGGCGGCGGCGGGGACGACTGACGAGTTTCGCCTCTGCCGCGTGGGCGAGCTCTTCCGCACCCCCTCCGAAGAGCGAGGTCCGAGGCTCGAGGAACGAGGTTTTCGTGACTTTGTTATCGTTTTTCGGCCTTCCCGTCGCGGACAACAGCGACGACGACGAACTCCTGGGAAACCCTTGAGATTCTCCAGTAACCCTGGAAGATTCCTTAAGACGTGGGGAAAACAGCGTGACGTGATCAGGGGGGGGGGGCGGGGGCGATCACGAGCGTTATCGCCCAGACTGGGAAAAAACAGGCTCATACTGACGGCGGCACACAACGAACGTGAGGTAGCGCACAAGGAGCTCACAGGGAGCCGTCAAGTGAGAGGGGAGCCGCATCCTCGCTCCCAGGAGCTCACAAGGGGCGGAGAGGAGCCGCCCAAGGAGAAGCTCCTGGATGACCTCGGGGCTCCCAGACGATCCCAAGCCCACCTTGTGGCGCCCACCAGGAGGCAGCCAGGCGCTCGTGCTCCCAAGATGCCCGAAGGCCGAGAGCTGCCCAGACATGTAGCCAAAATTACGCACGGACTCTGCCGCTTTCACCAAAACGCACTGTACCTGAACTCGCTGGGCTTTTCCGTGATCGAACACGTCGGCATGCCGACCAGGTAGCTCTCTGCGCACCCACGCGGCACGGACAGCCCGCCTCGGGATCCATCGCCCCACGCGGACGATGACGTTGTGGCAACTGTCGGCCTTGGGTGGACACCAAAGCCTGGCGAGGAAGCCCGCTGCCCAGCGTGCTAGTACCGGTAGGTGTCGGGCTTGAAGGGGCCAGTGGGCTTCACACCGATGTAGTCGGCCTGCTCCTTCGTGAGGGTCGTGAGCTGGGCACCGAGCGCCGGCAGGTGCAGGCTTGCAACCTTTTCGTCGAGATCTTTCGGGGGGAGGTACACGTTGTTATTGTAGCCCTTCTCCTTCGCCGGGAGCAGGTCAATCTGCGCGAGGACCTGGTTTGTGAACGAGCAGGACATCACGAAGGACGGGTGTCCGGTGGCGCAGCCGAGGTTGAGCAGCCGCCCAGCTGCCAGGATAATGATGCCGTGCCCGTTAGGGAAGACGAAGCGGTCAACCTGCGGCTTGATGTTCTCCACCTTGATGCCTGCGAGCTTCTCCAGATTTTCCGATCTCGTTATCGAAGTGGCCGATGTTGTCCACAATGGCATTGTTCTTCATCTTCTTCATATGCTTCAGCGTGATGATCTTGAAGTTTCCTGTGGTGGTCGTGAAGATGTCGATCTCGCTGACGACGCTCTCCATCGTAACCACCTGGAAGCCCTCCATGCATGTCTGAAGCGCACAGATGGGGTCACACTCAGTGATCAGCACCCTGGCACCAGCACCGCGCATGGCGAACGCACAACCCTTGCCCACATCACCATACCCACAGATCAGCGCACGCTTGCCCCGATCATCACGTCTGTGGCACGCATGATGTCATCTGGCAACGAATGCCTGCACCCGTAAACTTTGTCGGACTTGGACTTGGTCACGCAATCGTTCACGTTGATGGTTGGGAACAAGAGCTCGCCCTTCGCAGCCATCTCCTTCAGCCGGTGGACGCCAGTAGTGGTCTCATCGCTGACACCCTTGCACTTCGCGGCCATGCGCGAGTACTTCGTCTTGCCGGCCGCAAGATGCACTTGAACTCGGCATTGTCCGTGCTGGCAGGATCGGGCAGGAGGGAAGGCCTCGCCGAAAGATCCTGGACACGCCCGCGGTAACGCTCCTGGACAGGGTGGGGATGACAAGCCCTGGTCTGCGATGGATGAGACACTGAGTGCCCAGGAAAGCTCCAGAGAACACGCCACCCCCAGCCCTGGCCAGGCCCATCCCGGGCCCTGGACTGGTGTACAGGCTCTCCTGGCCTAGGCCAGGAGGTCTCTTCACCAGTCCAGGGCCCCAGATGGGTCTGGCCAGGGCTGGGGGTGTGAGGAGGAGGAGGAGGAGGAGGAGGAGGAGGAGGAGGTCTTTGCACCAGTCCAGGGCCCCAGACGGGTCTGGCCAGGGCTGGGGGCGGCGGTGGTGAGGAGGAGGAGGAGGAGGAGGAGGAGGAGGGAGCGAGCGAGCATGCAGCAGTGCAGTCGAAGACGATAGCACAGAGCATAAAAAAGAGAGAGGTGGGCACGGTCAAGAGACCGCGCCCGAATATATGAAGAGCGGGGCCCTGGGCCTTATGGGGTTACAAGGCCAGGGCCACGCAAGCTCAATCAGAGCTGTCAGAGTCCCCACCACCCGCCTCCACCCCCGCCGCCCCCCCAGAGACGCAAGCCGCCTCCTCGAGGCTCGGGGCGGCGGCGACCTGCAGCGCCAGGTCGCTCGGGTCGGTTGGGGGGAGGGGAAGGCAAGGTAGCACCCGTCCTGGGATGCTTGCCCCGTGCAGCGAGCGCCAGCATCCTGAGGTGCCCAGCGCGAGTGGACCTGACCCGCGACTCACCTCTACATTCCTTGCTGAGTCCACGACAGAAACCATCTGGGAGCACAAGCGAGCAAGCACAAGACTGGCATATAATTACTCGCCCGTATCTGATCGGGCGATGCTGCAAATTGCGAAAAACATCGAGGCCGTCGTCCGAGGCCGACTCTCTTGGTCTGGGGCAGGAGGAGGACGAGGAGGTCCCCAGGGCCCCAGAAGAGGAAGGAGGAAAACCAAGGTCGGCCGACTCAGGCTCTAATGACATTTCTGCCTGCTGGTCAGAAACCGCGCCTCCAGGAGAGCCCCTAGGAGAAAAAACCGCATCAGCAGCCGCAAGGGCAACCCGAACAGAAGGGTCGCCTGGGCTGGATTCATGCTGGCTGAAGAAATCGCGCGCTCGCCACGCCTGTATCTCGTCGGGCTGGCAAAACCTACTGGCTCCTGTTCGGAGCCCTTTAAGAGTGTACTCTGTGGTGGCGGACGCATTACAGTTTCGGCATCGCCACTCTTGGCGGGCTGGGATGAAACTCAAACCGTGCTGTACAAACGTGACCGACTTACCAAGACTATGAAGCTTTGGCGGCATGGGTGGGGGCTCTATGACCTGGCCCACAATCCCAAAAATCTGAACAGCTCTGGAGAGATAATCCCAAGTGCGTTTCAACTTCTTAATGTGGGCCCGCTCGGCCGCGACGGCCACCTCAGGCACACGATGCATGGACGACCCCACACGAGCAAAGAAATCAGCCCACAAGTTGCCACACCAATCTTCAAGGTGGCGCTGAGACAGGTGCATGACATCCTCGAGTTCCCTATGGGCGGGGACCCAGGTGAAGGTGGGCCTCCCCAGGCCCTCGGTCACCGCAATTATCTCGCGCCAAATATCAGCGTGCAAAGATCGCGCCCCCGCGGCCGACGGATCCCAAGAGGCCCCTTCCCTAACAAAAGAGAGGTGGTCACTACACACCTCGACGCCAGGGGGTGCAACCTTAATCGCCCACAAACCAGCAAACCGCTCAGCCCTAGGCACAGTCTGGCGCCCAGGCAAGGGCCCGAAAAGGGCCCGCAAGGGGTGCCCACAGGGCCCCATCTCCACGACAGACCATCCACACCGTCTAAGCTCAGGGCTGGAGCTAGCCAGCCCTGAGCCGTCAGTGTAGACGCGCTGCCCCCACTCTTGGTGGGTCGCACCCCAGTGAAGCACTGGGCACTCAGGGGAGGGGGGAAAACTAAGCGGGTAAAACGGGAGCCCATACGCAAGCTCCAGAGTGTCCCAATCGGCCACTAAGTGTGTAAACCCCTCATCCCTGAGTGCTTCCCTGTGCTCAATGACGTCGTCTGGGAGAGCCTCTATTTCGAGATCGTCAGGGGGGGAGGTTACAACAGGGCAATCATATAATTGGTGACCAAGGGTGGCATTCACGGCAGGGCGAAAATCACATTTTGGCTCAGCCCGCAACCTGGCAGCATGCTTCCGCGCAGGCGCCCAGCAGCCTGCACCCAGCAGCAGACGAGCACATCCACGTCGGACGGGATCTCGTATGCTCAGGATGCCTATCCGCAACGCCCTGCGCCAGACCTGCTCGTTGCCGAAAGCCTCTGGAATATGCCTGAGAACCCGCGCCATCTGCCAGCGACCGACTGCCTCAATGAGCAGCTGCTTGAGCTCCATGGGCGGGGTTGTGAGCAGGTTTACCGTCCTGCCCTGGTCGTCATGAACAATATGCGCTGCAGACATATGCCACTTGATGCGCTCCAAAGTTGGGTAAGTCGCGGAGATCGGGCCCAAACATTTGCCCCAGGAAGGAGCACCATTGAACCTCTTCTCGATGGCCATGTACGCATGCTGCAGCTCGGCGAGCGAAAAAAAACTTGGTCCCAAATAGCACTGGCGCAACGCACCACCAAGTTGGTTGTGCCATCAAACACGGGATCGTACTGGCTATCTGTCTGCGTGCAAAGCCATGCCGTGATGGAGGCATGGTCGCGGGCCCCCACCAGGGCCGCAGCCACAGATCTCAATCTAGTCATGGTAGTCTCTGCTATCCCACTGACTCCAGCACCGTGCGCAGCAGAAGGTAGGAGCCCTGTCCGCCAGAGCGTCCGCACCTTGTCTTTAGCCCCTCGGACAAGTGCCTGGAGTTTGGAACGTTTAGCCATCAGGGCCGCCAATCTCTTGCGCTCCTGAATACGTCGCGCCGGTCCACCTGACAGCGCATGCCCAAGATTGCGCATGTGCTTATATACTTTGATACGGTGACCACGAGCAAGCATCGAAGCCGTCCTCCGCGCTGCATGTCCTGTAGCCACGCAGCCCGACTTGGTGGCCTGGATTATCAATCCATACTCGAAGACCTGCTCAGTGAACCACCTGGCAGCAGTGAACAATACACCAGCATCTTTCGCAGATCTACCGACCCATTGAAAACTGGCATCGTCCATCAAGGAACGCGGGATCACGCTGCCATACAGCCTCTTGAACTTGAGGAGGGTCTGATGGAGCATGAGGTGTATCATAGTTGTAGCGTGCGTACATCCTGCAAGTATGCCCTGGTTCGAAGTGTACGGCAGGGAGAGAGAGCCCCAACCTTTGACCACCCGCGGACTCTGGTAGTTGGCCAAGATCAGCCATAAAAGCCGAAGGGGGAAATTGAGCTCTTTAGCACGCTGCACCAGGCAAGGTAAAATAATCATCTCGAAACACTTGTACATGTCGATCAGCACGGTGATGGAGACCTCCTGCCGCAGCTGCGCCAGCTCTGACAACGTTGTGCGAGAAGGCAGCATCGACCGAAGTAGCACCTGCACGTGAGCCCCAGAAGGCATCATTTGAGTTGGCCACCGCCCAAGCTTTGGAGAGAGGTCGGCGTAGGCGGCCCCATATTCGCACGATGGTCTGGATGAGGGCGATTAAGCGATGCCCTCCTGACTCCTTGGGCAAACGCACCATTCGAGTTTGGATTCGCTCCTCAGGCCAGGCACAGAGTTGTTCGCACTTGTGCAAGAGAGAGATAAGCGTAGTGAGGCCCACATCCGACACCACGTCGAGGCTCCGCGGATGGATATTGCACTGTCCAAGGGCCGTTCTCGCTGGGAAACGCCTCAAAACCCATCTCAAATCTAGCAACTGAATATCTGGCAACTTGGCCGAAGTGTGAAAATCTGTCGGCAACTCGAGCGGCTTCTGATGATGAGTGGACCAGATCGTAGCCCACGTGTCAAGACATTCATCAGCACGCTGGTAAGGGTGGGGTCTATCAGAATACTCAAGGACCTCTTGCAGCTGACGTACTTTGGCAAACCGATGTGCCTGACGCGCTCCTCCCTGGAAAGAGGCAGCCGCCCAGGCCTGCCACTCTTGGGTCTTGAAATAGCCCACAGCATGGATAACACGATCTACTGTGTCCAGCACTCTCTGGACGTCGGACTCCAATGTAGGCGCACAATGGGTGACATGCATATTCTGGATGAAATTGCGATCCTCGACATCCAAGAGCGGCGGCACCCACTTGTTCCGCGAAGCTCTGTGGAAGAAACCCTGGAGGCCCCAGGCCAACTTAGTGAACAACCGAACCTCATCTTGCAATACCTGTGCATCTTCCTCACGCATGAGGTCGGCCTGAAAGGAACCGAAAGTGCTGAGCGCACGGGTCCAGTCCGAGGCCCGCTGGAGCTGGATGCCCGCAACTGGCAACATATGGCGTGGAAATACCCCAGGCTTACAATATCGATGCTCTTGGAGAATAGATACGCTCTTTGTCATGCGCATCTTCATAGCCCGCATATGGCGAGCCCAACGTCCAAGAATCTTGTACGCTGCCAGCCTCCGTGGTGGCCTCGCATCTGGAGCTCTCAGCTGCTTCCACTCCCAAGTAGGGGGGCCTGCCCGACCTTGGTACCTGCAGCGTCTCCGAGAGTCAATGATATCATATCGATCAAGGACCTCACCTTCCAAGCGAACAATAACAGCATCCCAAGCAGCAGCAAGTTGCTGTGGGTTCTGAGCGTCATCAATCAAATCCTGCGCAACCTGCCACTCCCGAAGAGGCGGGAATCTAGAGCACCCTGGGTGAGGCACAGGGTCCACTGCAAGGGGCTGGACAGGTACTCTCATCCACATCACTTGTTCCGACTGCATCATCGTGACGGAGACGGGCAAATGCGGGAAGAGATCGGCGCCCTCCCGAACCTCGCAAGCGCCCGCCTTGATGGCCAGCGCTGCTGACATGCAGATGTAGTCGTACATGGACCCAGGCTTGCTCTGCAAACAGGTCGGGCACGACGGGTGCACGACGATGCCACTGAGACTGTCGAAGAAAGGTCGAAGAAGGCAAATGTCCATATTCCAATCACCTGCAATCAGCCAATTTCTGCCCTGAGCTTCGAGCGAGGTGATGTATTCAGCAGCCTTGGTTAAGATGTCAATATTGGCGTCACTGAGGCCCTCGCTAACCCGAAGGTAGATGCTGATCATGGTGATGCCGCCTTTGGGCCCCCAGAACACTTGTGCAGCCAAGAGTCTCCCTGGGACGATCTCCACGGGGCACTGGGGCGCCTGGGTGATGGACACACGCGCGGGCGCCAGGATCGCCATGCCGCCGAAAGTGCCACCTCGATCAGTCTGTGGCGCAGCTGCCCACAGACCAGTAAAACCCGCTCGAGCAGCCTGGTGCTGGACGTCAGCAAGACGAGCGGCGTCCGCATGGTGCTCTCGCATGAGGAAGATGCTGGTGGCCGCCCACGGGGACTTGAGCATGTCTATCAAAGGCCCATGTGAGCTGACACCGGCAGTGACGACATGCTGGATGCTTGTCGTGGCGGCGCCAGGCTGCGCCTCAGCAGCTCGGCTCTCAGGAGGGGCAGAGGTGGCTGCTGCAGAGCTCTTGACAGACTCCACGGTGCGAAAGCACGACACCAAAGCAAGCAATAAAACGGCACGTCGTGGCCGAAACCGCACCTTCACATCGCCCACTCTAGCACCAGACTCCCCTCCCCCAAGCTTCGGCCATGACGAGAGATGTCCCAGACGGGCCGAGGATCCCCGAGCCTCCTCAGAAGCAGCCCAAGATGCAGAATCTCTCGGGGGAAACACGAGCGGTGGCGGAGAGCCTGGATCTGATATTAGATCCCATTTGTAGTGGCTGAAGTGGTAGGCCAGCGCAATGCCTGCGCAGACGACCCAGCAGCTGATGGACACGACTCCGCTGAAGAGAACGTGGTAGCTGATCACGACAAAGCGCACGACCAGCTTGACATCAAAATACGACGTTAAAGTAAAACTCCCCATTAGATGCACATACATCGCCAGCATGAAGACCAGCACTGCGAAATCACGAAACCCAATCCACTGCATCATCTGCTTGAGGCAAAATGTCGGGTCCACGCCTCCGACGCCAGGCGCAAGGGCAAGCCCCAGAACTTTAAGGCTATGCCACCCGACGTCATGGGAGGGACACGCCGACAAAGCCTCAGTATACACAACTATGCCCAGGACGAATGAATTAAGCCGAACCTGAACTTGCACCAGGTGCCGCACCGTCCTGGCCGACACGGCGCTTCTTGGCATAGTTCTCGGCAGCGGCGATCCACCTTTTGGCGGCGGCTCTGATCTGGTCCTCCTCCTCTGGCGGTTCACTGCCTGTGATGTCACGATAATATGCTTTGAGCTCCTCGATGTCGTCTGTGTCCATGGGAACTGCCGTCGTGTCTGCCGCACGCACCTCCTCGGTCGACGGCATGTCGGCCCTGGGTGGTGCAGATGGTGGCGCAGCATGCGGCTTGGCCTCGGCCTTCGTCTTAAGCTCACGGAGGGCTGCGAAGGACTTCTCGACGACACCTTTGAAGGTTTCATCAGCTCCAACTCCCGTGAGGAGCTCTCCCAACTGCTGGACCGACAAGTCGAGGGCGGGCACCATCGTGGTGAGATTGGACTGGCCAGGGACGGGGACAGGACCTTTCGCGGCGACGGCATGTCGCTGCGCTTCCAAATCCATCCTCTCCGTGGCCAGCTCACTGGCCAGCTTCTCAGCTTGGGCAAGCTGGGCAGCAATGTCGGCTTGCTGCTCCTGGAGGCTAGCGATAGTCTTCTGCTGCTTGGCCTCTTGGAGCTGAATGGCTTCAATGCGAGTCGTTCAATGCTGCACCTGGGCCGCGTATGGCTTGCTGGAAACCAACTTGGACTTGATCGCATCCCTCTCCGCGATGAGGTCGCTCTTGGCCTTGATGAGGATGGCCTCCGACGGCGTGCCAAGCTGCCGTAGTGAGGCGGCGATCTCGTTGAGGCGCTTGTGCTCAGGGTCGGTGGCCGACTCGGCCTCTGGCAACAGGGCTGAGCCACCTGTCGCCTCCTTGAGCTTGTTGTCCTGCAAGGCTTGCTTGAGGCGCAGAATCTCGGCGTCCTTGTCCCGCAGCACTTGCTGGGAGACCGCGAGCTGACCTTTGCCTGCACCCTTGGTCTGCGACAGGCTGATGCTGGGGGCCTTGGGCAGCTTGTGTCCGCCGAACGCTGGCCCCTTCGCAGTGTGACACTGCGTGCAAGCTTGCTTGTCACCTCCATTCCACCAGCGCTCCGCCGAACGCGGGTGAAGGCACCAGCGGCAGTACCACGGGCCGGCGGCCCACGCCCTGCGCGTGCTTTGGAGCAGAAGATCCATTGGCCATCACACACGTGTGAGCGCAAGGGAAGCGAGCTGGGGACGTTCGGTCCCGAGTGTGCCTGTGAGTGAGTACGTACGCGGTGTCTCCAGCCTGGGCAGGCGCTGGTGGAGACACGAGAGCGGTGAGGGCCGCAGGTTCCCTCTTGCCAGAAAGTCAAGTCCTGAGCGAAACGCTACGGACTTGAGCCAAAATGGCTACGGAAGAGGAGGAGGAGGAGGAGGAGGAGGAGGAGGAGGGGGAGGAGGAGGAGGAGGAGGAGGAGAAGGAGGAGAGGAGGAGGAGAAGGACGAGGAGGAGGAGGAGGAGGAGGAGGAGGAGGAGATGGACGAGGAGGAGGAGGAGGAGGAGGAGGAGGAGGAGGGGGCGGGGGCTCGCGCCCCTCCGCGCGTCACTCTTCCCCCCGTGAGCCGGTGCCCCCCGAGAGGAGCCCGGAGGCCCGCCGCCGTGCCGTCTGGCACGTCGAGGCTAGAAGAAAAAAAACAAAAATGCACAAACACAAACTTCTGAGGAAACTTTTGAAGAAACTCAAACAAAAACACAAAAATACATAAAACACACAAAATCAAAGGAAGAAACTTTTGACGCTCCGCGCGGACTTCTTGGATCTACGCCGGACCCCCCATCCCTGGCCCGCGGAGCGCGCCAGGGGCGGCTCCGAAGGCGCCGCGGGGGAGCCCCAGCGCAGATCCAAGAAATCCGCGCGGAGCACCAGCAGTTTATGTGTCTAGTGGCAGAATGCCAAGTGCTGTCTCGGGCGGGCGCTAATGGGGGGTGGCCCAAAGGGGGGGGGTGAAGAAAAGGGCCCCAAAGGTGCCCTTTTGGGCCCCTCTAGGGCCCAAAAGGTGCCCTTCAGGGCCCCCGTTGGAGCCAGCAGGGGCCCAAAAGGTGCCCCAAAGGGCCCCTTTAGGGCCCTTTTCTTCACCCCCCATTTGAGTCACCCCCCATTGCCCGGTTTCCCCCGGGGCCGTAGGCAACCCGAGGACGAGGAGGAGGAGGAGGCGGAGGAGGAGGAGGAGGAGGAGGAGGAGGAGGTTGGAGGAGGAGGAGGAGGAGGAGGAGGAGAGGAGAGGAGAGAGAAGGAGGAGGAGGAGGAAGAGGAGGAGGAGAGAGGAGGGGAGGACGGGTCGCCTAAGCCCTTCGGAGAAACCCTCCAAGTCACCTCCCATGAGCGCCCGCCCAACTGTCTGGCAGGGTGTCTGCTGGTCTCCTCCGGGGTCGGCCAAGAGGGGGGCGTCCAAGAGGGGGGGGCGCAAATCACGGCCGGCGGCACGCGCGCGGCCCCGGGGGGGGGGGCCAGGGACGCAAGGAAACACGACGAGGCGCCATGAAATCTGGGGAGGCATCACGGCCCCCGCCACGGCCAGTCCATCACCCCCCTCTTGGCCGCCCCCGGCTCCTCCGGACTCCCCCTCCCCCCCCCCCTTCCCTCCCGACACGCGCCCGTGGGCGGCCCGCCGCCTCCCTTGGGGGGGCTCTCTCTCTCTCTCTCTCTCTTTCTCTCTGTCCCCGGCCTTCCAGGCCTGCCTCGGCGGTGGGCCCCAGGGGGGGAGGGGGAAGCGGGAAGAGGCGGGCCTTCTCGGGCGGGTGCCAAGAGGAGGGGGAGGAGGAGGACGAAGAGGAGGAGGAGGAGGCGGAGGAGGCGGAGGAGGAGGAGGAGGAGGAGGAGGAGGAGAAGGACGACGAGGGGAGGAGGAGCCAGCCGGACTGGAGCCTCCATCGGTGACTGACCCAGTGGGGGGTGTGAGGAAAGCGGCCCCGAAGGGGCACGTCACGGCCCCTTCGGGGCACCCGCTGGCTCCCAAAAGGGGGCGCTCGAGTGGCCCTTCAGAGCCGTTCTCTTCCCCCCCATGTGGGTCACCCCCCATGACCCCCCGCCCAACCTCCTCAGAGAGGCCCGCAATTCTTCCAGCCGTCTGAAAGTTTTGTGAGCCCTTCCCGAAGGCACAGAGAAGCCTCTCAGAAGGCAGGAGAAGCCTCTCAGAAGGCAGGAGGCCTTCTCAGAGGCCCCGCCGTCTTCTAAGAAGGCCTTCTCCGTTTAACTTCCCCCCCTCGCTCGCCGCCGACTCGTCAAGTAGCCCCTGAGGAGCGCCCCAACAGGTCCACAGAGGCCTCCACACGAGGCTCCAAGACACCCCCGAGACGCTCCCCAGAAAGGGACCAAGGTCTGTCAGTGTTGCTCGCGTTCCGCGCTCTTCGGCCGGAGGTCGGACCGCTTGCCCTCTTCGCGGGCCCTCTTGGCCTCGCCGTGGCGAATCGTGCCATTACCAGCCCCTTCCCCTTCCCCCCCCCCATACCGCCAGTCATCGCCAGAAACACAAAATATACCTTGCAAAGGGGCGACCAACATGTAAGCCTGAGTATCGCAAGGCTTCGAAGCGTGCGAAGGATGTGCCAACACTCTGCGCAGCGTCGACACACGAACTTTCCCACTGGTGCCTTCGGTGGTGCTCTCTCTGGGGCCACGAAACGTGTGAGGGGTGTGCCAAAGTGGGCGCAGCGACACGGCATGCGACTTTCCCTCTGGTGCCTTCAGTGGCGCTCCCCCTGAGGCCACGAAACGTGTGAAGGGTGTGCCGAAATGGGCGCGGCGACGCGGCATGCGAGCTTTCCAACTGGTACCTGCGGTGGGGCTCCCTATGGGGGCACGAACCGTGTGAAGGGTGTGCCGAAATGGGCGCGGCGACGCCATACGAACGTTCCCGCTGGTGCCTTCGGTGGGGCCCCATGGGGCCACGAAACGATTGAGAGGAGTGCCGAAACGGGCGCAGCGACGCCATGCAAAGTGTCCCGCTGGTGTCCTCGGCGGGGCTCCATCTGGGGCAACGAAGCGTGTGAGGGGTGTGCCGAAATGGCCGCGGCGACTCCATGCGAAAGTTCCCGCTAGTGCCTTCGGTGGGGCTCCCTGTGGGGCCAGGAACGTGTGAGGGGTGTGCCGAAACGGGCGAGGCGACGTTATGCAAACTGTCCCACTAGTGCCTTCAGTGGGGCCCCTTATGGGGCCACGAAACGTGTGAGGGGTGTGCCCAGATGGGCGCGGCGACCCCATGCGAACTTTACCACTAGCACACTGGTGCCTTCGGCGGGGCTCCCTATGGGGCCACGAAACGTGTGAGAGGTGTGCCGAAGTGGGCACCACGACGCCATGCGAACTTTCCCGCTGGTGCCTCCGGTGGGGCTCCAGAGTCACGAGACATGTGAGGGGGTTGTCGAAATGAGCACGGCGACGCCATGCGAACTTTCCCACTGGTGCCTTCGGTGGGGCTCCCTGTGGGGCCACGAAGCGGGTAAGAGGTGTGCCAAAATGAGCGCGGCGACGCCATGCGAACGTTCCCTGTTGTGCCGTCGGTGGGGCTCCCTACGGGGCACGAACCGTGTGAGGGGTGTGCCAAAACGGGCGCGGCGACGCAATGCGAACTTTCCCTGTTGTGCCGTCGGTGGCGCCCCTCCGGGGCCACGAAACGTGTGTGAGGGGTGTGCCGAAACGGGCGCGGCGACGCCTCGCGCAGACTCCCGGGCCGCCGAGCCTTGTAGCTGTCCTCCTTGCCCGCGAGGTGCACGCGGGAGCCGCCGCCTCCCGCGGGGCGGGTCTCGGGAGGGTGGGAGTGAGGGGCAGGGAGAGGGAGAGAGGGGGAGAGAGAGGGAGAGAGAGTGGGAGGCGAGGAGAGGGAGAGAGGGGGAGAGAGAGGGGGAGAGGGAGAGACAGAGAGACAGAGAGACACAAAGAGCGACACACAACTAACACACACACACACACACATTGGGCACACAGCAACAAACAACACGCGATGTATGCGTAAGTAATCCGCACGCATGCTCCATCTATATACACATGTGTATATATATATGTGTATATATATATATGTGTGTGTATGTGCAGCTGCATCGACAAACATATGCGCACACATACACACACAAGTATATGTATCGATATAGGCATGTATTGATACGCATACCGAATGAGACACTGGCGCATACACCTGTATAGTCATACAAGTAAGAAGTATGTATGTGGTATAACCATGTATACATATGTGTATACGCAGATGCGTGTGCGAAAAAGGTGTGTTAACAGATGCCTATACACGTCTAGAAATACGCATATGTACATATATGTGTGAGCATCGGCGCGTAGCTATGATATGGAGTATGCAGACGACTATGTGCTTATATGTGCGTGGCCATCGGCCCATCCTGACAGCGTGTCTTGGCCAGGGGCGTCTCAAATACATGTTGGGGTCTCTTGGGATGTTCCCAGGGGGGCTCTTGGGGTACCTCCCTCTTGGATGTAGCGTGGGAACCTCTTGGGGCATCTTGGGGGGCCTCTTGCCGGCCTCTTGGGCGCCTTTTGGATGCATATTGGGGACCTCTTGGGGGCGTCCTGAGGCTGCTTAGGGAGCCCTTGGGACCTCTTGGGGGCTTCTTGGCGGTCTCGGGGCTATTTTGGCCCCAGGGCTCCTCCGCTTCCCCCTTCGTGGGTCTCTCTTGAGCGGCCTTGAAGGGCCAGTCGGGCTGTCTTGGCGGCCCTCTGAAGCCGTCTTGGGGTCCCTTTGGGCAGTCTTGCGACCTTCTTGGCGACGTCTTTAATGGTTCGAGATGCCTCTCGGGCCGTGTTAGGCGGTCGAAACTCAGAAAAAGGTGACAACTTCAAAAGCCTTCAAAAACCCACGAGAAATCCCACCAGCCCTCTGGGCGGAGGTGGTCTAGAGCGTTTCCGTTTCCAACCTCCCTTCTATACCTCCCCCCCCTCGTTGGGTCTGGACGGCGGGGTACCGAAGGGTTAGAGGGTCCTTTTTGGCCCAAGATGGTTCCAAGAGGGCCTCAGAGAGCGCAAGATGGCCCCCAAGATGGCCCAAGAGAGCTCAAGACGGCTCAAGATAGCCTCCGACACACATCCAAGAGGTCTCAAGGCTGCCCCAAGACGGATCCAACTGCCTTTCGAGCCTTCAACGGCACCCTCCAAGATGCCAAAATCCTGCAAAAGCCTGGGGGAAATCAATGTTTCAGGCATTTTCGCCGTTTCGCTTCCGATGAGCTTTGGAAGCCTCAATATGGCACCACGATGGCCCAAAAAGACCCCAAGAAGGGCCCAAAAAGGCCCAACACGGCTCCAAGATCGCCCAAGAGGCGCCCAAGAGCGCTCCAAGACGGCCCCAAGACGCCGTACCTCTTCTTTTTGAGCCATGGGACCCAAGATGGCCCCAAGAGGCCTCCCAGCCTCTCCCAAAGACCCTCCACCCCACCCTTTTTGGCCCAAGATGGTTCCAAGAGAGCCCTTATATAGCCCAAGCTGGCCTTCAAAACGGCCTAAGATAGCCAAGCATGGCTCAAGATAGCCTCCGACAGGCCTCCACACATCAGGTGTAAAGTACACATCAGTGCAAGAGCTAAAATCAAAGATGTCCATCGGGGAAACCCTAATCTGCGCACAACACTGATGTCGGATCGTACATACAGCAACCTGCGCCAGAGACACTTCCCACAGAGAACACCATGGCGCATCCTGCACCGATTTCTGTCCTAAACTTCACTGCGCCGAACTATTTGTGATCCTCGATTTCTGGCCCAGGGTACTGCCCACCCTGTAATTACGTTTCCGAAACAGCTGTGCGACCGCGTGCTTCCAGGCGTCCCTGGCGAACCAACTCACCTCGTAATCATTCCTGGATGGGCGGGTGGGGATATTTTTTGACCTGCGGCCCAAAGGACGGCTCCAGAGGGCGGGTCAATTTCGACAGGGGCGCAAAGCGAGACGATTGGCAACGAAGGCACATAGGCCAACGCCGCAATGCACGTGCGAGGGACAAACTGAACCTCATTAGAGCAGACAGGAAAGCCGGCGGAGGGTCGCACAGTGGCGCCAGCCACCACAGACCAAGCCTGCGTAGAAACAGTGTGCGGGCAGCACAGAGCCCCAGGTGAGCACCGCCAAACGCGGCGAGGAGGAGCAGAGGGGGGGACAAGCGCGGGCGGCGACGAGGGGAGGGGGGGGAGGCAACAAGGAAAAGCCGGCGGAGGGTCGCACGGTGGTGCCAGCCACCACAGACCAAGCCGGAAGGCGGGAACAAGGTGCGGGCAGACTGGAAAAGACGGCGGAAGGACGCACTGTGGCGCCAACCTCCACAGACCAAGCCTGCGGATGGCGGGAACAATGTGCGGGCAGCACAGAGCCCCAGGAGAGGCACCGCCAAACGCGGCGAGAAGGAGCAGACGGGGGAAGGCGCGGGCGGCGACGAGGGAGGGGGGGGAGAAAACAAGGCCCCACTCAGAAACCTCACGTGCTCGAAGCCAGGTGCGTCAACGAAGCCGGGCGTCGGCAGCCAAGTCGTTGGAGCCCCAGCTTGCACCTTCCTTGCCACGGTGGGTGGGGGAACGCTGCGAAGTACCACGCCAGAAACACCTGGCGAGGGACCTGCGGACCTGCCGTGGGAGAACCGCTGGGCTGGCGTGAACCACGTGCGCCGCTCACCGTGGAAAGAGGCGTGAAGCGTAGCCAAGTGAGGGCTCAGACCTGCCAGAGGATGGACCACTTGTAGAGGAACCCAATCACCTCAGGCCCGCCCGTCGCGGCCAGCGGGGATTTCATCCGGCTGCGGGTAAAGGTGTGCCCACCTCGGAGCGAGCACGTGTGCGTGGCCACGATGGGGGGAAGCCGAGTGGCGTGGTACACCACCGCGACGTGCGTGGAGGAGGGGGGGAGAGGGGCAAGGCGGGGAGAAGGGCAAGGCCGATTGGCCAGGTGGCGGCAAGAGGCTGCTGAGGACCCAACACAGGTTGCAAGTGTGTTGCACACGGGGGGGAAAGAGCCCGCCAGGTGGGGGGGGAACGACACCACCTGTCCGGGGCCACCGTGGGTAGTGGTGTGGTAAAGTGCGGAACGACTGGTGGAGCACCTGGGGTGGGCCTTTGGCCGCCAATCCCAGTCCTCCAAAGTGAATGCCCAATCGGACAAAGACGGGCCATTGTCCGGCGAGAACAAGGCCAAAGGGAACCGTGGGAGTGGATTATTTCAGCCGGCCCCGCACGGACTATGAAGCCCACGAACAAGCTGGGAGTCTAAACGCAGTGTGGTGGTATAGGTGCACCTCAGCCCAAAGAGGTGGCACAGGGGTGTGAAGGCCTCGGCCTGTCACTGCGGTGAAACTAGTCCCCGTCGTGAAGGGACCACCCACGACAGCGGCAGCCCGTGGGGGGCTGCCGTCCGTGCGGTCTTTATTCCTCACCGTCGTCAGAGTCCCAGCTTGCACCTTCCTTGCCACGGTGGATTGGGGAACGCTGCAAGGTACCACGTCAGAACCACCTGGCGAGGGACCTGCGGACCTGCCGTGTGAGAACTGCTGGGCTGTCGTGGACCACGCGCACCGTACACTGCGGAAGGGATGTAGGCGTGATGCGTAGCCAGGTGAGGGCTCAGACCTGCCAAAAGATGGGCCATTTGCACAGGAACGCAGTCAACTCAGGCCCTCTCGTCGCAGCTAGCGGGTGATCGCATCCGGCCGCGGGGAGAGGTGTGACCACCTCGGAGCGTGCACGTGCGCGTTGCCACGATGGGGGGAAGCCGAGTGGCGTGGTACACCACCGCGGCGTGCGTGGAGGAGGGGGGAGGCGCATCCGATAGCCGCAAATCAGGTGAATTGGAGGAGGGGAGAGGGGCAAGGCCGGTGGGCCAGGTGGCGGCAGAGGCTGCAGAGGACCCAACACAGGTTGCAAGTGTGTTGCACACGGGGGGGAAAGAGCCCGCCAGGTGGGGGGGACGACACCACCTGTCCGGGGCCACCGTGGGTAGTGGTGTGGTAAAGTGCGGAACGACTGGTGGAGCACCTGGGGTGGGCCTTTGGCCGCCAATCCCAGTCCTCCAAAGTGAATGCCCAATCGGACAAAAAACGGCCCATTGTCCGGCGAGAACAGAGCCAAAGGGAACCGTGGGAGTGGATTATTTCAGCCGGCCCCGCACGGACTATGAAGCCCACGAACAAGCGTGGGAGTCTAAACGCAGTGTGGTGGTATAGGTGCACCTCAGCCCGAGAGGTGGCACAGGAGTATTAAGGTCTCAGCCTGTCACTGCGGTGAACCTAGTCCCCTCAGTGAAGGGACCACCCACGAAAGCGGCAGCCCGTGGGGGACCGCCGTCCGTGCGGTCTTTAATCCTCACCAATTGCATGCCTGTGCGCAGCAAATGGGCGGTTGAGGACCATAGGGCTGCCGACCCACTGGGCCCCGCATGGCACCGAGGGGTCCCATATGGCCCATAGGGTCAGCGCGATGGAGACCACTTTGTATAGGGAGGTGGAGGCTGTCCCCAGCTGCCCGAGGTCGTTGTTGTCCAGAAAGCAAGCGTTGCGCTCCGCGACGGGCTGAGTGGCAACTCGGAGTATTGACATGGCCGGGGGGGAAAACAGGTCTTGAGCCGCAGACGAGCTGCGCAAGCCACCCCGTGGGGATACGCGAAGCGCCAAGAATTACATATGTTGGGCCTCCCGGGGCTCTCTTGAGGGTGCTCTTGGGGCCCTCTTGGGCCGCCTTGGAAACCTTCTGGGCAATATTGAAGCCAGCATGGGTGTCTTGGAGCAACCGTGGAGCGACTCGGGACCCTCCTGGGCCGTCCTCGGGGCTTCGTGGGGCCCTCGTAGCCCTTACAGGGGCTGTGGGGGGCTCTCTCGAGCGGCTAGGAATGGGCACTGGGAGATCCTGGAAGGATAGTAGACCCAGATTAGGGGTTCGAGGTCCAAGCGTGTGGCCACCGATGTCCTTCCTCGGATAAATGTAAACAAGCACATAGATAGACATGCATAAGGGAGGGAGAAAGATCAAGCAGCCCTTACAAAAACATGTACAAGCACATGTTCGCATGCAGACATGCACATACGAAACTAGATGTACACGTTCATATGTGGAGATAAATGTGTGCGAATGCGTATGTATGTGAATGCGTATGAATGTGTGCTGATTCACACATGCATACAAAAAACATGTCCATGCGAGTATGCATATATGTACGTGTTTGTGCGTGTATGCATGCACACATGCATGTTTATATATATATATATATATAGATAGATAGATAGATAGATAGATGTGTGTAAATAGGCATGTATGTGCGTAGGTATGTGTGGATGTACTGGTGTATGCATGGATGCAAGTGTGCATGTATGAACGTGTGCCTGGTTGCTTGAGTATGCGTGTGTGTGCATGAATGCATGAGAATGTGTATGTATGTATGGAGGTGCGTACGCATGCTTGCTGATATGTATGTCTGCATGTATGTGTATGTGGATGTATATGTGTGTGAATGAATGTGTAGATGTATATACACATGTGTATGAGCATGTGTCTATGTATGTATGTATGGAGGTACGTCCGTATGCTTGATTGTATGTATTAATGCATGTATGTGTATGTGGATGTATATGTGTATGTATATGAATGTGTATATGTATATGCAAATGTGTATGAGCAAGTGTGTATGTATGTATGTACGTATGTGTACGTTTGCGTGTGTATAAATACGGTTGAATATATGTATACGTGTATGTCTATGTCTATGGATCTGTATGTGTATGCCTGCATGTGCATGTGCATGCTTATGTGTGTGTGTACATATATATATGTGTAAATATAAGTATCGCATGTACATGTATGTATAATCCGCCACCGTGCTGCCGGGCACAGAACGGGCATGCTCTCAAGTCCTTCCGCTACCCCTCTGAGCCTCAGTCGTCACTCCTGAGGAGTTCTTAAAGGGTTTGGGGCCTCTCGGGCCAAATCTTCCAGGGTGGCCCGCGTTGGCCCGCGGTTCCCCCGCGTCTTGTCGCATTACTGTTTCAGACCCCAGAAGGCACCAAGAAGGGCCAAGCGGGCCCCAAGAAGCCCCCAAGACAGTCCAAGGAGGCCCCGAGTCGCCGAACGATCGCTCCAAGACGCTCAAGATGGCCATCAGACGGCCCAAGAGGCCTCCAAGGCTCGCAAAAATGCATCCAAATGGCCTCCCAAGAAGGCCCCAAGAAGCCAAAATCGTTGATTTTACAAAAGTGTTTAAAAAATTTCGGCGTTCTCGCCTGTTCGGTTTCCCAACGCTCTCAGACGGCCCTAGAGGCCCCCAAGACCACATCAAGACGTCCCAAGAGCCCCTAAGAGAGCCCCAAAACAGACCAAGCGGGCCCCAAGACAGCCCAAGAGGCCCCAAAGGGGGGAGCACGAACCGAAAATCCTAGCCTTCCGCCCCAAGAAGCCTCCAGGCCCCGAGTGGCGCCCAGGAGGCACCCGCGTCGCGGAGCGAGGCTCGCCTGCGCGTCTGCACCGGCACGCCCACCGCGGCTCACATGTGGGGGAAGGCAGGAGGCCAAATGCGAACCCCACCCCGCCACCCCGCGGTTTCCAAGGGGGGAGGCGGGGCGCACGCAGCTCGGGACCTCCCGAGCGAAGTGAAGCCCCACCTCCCCCCTCCGAAACTGTGGGGTGGCGGGGTGGGGGGCGCGCATGTGGCCTCCTGGGGAAAGGGGTGGGTGGGTCAGCAGCAGCATCAACCGCTGCAGCAGGAGCATCGGGCACGCAGCTCGGGGGGGGGGGGGGCGAGAGGGCAAGGCAGCAAAGGGCAGGGCAGAGCATCAGCTCGCGCAGTTGGCTTCCCTGGCGCCGGGAGGCGCCCATGTGTCCAGGAGGGGGCCCGGCGGCGGGGCCGAGGCCAGCTGCATGCCTCAGATGTCGTCGACCGCCCCTTCCCTCTCCGCCCCTTTTGCCTTCGGCCCGAGCAGCGCAAGAGAATTCGGCGGACCGTCCTTCGGTGAGGTACTCCAGCTTGAACCCGTTGTCGACGCGCGAGATGCCGTACCTCGCAGTCTGCGAAGGAACGGCTGGCTGGCTTGAAGGAGGGTAAGTCGGCGGCGGCAAGTGGGTCCATGCTGCATCGACAAGTCACCTTCCCGGGAACCGTCCCCCCATACCCCTTCGCCTTACCTCCCCGTACACGCCCTCCCCCCCACACACACACACACTCATACACATACACATACACACACACACACACACACACACACGCACGCACGCACGCACGCACGCACGCACACACACACACGCGTTTTTGTTGGCGTCGCGGCCCTGCGGGCAGCGACATCAATTGTGAAGAAGTATCCAGCGGGCGCCGTTGTTGCTGAAAACTGGGAGAGAGGCAGAGTTTGGTGACCAATGACTCTCCCTGACACAAAAAAAACCGGTGCGAGCCCCGGGAGGAGCACTTTGATCAAAAAAACAATGGTCACCGGGGGGAATCAACAATACGATTCTTCAGAAATGAAGCAACAACAACAGCAACGACTTTGACGACGACGACGACGACGACGACGACGACGACGACAACAACAACAACAACAACAACAACAACAACAACAACAACAACAACAACAACAACAACATCAACATCAATATCAACATCAGCAACAACAATCATGTATAGACTGTTCGCCCTTATCTGCTCGAGTGTCCAATAACGCGTATTTCCCAAACCCTCGATACCCGCCCTCTTCGTCTTCGATCGAACCCCTTTTGGGGGGTATTCCTTTCTTCCGTGCAGGCCGGGCCCCGGCAGGCGGCGGGGGCGCCGCGGACCGTCGGCCTCGCCAGCGGCAGCGCTGATCGGCGGGGCGGCCGCGGACCGTCGACCCGACCCCAAGAGGGACGGACAGGGGACCGACCGACGACGACGACGACGACGACGACGTCGACGACGACGACGACGGCGACGACGACGACGACGGCGACGACGACGACGACGAGCGAAAGCGAGAGCGAGAGAGAACGACAGCAGGGCCACGAAAGACACGAAGTAGGCCACGAAGGGCGACAGCGGGGACACGAAGGGAATGCGTATGGGGCCACGAAGAGCGCGAACGAGCGGGGGCCACGGAGGGCAGATAATGCGAGGCAACGATGGGGCCACTGAGGGTGGCAACTGGGCCACGTAGGACAGTGAGAGGGCCACAAACGGCGACAGCGCGGCCACGAAGGGCGTGCGCATGGGGCCACAACGGGCGCGAACGAGCGGGGGCCACGAAGGGCATACGTATGTTGGGCCGCGGAGGGCAAGGAGGGGGCCACTGAGGACAGCAACGGGACCACGAAGGGCAGCGAGGGGGCCACGAAGGGCGACAGCGGGGCCACGAAGGGCATGCATATGGGGCCACCACGGGCGCGAACGAGCGGGGGCCACGAAGGGCATACATATGTGGGGCCACGAAGAGTAGCGAGGGGGCCACGAAGGGCTGCAACGGGGCCACGAAAGGCTGCAACGAGGCCGCGAACGGCAGACAGGAGGCCACGAGGGGCTGCAACGGGGCCACGAAACAAAGCGAGGGCTACAACGGGGCCACGACACAAAGCGAGGGGGCCACGATCGAAGGGCAGCAACGGGGCCACGAAGGGCAGCGAGGAGGCCACGAGGGGCTGCAAAGGGGCCACGAAACAAAGCCAGGGGGCTACGAAGGGCTGCAACGGGGCCACGAAACAAAGCGAGGGAGCCACGAAGGACTGCAACGGGGCCACGACAGGCAGCGAGATCTCGATTCCTAGGTAATCTGTGAAGGAATCCTAAGCGTGAGCGCGACTCCTAGGTGCCTGGGTGTCGGGAGCGCGGCGCTGGAGTAAATTGCAAGAAATTCCAACGCAAGGGCGCTATTCGTCAGTGAATTGCAAGCAAATCTCCAGCGAGAGAGCACGACTCCAGAGCGCCGGGAGAGCGATTCCTGAATAAATTGTAAGAAAGTCCCAAGCGAGAGCGCGTGACCTAAATAAAATGCGAAAAAGTCTCGGGCGGGAGCGGGGGTCCTGAGTAAATTCGGAGGAAGTCTCAGGCGGGAGCCGTTGTTGTTATAACCCGGGGGCCAGGGGCCTAGTTTGAGTATCAAGACTTTCCCTGTCAAAAAAACAAGATGCGCTCGTCGAGGGGCACACTTCGATTGATATGCACCGGTGGAAGGGGGATCAACAATAATTATTCTTCAGAAATGAGAATTCAACAACAACAACAACAACAACAACAACAACAACAATTACTAGCACGTGGGGACACTCCGTTCTCACCAGTGCCAGGGTTTTCATAGGAGGCGGGCAATACCCCCACTTTGTGGGGGGGCCGGTTCAAGCTCTACCAAATTTCCAAACGACTCTTCGCCACCACCCACACCCAGCTTCCCGCCCTATGACGTTCGGACACTTCACTTCGTGGCATGCGGACGACCGTGGCTACTATTCAGGGCCCCGCGGCCGACGACGACGGCGTGCGCGCGCGAAGAAAAAACGAATGTGTCCCGCATGGTATTATTTGACAGGGATGATGGCCCTGGCAGGTGCGCAACCGTTGTTGCAGAAGTTCGAAAAAGTTGCTCGCAAAAGCCCGTTTGACAGAAATGTTTAAAAAGTGTTGGGTTTCCTACGAATCCGCAAGAGCGCGCGGGATGAAAGTTTGACAAGTTTTTGTTTTGAAAAACCATTGGTTTTTGATGTTTTTATGTTAAAATCGCTACGAAAACTAAGGTTTTGGAAGGATTTCGTCTTGCGCGCGCGAATGTCCACTTTACCTTATTTTTGCAAGGGATTCTTGAAGTTTGGTTATGTTAGAACAAGAAATGTCATTTTATATTGATTTTTGCAAGGGAAAGCGGGGGGGAACAGAACAACCGGATCTGGATCACATCGTTTTGTCAAGGGCTTTCGCTCGAAAATGATGAAAACAAGGCTGCGGCCTAGGCGCGGCGAGGGGGGCGTGCACCAGGGGTTCAACAACAACAACAACAACAACAAGGATAGAGACCTTCCTTGGCCCCCGGGGCTCGGGGCCGACTGGAGCTCTCCTCCATGGGGGGGCAGGGATCATCCCCAGACCCCAGGGGCACCAACATCCCCCCCAACAACAAACAACGACAGCAACAACAACAACAACAACAACAACAACAACCACAACAACAACAACCACAACAACAACAGCAACAGCAACAGCAACAGCATCAACAACAACAACAACAACAACAACAACAACAGCAACAACAACAACTACTACTACTACTATTACTACTACTACTACTACTTCTACTACTACTACTACTACTACTACTACAACCACAACCACAACCACAACCACAACCACAACAACAACAACAACAACAACAACAACAACAACAACAACAACAACAACAACAACAGCAACAGCAACAGCAGCAGCAACAACAACAACAACCAGGGAAATCAAAAACCTTCTCCCTCTATTACTACTCGCAGCGCATTTGCTCTGCTGACTTCCGAGTGCGGGCCAGCAAAGCGAGTATCCTATACAGAGCTTACACGGCTTCTACGGGATCCTATACAGAGCCCACACGGTTTGTATTGGATCCCAAATAAAGCGCACACGGCTTGAATGGGATCCAGAGCAGAGCGCACACGGCCTGTATAGGGGTCCATACGGTTCCAATGTGGTTCCAGTGGAATATATTCAACTCGAATCATACTTGAGCAGATCCCTGATCCAACTGGTTCCGATTAGATTCCTGTTGAAACTGAAGTACAATCTCAATAAAATAGGGCAGATCACAGATCCTGTCTATTATGATTGCCTTCTTATTGGAATCTAGTTTGAGTCGGATTAGACTTGAACAGATCCCACATCCAGCTGACTCCAATTGCGTTCCCACAGCAATCTCATTGAAATCTTATTAGACTGGGGCAGATCCCAGATCCAGCTAATTCCGGTTGCGACCCTATTGGAATCGAATTAGATTCTGACTTGAATTGAGCAGATCCCGGATCCAGCTGGTTCGAATTAGCTTGTTGGGGAAATCGAATTGAAATCGAATTGAACTTGAGCAGACCCCAGATCCAGCTGATGCCAACTTGGGACCTAGTAGAGTTCAATTCGAATATGCATAAGGTGAGCAGATCACAGATCCAGCTGATTTGAATTGTGTTTGATTGGAAACGAATTTGAATCAATAAAGAACTGCGCAGATCCCAGATCTGGCTGATTCGAACTGGGTTCCTAATTATTGGAATCGAATTAGAATCTAAGTACAACTGATCAAATGTTATTTCCATGTGATTCAAATTGCATTCCTATTGGAAAATAAGCATCCACATATCCAGCTGAATCCAATTGAATTCATATTGGAACCGACTTAAAATCCGCCGACCCTGTGTCGGCGTGTGGAAGAAGCTTTTCGCTCTGTCCCCTCTGAGGCTGTCCTGAATGCGCCCTCTTCGTCGTCGTCGTCGCTCCTTGCCCTTTCCCAGGCCTCCCCTTCAAATGGCGAAACAAAAGGAAATTGAGCAATGTCGTAATCACGAAATTGAGCCACGTCGTGATTGAGTCGACGGGAAGCCCCTTCCCTTTCATCCCTTCCCCGCCAGAGGGGGGGTCCTGGAGAGGGGTCCTGGGGTCCCGGGTCAGATACGACGCCCCCCCCCCCTCCCGGGAATCCCGCGGCCCACCACAGCCCCAGGACGAGCCAAAAATGTTCCAAAAGACCCTCACGAGACCACGTCCTTTCTCCGTCAACATCTGCGGGCACCACTACCACCCCCGAGTCTCCCCCCCCCTCACAAGTAACCCCCCTCCATTCCCCCCCCCCTCCCCTGAACCCATGCCTCCACCTCCTCCTCACCATCCTCCTCACCCTCCTCCTCCTCATGCGGCTCCTCCCCGTGCTCGTCCTACTTCTCCTCCTTCTACCTCGTCGTGGTCAGCGTCCTCATTCTCAGGGTCGGCGGCACCGGCCGTAAGGCCTTCGCAATCTAATCAGACTAAGAAATCCCAGACCCAGCTGATTTCAGTTGGATCCCTATTGAAACCAAATTAGAATTCACTTAAGTGAGCAAATCCCAGATCCAGCTGATTCTTTCTGGAAAGTAACTGACATCGAGTTAGCATTGAGCAGATCCCAGATCCAGCTGAGTCCAATGAGTTCATAATGGGATCCAATTAAACCTGATTAGAATTGAGCGGATCACAGATGCAGCTGCTTCCAATCAACTTCACAGTGGAATCGAATGAAAATCGAATTAGAATTGAGTGGATCACAGATCCACCTGCTTCCACGTGGATTCCTATTAGAACTGACTAAAATCTCATTTCGAACTGAGCAGACCCCATGCCCAGCTGATTCCTGTGGGATTATACTATCTGGTTCTAATTACATTTTAAAATTTAGCAGATCCCAGATCCAGCTGATTGCAATTCAATTCACATTGGCATCTAACTTCAAATCCGATTAGGATTGAGCAGATCCCAGACTCACCTAATCCTGGTGGAATTTACTTGAGTCTACACTGAGCAGATCTCATATCCAGCTGATTCAAGGTGGAATTCCACTGTATCCAATTAAATCAAATTAGAATTGAGCAGACCCCAGGTCCAGCTGCTTACACCTGAACTCCGATTGAAATCTGACTGATTCTCCTTTCTAAAAGAGTAGTAGGATCCACCCCCACCCCCCCTCCCAAGTAATTTACCGCCCCCCACTTTCGCACTGTAAATGACATATGATTATGGCCCACCGTCCATCCGAACTATGAATTCATACCATCCCAGGCAGGCTGTATCCGCACGCCCCCACCCCGCATCCTTTGGAACAAATACTATGCGCGCACACTCGCTTATGAAAAAAACATACGTTTTCAAGCATCCATTGGAAAAACAGAACGAAGTGAACACGCGCGCGCCGTCGTGCGCGCATGCCAAAACCAGTCAGAAACCTTTGGGCTCGCATGGAGTTCAAAATCGAGCGCCCCGAAAGCATGTAAAAACATATGGTCTCGCAGCAAGAACTTCCAAAACAAACAACAATAACCTCATCCATAACTACAACTACTACTACTACTACTACTACTACTACTACTACTACTACTACTACTACTACTACTACTACATCATCATCATCCTCCTCAATATCATCATCATCAGCAGCAGCAGCAGCAGCCTCAGCATCAGCATCAGCATCATCATCAGTATGATCATCATCATCATCCTCATCATCATCATCATCATCATCATCATCATCATCATCATCATCATCATCATCATCATCATTATCATCATCAACAGCAGCAACAACAACAACAACAACAACAACAACAACAACAACAACAACAACAACCACAACCTTGCGCCCGCGCTCATGCGAATTCTAATTCTGGTGTCGGTCGCGACCGATGTGCTTCAAAATCGTGGTCGTGAGCGATCGGTCTCGACCGATTTGGAGTGCCGATCGATCGCTACGGATCGCGCCCGAAAGAAATCTGGCATCAAATGATCTGGGTCGTGGGCGCCCAGGCCTCTCGACCTCTTCCCGGGTCGGACCAGCTCTTCATCCTGATCCGTTTTTTGACGGTCCCGGGACGGGAGACAGTCCCCAGAGGCCGAAACCATACAAAACCCGGCAGTCGTAATCCTGCACGACGCCAGGAACAAGGAACAAGGGTTCCTCCCTCCTCCCTCCCCACGCAGACCCCCGACATCATGATTTCTTCACAACGTCGACCCACACAGGTCTCTCCCCATTCCCCGGGACAGGGTCTTCATCCTGGGTTCGGCTGCGAGCGAGGGGGGGGGGGGAGCGAGAAGAGGCGATCCTTCCCAGAAGGCTCGGAAGTCTCCCGGCCTTCCGAGAAGCTCTCTGAGCCTTCCCGGAAGACACGAAAAACCCGTCAGAAAGCGCGAGGGCTTCTGAGAAGTCCCGCCGCCTTCTGAGAGGGCCTTCTCCTCCTCCCCTCCCCCCCTCGCTCGCCGCCAGTGCGTCGTGCCTCGACGGCTCCGGGGCCCGGCGAGAGAGCAGCCGGAGGCTGCGGATGGCAGGAGACAAACCTCCCGTCGTGCTCTCTTCGCGCCGCGAGGCGGCCTGGGCACGCCGGCGGTTCGAGAGCAGCTCACGGAAAACGTGGGTCGTCCCCACGGCGCCCAGCAGCGCGCCCAGCCGCGCGCCCAGCCGCGCGCACAGCAGGCACGATGCATCTCCCTCACATAGAGCTCATTACTGGGCGCTGTCGGTCGCTACTGGGCGCTAATTGAACGCTATCCAGCGCTACTGGGCGTTACTGAGCGCTACTGGGCGCTTTTAGGCGCCACCGAGCGCTGTTGGGCGCTATTCGCCAGTATACACTGAATCCGAGACAAGCGAAGGAAGACAATAATTTACGATTCCAAGTGAAGGGACAGAGAGATACCGATACTCCCCAGACCTCTCCCAGGGTGTGCTCTGACCACAATGTCGAGACGGATCCAGTCGTGGCAACGAGGCCTTCCCAGGAGGCACCAAAGTGCGAAAACGAGGCAGAGGCCAGCGGTGATCGGAGGCGAGCGAGGGGGGGAAGTGAGAAGGAGAAGGCTTTCTCAGAAGGCTCGAAGTCCCCCGGCCTTCTGAGAAGTATTCTCGGCCTTCCCCGAGGACCCAAAACAGAACTCCTCGGAAGGCGCGGAGGGCCTCTGAGACGTCCCGCCGCCTTCTGAGAAGGCCATGTCCTTCTCTAGGGGGCCACATGCGAACCCTACCCCTACCCCCCACGATTTCTGATGGGGAGGGTGGGGTTCACTTCGCTTGGGAGCTCCCGAACGAAGTGAACCCCACCCTCGCCCTCAGAAATCGTGGGGGGTAGGGGTAGGGTTCGCATGTGGCCCCCTATTCTCGTTTCCCCCCCTCGCTCGCCGTCGAGCTGAGATCGGGCACGTGTTCTTGTAGCCGTCCTTGGTCAGCCCCTCGACGGCGCAGTTCTTGGCGCAGGCCGCGGGGTCGGGGCACAGCTCCTCGGAGAGGGCACGACCGCGCGGGCCCACGGGCGAGGCCGCGGGGCCGCCGGGGCGCGACGCGGGCCACGGGGGCGCGAGGGGAGGCAGAGGCCAGAGGCATGGGATGCAGAAGGAGGAAAAGGAGGAAAAGGAGGAGGAGGAGGAGGAAAAGGAGGAAAAGGAGGAGGAGGAGGAGGAAAAGGAGGAAAAGGAGGAGGAGGAAAAGGAGGAAAAGGAGGAGGAGGAGGAGGAGGAGGAGGGAGGATAAGGAGGAAGAGGAGGAGGAGGAGGAGGAGGAGGAGGAGGAGGAGGAGGAGGAGGGGGAGGAGGGGGAGGAGGGGGAGGAGGCGTGCGTCCGACCCGAACATGTAGTTTGACCACCTTGCAGCAGGTCGTTTCCCGAGCGGGAATGGCCAGAGAGTGCCCGCCGCGGGGCGGCAGCCTCCCCAGAAGCAGCGGCTGCGCTCGGGGGTTCGCCCTTGCACTCTTACATGGAAGTAGGGGGGGGAGTCGTCGGCCCGACCGCTGCGGGCTCGCCGTCGCCGCCCCGCCGCCGCCTCAGCGCCACCCGTCGTCCGGGGGGAAGCGTCGTCCCGGCGGCGCCGTGCGCGCCGCCGCCGCCTCCCCTGGGCCGCGCCGTCGCCGCCCGCAGCAGGTCCCGCCCGGGAGGCCCCCGAGGGGCGGGCCGGCCAACGGCCTCCGACGATCCTCGGTGCGTCGACGATCCTCGTCCCCGGCAGTCTAGAAGATCAAGCGGCCTAGACATATCGGCTTTTGGCGCTCCGCGCGGAGTTCTTGGATCCGCCGCGCTGGGCGGGCGTATGCCGTCGCTTCCTCTTCGACAGTCCTCACGGGGACCGCAGAAGCAGGCCCCCCCCGGGGAGGCTCCAAGATGGGCGACGAAGAGAAGCCCGAGCAAGCCCAAGTCCGAAGTGATGAAAGAACAACACGCACATAAACCTATTGGTCGGCGGTGGACAAACCTCCCTTTAGTAAACCTCCCTTTAGTGAAAACGGCCTAGGACCGAAACCGACGGACCTGGAACCGCAAGAATGACGGCCGCGACGCCCTCTCGCGAACCGAAAATGGCCAATTCGCTGATCGACGTGTCAGGGTAGGAGGTCTGTCCACCCCCGTATTGGGAGGAGGAATGAGACAGGGCAAGGAGATGAGGGCGCTACAGGCATGGGTGCAGGCGTCGGACTCCGAGGCGGGGCTCCCGTTCGAGCGGGGCCCCCAATCCAGCAACACATACCCATGGCCCTTCCAGAAGCCCACCCCGACGGATCTGCGGGTCGTGCAGGTACGGGCGCGAATTGTCAGCTCATGACCAAGAGACCGCGGTACTCCCTGCCAAGCTCCCACTCCGCCTCGCGCCCACAACCAAATACACGGTAGGCGGGCGTACCGAAGGTCACTAGCCTCTTGACAACGTGACGAGGCCACGGGACAGAGCAACTATCTGACATCCGCCCATCACGTGTTTCTGGCCGTCCGACGAATGCTGGCACAGTCTCCGAGGCGAACAAGCACGATAGCTTCGAGGTTGATCGCGATGGCGAGATGGAACGTCGCCTGGAACATGCATGCGTGTTAGAAATGGCGTGTCTATCGCAGCATGATCGCTCATATCTCAGAGAGCTGCTGGAGGATCATCGCGACCACAATTGCCAGAACGCAAAACCCACCAGCCCAAACGACCTGTTGGCTGAGTCCACTATGCGAAAGTGACAACGATGACCGGCTTGCGGCCGTAAGCGATGCTTGCAACGCTGGACGGGCCTCCTTGCTTGCAATTGCTGCTTGGGCCCTGGCAGGATCTTCATAGAGCAGCACCTTTGGCTGGAGTTCCAGGCGCGCACATTCATGCGCCACTGCCTCCCAAGACGGGAGCTCACGCCGGGCATCACGCGTCAGCCCAGGCAGGTCGTTGAAGAACATCCACGAATTCGTGTTCGACTGGCGGCGGCAGAACACAACGTAATGGGAGAACCGCGCCTGGTAACAAATGACGGACACGAGCCCGTGACCAGTGCCGAGATCTGCGCCAGGCTCTCCCTGCCTCCGGCTCCGAGAGACGAGGCCACGGCAAAGTCCGGCACCGTGCCTGCGGCACGCTGAGACTCGTGGAAGAATGCCGAGGGCCGCCCAGCAGGTCTTCTTCTGTCGGCTTCTAAAGGGAGCCCCCTACCCGCTCCAGGAGCACCCACCCGACTGCATCGCGCCTGTTGCCCGGGGGTCCCTGGGCGGCCATGGCGCCTCCCTGGGACTCTCCCAAGCTTTCCATGGCGGCCCAAGAAGCCCACCGAGGCCACCCAAGAGACCTCCAGGACAGACCAAGAACGCTTCGAAGTGACCCCAAGAAGCATCCCTGAGAACTCTGACCCGCAACCCAGGCACGGTGGCGGGATGGGGCGAAGGCAAGTATATCCGCCGCCCCCTGTGGTCTTGCCACAAGGGTGCCTGGCGTGCCAGGTCCTGCTGGCTTAGCTTTGGTTCTTGTGCTTAAGAACTCCCACTGGGGCTCCGGTCCAGCGCGCCGGCCACCCGGACTGGCCCGCCCGCTGCGCCACCAGCGTCTCCAAAAACGGCCGTTTTGCTGGGGATATTCCAAAAAAAACGCGAAGTTGGGGATCCTGGCCCAAGACGCCTTACGATAGGACTGAGCGCTTCGCGCGAGGCATCGTCGAAACAAGGCCATGTCGAAATCGATGGCCTCGTCCTCGGATCTTCCACCATGACCATTTCGCTGCAGGCATCCTCACCCAAAACGCAGTGCGGTTTCTGAAGGACTCGGGCATGTGGCTCTTTCCGGCCCTCCGACGGCCTGGGACGCTCCAAGAGCACCCAAAGAGCGCCCCAAGACCGCCCAAGACGGCCTCCAGGATGGCCCCAGAAAGGCCCAAGAGGGCCCCAAGACGGCCCCAAGAGGGCCCCCAAGACGGCTTCCGACGGCGTCAGACGGGCCAGGAGGCCACCAAGACGGCCCGGTATGGCTCCCAGGTGACCCAAGACGGCCCAAGCGGCCCCCGCGAGGCCTCCAAGACGGCCCAAGAGGCCTCCACGAGGGCACCCAGGAAGGCCCGCAGATGCCAAAATCATTGATTGTTCATAGGTTATTGAAGGATGTTAGCAGTTGCTTCTTGTCGGCCCTCCCACGGCCCGAGATGGCCCAAGAGCCCCCAAAGATCGCCCCAAAATCGCCCAAGAGGCCTCCTAGATGGTCCAGAACGACCCAAGAGGCCTCCAAGACGGCCCCAAGGAGGCCCAAGACGGCCCAAGAGACCTCCAAGACGCCCAAGATGGCCACCCAGACGGCCCTGGACTACCCCAAGAGGGCCCCAAGTCGACCCAAAGATGCCCTCAAGACGGCTTCCGACGGCGTCAGACGGGCCAGGAGGCCACCAAGACGGCCCAAGATGGCTCCCAGGTGGCCCAAGACGGCCCCCGCG
>CAUYUJ010014732.1:27500-47500 GCA_963575745.1 Prorocentrum cordatum | reverse complement strand
AACAGCGCTGCATGGATGGAGGCTGGCACGTCTTCAAGATGAGGCTCTCGCCGAATATTTCCCCCAAGCACATGACAACATCTACTTGGGATGTGTGCAACAACAAACGGATGGAGAACAGTTCCTTTTCAACCATGGATTTTCGCCTGGAACTTCTTGCGATGGCATCACAAAAAGTTGCACACAGTGCGCAAGATCTACACGGATGCAGGGCGGTCCCTTGATCATCCTCCTCCTCGTCCTCCTCGTCCTCCTCCTCCTCCTCCTCCTCCTCCTCCTCCTCCTCCTCCTCTTCCTCCTCCTCCTCCTCCTCCTCATCCTCTCATCCTCGTCCTCCTCCTCCTCCTCTCCCTCCTCCTCTCCTCTCTCTCCTCCTCCTCCTCCTCCTCCTCCTCCTCCTCCTCCTCCTCCTCCTGTGGATATGTTTGTTGTCCGAGACGTGGGCCCTGGGGGGGGGGGGGGGCGATGTTTTCCAGGGAACTGGCCGTCCACCCTGAAATCGACGCTTGACGGCACTGGGACACAGAAGCGGTTTCTCAAACGTCAAAGCCGTTGAAACAAAACTGCCATCGCGGTACTGTTCGCGACGCCAAATATCTGAATGTCACGCGGATTTCGCGGCATAACTCGCAAGTCCGGCGGCATTTCGGAACGGTTCTGGAACCCCCAAAACTTGCTCGACGATGCGTAGCTGCTGGAGAACGCACCCCGGGACAGGGGAACCATCAGGAACCAGCGAACCCGACAAAAACTCCGACGTGTAGCCGCCGACATCGCCGACGATGACAGTCAACGCCCGACATGGACACATCACAAATCGGCACGACACCCAACAGCAAACGCTGCTCAAAACCGAAAGCGGCCACCACTGGGCAAGCAATACTTGTCTCATATCGACAACGCCCGCGGCGGCACCAACAACGAGCCGTGTTCAAAAAGACAAAAAGTGCTGCGTGTTCGTCCCCATCTGTCCGCACACATGTCCTAGGTCGCCTAGCTTGGCGCATCGCGCCCCTCAGTGCGCGACGCGCGATGATGTTTGAGCCATCGCGCCCTGGCGCCACCCCCATTGAAGAAAGACAACCGCCCTGGCCCAGACTGCGACGGGCGAAGCGCGTTTATATTCGCGCTCCCCCGCGTGGCCTAGGTTCCGACCGCACCGAACGGCGACGAGTGCGACGACGACGAAGACGACGACGTCGACGACGGCGACGACGACGACGACCTCGGCGCCAGCGACGACGACGACGATTTTTACCTTTGACGCATCTTGGCAAAGGCGCGTAGCGCGCGGATGCGGCGTGCCCTCAGTAAATAAATCCCTGATGTTTGTAAAAACTTGTTATAATTTCGTTACCCGCTCACCCAAGTCAGACGGCCATCCCCCCACGTTTCCTCATTCACTGCAGGCCCCATCCAATTCGTGCCAAACTGTCGTGCGAACTACGATTTCCATCGCCATGCCTTGAACTTCCTGCCGTGGCACTGCGACCCGACAATGGTCCGCGACGCGCGGAAGCACCGCGCGCCTGGAAAAAAAGGGGCGCCTTCACTGCCAGACGGCGGGCCGCCCACGCGCTGATCGCGAGACGCGCCCTGCCCAATCTCGACCCAGAGTCTCTTCGCCCCTCCGGGCCCATCCGCACCACGCACATTTAGTGCTTCAGCAAGAGGCCGGCGATCGCTGCGCCATCGTCAGCGCCGTCGTCAGTCTCCGGTTCGAACCTCATCGCGCGGCCCCCCGCGGCCCAGATACGCGGCAAGCGCATCTAGGCCGAATCCAGCGCGCCCACGCCGCGCAACAAACTCGGCAGAATCAGACGCCGCACTGTCTCGAGACTCCGCCGCAACGAATCGGCCGCGGAAGTCAACAAATTGAAATGGACATGGAGAGTCGCCCATGCCCAAGAAAGCACGCGTTCTACTCGCCCGTCGCGCCACCGCCCATCGCCATCTGCGCGCCAAGAATTCCGGCGGCATCGCCCGGCCTTCATCCTCCAGGACCGCGAACGTCGCCTTTTCCGCGCCCCCCGCGTCGGCACCAGGTCTGGACACCTGTCCTGGATCACAACCACGTCGCTGTCGACGCAAGAACTGCTCGATAATTTTCTGCCGCCGCCACTGCATGGCCCCACCGCCGCAATAAATTGCGCCGCGCCTCTGAAATAAACAAGAGCTCCCGGGCCGAAGTCGCGAACAGCCCGGGGTTGTCCGCGCGGCGCAGTAGCGGGAGACGCCCCGCACCCCGCCGCAACCGCTTCGCGGCAGGCGCACCTGCATGGCCTTCTGGCGCCACGAGCAAGCCAGGATGTTCAACACCAGGGCCCCATCGGCGGCCGCGGCAAAGAGCTGGAAACAACTCGACCACCACGCGGCCGAAGACAATGTCGAATGAAACCAACGCCTCTGCACCCCACTGACACATCGACTTGCCCGCTGGGCCCGCCTGGACAGCGGCGGCCAAGGCAACGTCACGCGTGAGCTTGCTATCTGCACTTCGCGGAAACGCGGCCGCGATTGGACGCGCTGCCACTGCCGCGTCGAATTCATCGGGCCACGCGCCGCGCCCCGCGCCGTCGCAAGCCCAAGTAGGGTCGCCGCCAACGATGCGCAACCCCGCACCCCATTCGCGCGCCTGCCCCACCATCTACCAGACGACAAGCAAGACCTCTGTCTCCTGATACAGAGACCAGAAGGCGAACTGACCCTCTATGATCGCGACGCCCCACAACACGGCCACGTCGCTGGGGCGCGCGCCGCAGAGCATGCGCTGAACAGACCAACGCAGATATCGGCCGCCACTGCTGAATCACAAAAGGATTGACAGCCTTCCCCACACGCGCAATCCCACGCCAGCCCCAAGCCACGTCTGCGTCGCAACGCTCGGCGTCAACATGGGCGGCCACGAGTTGCCGAGAAACCGAGAGCCGACCGAACCGATGACGAAACCGAAACCGATCGAAACCGAAAGGGGGCCTGCAGAACCGAATCAGCCGACCGAAACCGACCGAACGCGAAAACCGAACTGCAGGGTCACAGTGGCGCAGCCAGCATGCGCTCTCGCTCCCCGCGACGGCGCACCCCTCACACGCTTCATGGCCCCATCAGAGCTCTGCAGCGCGCTGGAAGCCGGGCTCTCGAGGGAAGCTCGGGCCAGACGGGCGGCGGAAGCGGCGGATGTCTGAATCTCGGCGGACTTCCAAACCCCCAGGACCCGAAAATCAATTTCTCGAGCTCCGGAGCCCCCGGCAGCCGAAAAAACATTTTTCGGGGCCCGAAAAATTGTTTTTCTCTCCCCGGGTTTTCGGCGCCTCCAGGGAGCCTCCGGAGCCCCCCGGAACCGAAAAAACATTTTTCGAGGCTTGAAAAATTGTTTTTCTCTCCCCGGGGCCTTCGGCGCCTCCAGGGAGCCTCCAGCCCCCGGAAGCATTTTTCGAGGCCTGAAAAATTGTTTTTCTCTCCCCAGGGCCTTCGGCGCCTCCAGGGAGCCTCTGGAGCTCCGGAAAGCCATAAAAGCATTTTTCGAGACCCAAAAAATTGTTTTTCCTCTCCCCCGGGGCCTTCGGCGCCTCCAGGGAGCCTCCAGAGGTCCCGGAAGCCGAAAAACATGTTTCGGGGGCTGAAAAATTGTTTTTCTCTCCCCGGAGCCTTCGGCGCCTCCATGGAGCCTCCGGAACCCCCACGAGCCGAAAAAACATTTTTCGAGGCCAGAAAAATGTTTTCTCTCCCCGCGGGGCCTTCGGCGCCTCCGGGGAGCCTCCGGAATTCCCGTGGAAGAAGCGTTTTCGAAGCCTGGCCACGGGGCAAGATTTATCCGGCCAACGATGCGCCACTGCGCGCATCCGGCCAATCAGCCAACCAACCTCCTTGCTCCTGCTCCTGCTCCTCCTCCTCCTGCTCCTCTCCTCCTCCTGCTCCTCCACCTCCTCCTCCTCTTCCTCCTCCCTTTTTCTTCAAAGGGAAAGGCCAAGCGGAATCAGATCGGCGCGAATCCGTGGGCAGCGAAACCGAACTGGAAACCGGCGGCCGATTCGATCCCCTGGGCCGGCACGAGGCGCCAGCGAGGCGCCCGCGGCGAAACCGAATCAACCGAAGTAACCGAAGAGGGCGCGACGACGCAGGGACTCCGCAACAACCGAACCGACCGAACCGATCGATTCTAACCGACACCGACGCAACCGAACCGACCGGTTCGCGGCCGTCCATGGTCAAGGATCCGCGAACAGAAGGATCGCCGATCGCGCCCAGAAAAATACCAGAGCAGATTGCAACGTCTCCGCGCCTGCCACATCGCCCGCGGAGCACGTCTTTCCTTTCTGAATGTTGCGGAACTGCACGCGCGCCGCGTAACTGCTGAGCCGCGCAAGTTCTACGACGTCTGCACTCGCCCACCGTCGGCGCGCCCGCTGGGGAGTTTTCGCGTTGCCGTCGGTCGCGAACAGCTTTTCGCAGGACTCCGCCTGGGTTCCCCGCGGCAGCACCCCTCTCCAGCAGTTCGCCCGCCTCGACCCCCCCCCGCCCCCCCATCCAGGCGCACCGCCCCTTTCGAACCGCAAGCCTTGAACCACCTTGTTTTTAGCGCCTCTGTGCACGTAGACGGATAAACCACCCCGGCTGATTCGCCCTCGAAGTTCGCGACTGCCGCACATTCGCAAGCCTGTTTCAGATCTGCGCCAGCGCGTTGGACGCCCCGCAATACTTGCAGCCCCGCCAAAAGATCACCCCCGGCAATACAACGCTGGACCCTGGTCGCAGCAGGACTGAATAATAAAAATAAATCGCGAAGCGCTCAACCTTCCCTCAGCCGTGACGAATGAAAAACCTGATCACCACTAACTCACCCCCTGGAACGATAAATAACGATTCCAACGGCGCCACACGTGGGGGTTCTCGAAGAATAACAACCCAACTTCAAACACAACACCCCACTTTGGCGATGAATAAAGCTTTTGCCGCATTGCAAAATCATCTCATGAGCAAATCACTCTGGCTTGGCACGACACAAGTCGTTGGACAGGGGCCCAAACCACCCCCTGAGGCCACACTATTCCCGAAGGGCCCCCCGCACGCCCCCACGATGGCCCCATAAGGCCCCCAGAAGCCCCCAAGAGGGCCCCAGAAGGCACCCGACATGACCCCACAAGGCCCCAAGAAGCCCACCATACGGCCCCCATAAGCACGCACGCAAGCCCCGAAAGCCCCCAAGGGCGTCTTGGAGGCCATCGAAGCCACGCGGCGCCTTCTCTGGGAAATATCGCGGCCCCCTGGATCCATCATGGAGCCTCCAAGAACCCCAAAACAACAGATTGTCTGGACGCCCCTCCGCGCGGGCCGGGGGCGGCTTTTTCGCGCGCAGGCCAATAAAAACAAGCCGCGGCGACGCGCCAAAAAATATTCAAAACAGGAGGTGAAAGCGGCGGGCCCCCCCGGTTTCCTGAATAATGTTCGGGGGCCCCTGGGCGCCTCTCGGGCGCTCTTGGGTGCCTCTTGGGGGCCTCTTGGGCCGCTCTTGGGAGCCTCTTGGGGGCCTCTCGGGAGCCCACGAAGGCCTCTCGGGCGCCTCCTGGGAGCCCTTGGGGGCCTCTTGGGGGCCGCCAACAGCTCCCAGAGGGTTCAAAGAAAAAACAAAAATATTGGGGCTATCTTGGGGGCCTCCTGGGGCGCTCTCGGGGGCGTCTCGGGGCGCTCTCGGGGGCCCCCGCTTGGAACCACGCGAGCAGCAGCAGCATGGAGCAGCACAGCAGCACGCAGAAGCAGCAGCAGCAGCAGCCGACAACTGACAAGTCGCGCGCAGGCAGACCCCCCACTGGGGGGAAATGACGGGGGGGCCGATCGAAATTGACCCCCCCTGGAACGATGGATAACGGCGGAAACGCTCCAACACTAACACCCCCCCCCCCCCGTCGACGACTGAACCGGCTCGAATGCACTTACAGGACCAACCCTTCACAACCAGGGGCGACGCCAAAAGGTCGCCACGCAGGCCTCGCACCCCCCCCGCCGCCCGCTAGGTCTGGCGCCGCCCGAAAGAGGCGCAGCGCTCGAAGTTGCGACGGCCCTCCAGACGAAGGGGGCCCGCCGATAGATGCTTCTCCTCTGGTTGCAATACCCTCGATTGCAGCAGTCGTTGCAGATCGCGCCCTCGGGCAGCCATGCTGATGTATCCCTCCATTTACGAACAACCTTTTTCGCTGGGTGGCTCATCGCGGACTTTGCGTCTTTCCGGTAAAAATTGAGACCCGCACTGACCCCGGAAATTCCTAAAACTACCTCCCCGCACGCCTCGTGGATTGGCGCGTCGTTCCCAGGGGGTTCAAGCAGCGACACATTCAAATCCCCATCCCCACTCGGGAACGACGCGCTGACGACGCCCACGGACGAACGCTTTATCCCCGAAACTGCCGTCCGGGAATATGCTGACGACTTCCTGTCGGCCCACTGTGGGAACGCCGCCGCCGCGCAGCACCTCGCCGTTGATCCGAACGGGGTCCTGAGGGCGCCCCCCACAGGTTTGAGCAATGATGCGTGCTCCTCACAGGACCCCTTCGCCCCCCAAACTACCTCCAACTGACCCGGCGTAGGTACATTAAGGGCTACTGCCCTGCGATTAGATTTGGAGGTCATTGCCTCGCTGTGTGACGATGAGCACGTAAGCATTCTCATGTCGAACCCCTGGTTGACATGGAAATCGATCTGGTCCGGCTATCCCTGATCGTCGGGAAATGTGTGACGACGGTGTCGAAAGGCTGGCTGACGGTGTTGGTTGCCTGCAGCCTCCCCTTGAAAATGACAAATAATAGGTCCCCCACGTTCCATCACGAAGGCCGCTGTTGTGGAGGCTCAGGAACGTCCACAATCCAAGGTCAAACTAGGCTATGACATGGATCCACTCGAGAAATATCATCCCAGTCAGCACCGCAAATGTGCTTGGCTTCATCAGGGCACAAATCCAATTCTGAATTGGTAATTGCGTTTAGGCGTGCCGGTAAAATGTGGCCCAGTTCAGGGTGATCCAGAAGAGCCGCCAACGCGATGCCATGCATAACCCGTTCGCCGACTAACATGCATAACACCTCGTGGTGCCAAACAGTCCCAGGCCGCCGAGCCTCGCGTGAAGAGGGGCAAACGAGCACCCGGTGTTCCGACACGCTGTCCACGTACCGTTTGCCCTGTGTGACTCCCTGGAGCAAGAACACATGCCGCCCAGCTTCCCCCTCGAGCCTACGACATACGTTTCCCTAGCCCCTCGCCAGGATACCCCGCACATTCCAAGACACTGCTGTGAAATGTGATGCCCCGTGGATCCTCCAGTACCTGATGGCCTGTCTCCTCCGCGATCACTTCCTGATCGAGACTGGTTTGTTGATCTCGCCCAGTTTGGCGGTGAGGTCCAGCGTGACGCCCGTGGCCGTGAGCTTGATGAGGCTCCCCGGCACAATCTTCAAATGGTGGGTGGCCCGATCCTGTTCCAAAATCTTCACAAAGCCTGCTGAGATGCCTTGCGAAATCTTCTTCGGGTTGAAAATAACGGCGCCCATGTTGTCGAATGCATCCATTGCCTCTTCCGCCTCGTTCTGCGGGATCTGGCGATCACTGATTAAAAAAATACGAAAACGTATTCCTCCATATTTTGACGTTTGGACATGTCAATGTTCCACGCGAAATTGTCGACGCCGTGCCACAGGAAGCGCTCCCCTGCTTTTGCGCATTCTCTTTCCGGGTGGGGTCCGCCAAGATCGACGACAACTGTATTCGTTCCATCGCCTTCAAGAACTCCTACATGCAGTCGGAGGCCTTACCGTGGCCTTGGCACTATTCGAATAGGTCCCAACCGTGAACACCCGCTCAAATACTACACCCATGTCGTTGAACTGCTTTGTGACGAACTCCTTGAGAAGGCCCCCCTCGTTGTAAGAGAACCCCCAGATGCAGATGACACGACGCATCTTTGGAGGAACGAAGGTCATAGCCGCCGCCGCCGTGTTGAATGCCGCCGTCATGGTGTTCATCCTATCCGTCCCCCCCCCCACTCCCCCCGGCTCACATCCCCCTCTCCGCCGCCTTCAAGCGCGCTTCGAACGTGCCCGTTCGCTGGTCCAACTCCCCCGTTTTCTTCCGAACCCCTTAGACCTTCTGGTTCACCGCCCGGATCCCCTGCTTCAAGTGCTTGACGACGACGACGACGACGACGACGACGACGACGACGGCGGCGGCGACGACGACGACGACGACGACGACGACGACGACGACGACGACGACAACGGCGACGGCGACGGCGGCGGCGGCGACGACGGCGGCGGCGCCGGCTGGCGCCTGAGCGTCGAGCGTGAGGCCCCCCCTCTCTGGTGCGCACGCCGCGGTGGCAGTGCAGGTGAAGACGGTGAGCGGCGGGTGCTCCTCCGTGAGCGACACGCTGGCCTCGGGGGCACGCCGACATGGATTGCAGTCGGCCTTGACTGGACAGGACACGCGAGAGCCGCATCGCCACAGGAGCGTAAGAAGGCACGCGTCGCGAGGCACAGGACACAAGGGTACCCTTGAGCTGGCAGGGTCGACCTACTAAGCCGGGCCGACTGTGCAGTCACCCGTATCAAAAGGACGCACGATCAGGATGCAAGGGCCTTGGAAGGCCATCTCGAAGCTTTTCGAGCGGGGCGCGACCAACGAAAGTGGCCAGGGATAGACCGAGGAGGCAAGGATGCAAGGGTACCCTTGGGAAGGTTGCCCATCCTTACTATGCGGGTTGACTCTATGCATCCGTGGATCTGGCGCGCTGGCGCCGAATCGGTGGGTCGGGAAGGCACCCCCCGAAGCAGGAAGCCAACGCCGCCCGATGTGCGGGGGGGGCGACGGGGCACGCCGATACCGCACGCAGACGGCACGTGCCGCGAATCCACGCCTTCCGAATCCATGTTTGCGACTTCTTGATTGGATTACGTCATTGGCGGTCGTGGAGACCAGATCAGGCCTGGGCACGTCTCGGAACTTACATCTCAGGAAACTGCGACGTTTGATAGTCTGGGGGGGGGGGGGGCGGCCGGGAGGAGCAGCATCCTCCTGCTGCTCCTGCTCGCCGCTCGCTGCCGCTGCTCCTGTTCATTCCCTCTCCTCCTAAGCCTCCTCCCCCTCGTCCCCCTCCGCAATTTCCTCCCACACCACCCTCTCCCCCTCCTCCTCCTCCCCCTCCTGCTCCCCCTCCCCCTCCCCGTCCTCCTCCTTGTTCTCCTCCTGGACGCCGCCTCAGCGGACAGGTTCACCTGGCCACCACTCTACGCCTCGATGGTGGATGGCGCCCAGTACCATTGACGCCACCACCAGAGGCGAGGCCAAATGGGTCGGACACAACCCGCTCGTGCCGGGATCATCTAGACGACCCGGCATACCAACAATCCTACGGACACAACCCGCAGGGGTTGCGGGGCGAAGCAGAGCTCGTCTCACCAGCAGACACAGCATCAGCAGTCCGCCCCGTCTTCGTCCTCCTTCTCTGGTCCTCCTCCACCTCCTGCTTCCCCTCCTCCTCCTCCTCCTCCTCCTCCACCTCCTGCTCCTCCTCCTCCTCCTCCTCCTCTCCTCCTCCTCCACTCCTCCTCCTCCTCCTCCTCTCCTCCTCCTCCTCTCCTCCTCCTCCTCCTCCTCCTCCTCCACTCCTGTCCTTTTCCTCTCCCTCCTCCATCCTCCTCCTCCTCCTCCTCTCCTCCTCCTCCCCTCCTCCTCGTCCTCCTCCTCTTCTCCTCCTCCTCCTCCTCCTCCTCCTCCTCCACCTCCTCCTCCTCCTCCTCCTCCCTCCTCCTCCTCCTCCTCCTCTCCTCCCTGCTCCTACACCTCCTCTTTCCCTCTCCTCCTCCTTGTCCTTTTCCTCCTCCTCCTCCTCCATTTCCTCCTCCTCCTCCTCCTCCTCCTCCTCCTCCTCCCTCCTCCTCCTCCTCCTCCTCCCCTCCTCCTCGTCCTCCTCCTCCTCCTCCTCCTCCTCCTCCTCCTCCTCCTCCTCCTCCTCCTCCTCTTCCTCCTCTTCCTCCTCCTCCCCTCCTGGCATCATGGGAGAGGGTGGGCCACGGCCGAAAATCGGCCCATCCAACAGCGCGCAAGCGTCGGAAAGGGGCACTGCCTCCCCAGTCAATATCAGTATGCTCCACCTCCTCTTCCTTCCCGTCCTCTTCGTTTTCCTTCCCCCCTCCTCCTCCTCCTCCTCCTTCCCCCCGCCTCCTCCTCCTCCTCCTCCTCCTCCTCCTCCTCCTCCTCCTCCTCCTCCTCCTCCTCCTCCTCCTCCTCCTCCTCCTCCTCCTCCTCCTCCTCCTCCTCCTCCTCCTCCTCCTCCTCCTCCTCCTCCTCCTCCTCCTCCTCCTCCTCCTCCTCAGCCGCCGTTTCCTGCTCCAGCCACACCCTTCGCGGCCCAGCAAGCACTCCACGCAGAGCAGCTTCCGCCCTCAGGGCACCTTCATGTCATGCCAGCGCGGCTTGCCATCCATATTTCCTCTCTCGTGATCTTCTGGATGGCATTCATGCGATGAGTCGTGTACAACCCACTCAGCATGGTGGCGCCACTCAGAAGCATGGAGACATCGCGACAGTTCAGCGCCGTGGACGTCGTCATGTTGCCAGCGACGAGATGGAGGCAGCACGACTCGGCCAGCGCCGTCGACCAGCTTCAGACATACAAGCATCGCATCTTCACCTGGGGGTACGGCCGCGGACCACTCACCAACAGCCACGCGGGGGTCGCCATCATGGTCAGCAACAGGTTCCGAATCAAGTGCAGCACAGAGCTGCCAAGCCCACCAGCGAACATACAAGGCCGCGCAGGAGCAGTATGCATTCGGCGAAGATCACTCGACATGACCTACATCGTCGCGTGCATGCCACCGCGGTCGGGCCTCGCCAAGCAGCACAACGCGTGGGTCAAGACAGTCAACGAGACGCTCAAGTGGATCAACAAGACGCTCAATGCGACGCCCACGAGAAGCACGCCCATCATCGGCTTCGACCTGAATGACCACTACGGCCAGGACGGACTGATCCCCGCTACGCCTAGCAACGTGATCGGCGACGCGGGCCCCACGGGCATCCCAGGAGAAGCTGCAGCGGCATTTCACAACATGCTCGACGTCCACGGCATGTGCATCCTGAACACTTTCTGGAACGCAGGCCCCACGTGCTCCGGAGCACAAGGACAAGCCATACGTCCAGACTACACCGCAGTACCTCAAGGACTACGGGCCCATATCATCTCTTGCCGCGTTGGGTGGCGAGCAGCCAAAGCACTTCAGCTCATCAACGACCACCTCCCGCGCGATCACGTCCCGCTCATCGCAGCCGCCAACATCACAATCCCGAACGCGTTCACCGAGCTGAAGCGGACTTCCTGGGACAACGACAAGACGGCGCAGGCACTTCAGACGGGAAAGCACCGCAAGGACTTCATCCCTGCGCTGGAGACGAATTCCGGCCAGCACCAGGAGCAGCTGCAGGACCTCGCCAGCGCCAACACCACGGACGAGCACTGGGAGCTCATCATCCGCATCTCGCAGGAGACAGCCAAGCCCTTCTTCGAGCGCCGCAGCGCAAGCCCGACAACCATCAAGAGCTCATGGAGGAGCGGCCACGACTCCTACAAGCCGAGCCCAGGGGCGACTACATTGGCACCGCCCCCGACTTCGACATAGTGTTCCAGATCGAAGCTCCCACGCGCGCCCTCAAGAAGCAGAATCGACTCCACGAGGCCGAACGGCGCCGCCAGCTAGAGGAGTTCATTCGCGAGGCCCGGCAACGACGCGAACACGCAGAAGTGCATCGACTGTCACGACTTCTCGCAGGCACCAACTTCGGCAAGCGCAACCGCAACTACAGCCGCGCCATCAGAGCACGACCCAGCCTACAAGAATGGGCAGACCACATTGCACAAGACCGACAGCATGGAGAGTTTCAAGCACAGCCAATCAACCTCAGCGAGGAGAAGCGCATCCTGAAGGAGAGCACCTACGACTTCACCATCGAGCACAATCTGCAGATCCGACAGGAGCACGAGGTCGCCAGGGCCAATGTCAAGCGCACCCTCTACGGCGTAGCCAAGCGGCACAGGTACTTCAAGAAACGCGCCTCCTTGCCAGAGCGGTCGCTGCCCGCAGAGATCTCCCAGATGATCCTAGCGCCCACCAACATCACCAAGCAGAAATCAAAGACGACAGGCGCGGGCTTCGACGACGAGCTCGCCGAGGCACCCCTTACGCAAGGATGATTCGAGTCAGTCATCAACCACGTGTACCGAATCGGTTTTGCACCTCTCGACGCACACCACAGCCAGAGCTTCTTCCTGGACAAGCAGAACGGCAAGCCCAAGACGCTCGGCTTGCGTATCCTTCACATGCCCTGCCCTTCTGGCGATGCTTCTACCGCCACCTCCAGTGCAAGTCGAAGCCATGGGCTCCTCCACCACATGCACGCGGATGCTGGCCACACCGACGTCGTGAAGTACCCACGGCGGCCACGCGCATCGTCGCCCACAGACTCCAGCGGGCCAAAGCCGACTTCATCGCGGGCAGCAAGGACGCCACCAACGCGTTCTCCAGCACCAACACCGACAAGGCCGCCAGCACTATCCCGACCAACCTCAGCGTGACCGAGCAGCGCCTCTTCCTCCAGAGGCTCCAATGCGCCAGCGTCCAGACCGACGGGTTCGATTCCACGGGTGACTACAGCCTCGGCCCAGGGCTAATGCCAGGTTGCAACACAGGCCCCACCTCATTCAACTTCGTCTACGAACAACCTGTGGGACAGCGGCTCGAGGACACCCCGCAGGACTCCGCCCCCTTCGCGGCAGTCTCGCCGATTACGCACGCCATGCTGGACCTGTCCATCTACCTGTACGTGGACGACACCTTCAAGCTCCACCTTATCCCCACCGGCCTCGCGCGCGACGCAGCCCGCATCCTTGCCAACAGCAACGCCACCCTCGACAACTGCCTTGCCGAGCACGGGTTCCACCAGAACAGGGACAAGGAAGAGATCGTCGGAGGGCTGAGAACCAGGCGCGAAAACCGAGCATTAGCCGAACAAGTACAAGGACGGGACCTCCGAACCCTCAAGTACCCCGGCGGCAACTTCCACCACGGCGGCAGCAACACCATAGAGATCGACCAGCGCATCCAGAGCATCAAGCGGGCTTGGTACATCATGGGCAAATTCTGGCACCGCAAAGTATCATGGCGCCTCAAGCGCGTCATCTTCATCAACCGCGTGATCGGCGCCGCAGCCAGCGGCATGGAATCCTACCTGCTCAAAGACACAGAATACAAGCGCCTCGACACAGTCATCGCCAAGTTCATGCGAGTGCTCATGAAGGGCAAAGCCACCACCATCGACGAGGAAGGCCACTACAATACCATGGCCAACGCCGGAGTCTTCAAGCACTGCCACATCTCCCCGATGCATATCGAGCTGAAGGTTCGCAGGCTGCGCATGATAAAGGCCTCCATCAAGTACCCGTCAGACTACGACCAGTGGCCCACCGCACTTTTCGGGGTCATCCAGTTCGAGAACGTGTACAGCCGCGAGCAGGTCGGCGAGATAGACGGGGACGGCCAACTCACCGCAGACGCGAACCCCATAGCGAAGCAGTACTACAATGATGTTTTATCGGTTCTCGAGATAGACAGCGCCGAGCAGTTCAGCTACATGTGGGACGTAAGCATCACTCAACTATATCACGAAGCAGAGGTTGCAACGGCATTCATCAAGATCGACGTGGCGGAACTACGGGCCAGGGCACCCGCAGTGGCTATTACACGGCCTGGTTTCGCGCCGCCAGAACCGCACGATCTCGACCAACGAGCAGGAGACGAGCTGGGTTACTACAAATGTGACCTTCTCACGGACGCAGGACAAGTCTGCGGCCGCAGTTTTTCGACATAGACAGCGCTCTGTACACACCAGACCGCGACAAAAGGAGGAGAGCACGGGCTACGATCAGCAGCAGCAGCAGCAGCCACCATCACCAATCAGTGCCCACTCTGCCGTACTACGTTCGCGGATCGGGCCCAGGCCGAAGATCACTTGTTGCGTTTCCTCAAGCACAAGCGCTGCATTGCCGACAACACCAGGCTGCACTACCCGTTGATATCGATCGAGAACCCAGCTTGCCCCCTGTGCCCCAACATGCAGCCGTTTGCACATCTCTCAAGCTTCCAGGACCACGTCTGCGCGGCACACTTGCCAACCGAAGAACACCACATCTCATTGGACATCGGCCTGTACCAATATGACGTTGTGTCTGCCTACGGAAAAAGACATCGAGGACGTGGCGAGCACACGGAACGTTCGAACAAGCTCCAGAAAACTACGCACCTCAAGGGCAAGGGCGGCCACCACAAGAAAGGCGGCAAGGCCGAGGCGGCAAAGGACGCGGACGGGGACGCCAACATGCAGGACAAGGACAAGGACGACACCAAGTGCGAGGGCAGCCCAGCAGCCGCGGCAGCAGCAGGACACAAAGTACGCCGACAACAACGCGGAGGAGAAGCATACCAAACCAAGTGCGACCCGAAGCTGAAGAAGCTGCTCACCGTGCTCATCAAACAAGTGCTGGCCAACACACAGCAGATCGCGTGGGTCGTTTCCGCGGTGTACAGCACCTACCTGATACCCACGCAGACCAAGGTGATCAAAGCACTACGAGCATGCAGGAAGATCTACGCGGAGAAGTGCAGGGAAGCTGGCAAGGGGCACGCGTTCGGTCCCCCAGAGGGCCATCTATACGTCACGTTTATTTCGACCCTCTGCACCGAGGACGTGGGCGCCAAGACGAGGACCATCCTAGCCGAGCACGGGAAGTTCGTGGACCAGATCAACGTGGCCACCGTGCTCAGCAAAGTCAAGCACCTGAAGCTCAGCAAGTGCTACGACAGCAACATGGCGAAGCTCACCATATACATCAAGCAAGGTCCGTGGACCGATGCCGAGGCGGAGGAGGAAGCCAGCGAGGAGCAGATGAAGCAGGCCCACATGAAGGACAGCATCCACAGGGCGCTGATCCAGGCGGGGGCCACAGTCAAGACGGGGAAGCCACCAGCGGGAGTCATGGAGGATGAATTGGCCGCGTGGTTGGCAGGACTATGAGAAAAGTGGATGGCCGTGCGACTACGCCTCGTTCGGCAAGTGATCGGCGCGCGTGGCGCCGTGATCACAATGAAGGTGCCGCTCTGAGCGGCGACGGCGGGGGCTCATTCTTGCGGCTGAACGCACTGCTCCGCCCCCCAAGGCCGCTCTATCTATATACCTCCTCCTCCTCCTCCTCCTCCTCCTCCTCCTCCTCCTCCTCCTCCTCCTCCTCCTCCTCCTCCTCCTCCTCCTCCTCCTGCTCCTCTGCTTAGATGGCATCGTGTTTTTTCTGGATTCGAAGAGGGCGGAGATAGCTGGAGAAGGCTTCGCTGGCACCTGATCTGAATCATAGCTGACCTGTCAAACTTAGAGCACGAACTACGCCGTCACCATGCGCAATGAAAGGCACTCTCCATCGTCCTCCAACTTCCTCTCCTCCCCCACCGCCTCCCTCTCCTCCCTGAGCGGCACGATGTATTGTCACCAGGAGTCTGAGAACTTCAGCTGTCTCTCAACTCGCGCCAGGACTGCTCCAAATATGTCGTCAGGGCTTAATTACCTCGACGCATCTGGAACGGCATCAACATCAAGAGGAACACTCTTTTTCCTACTCGTCCTCTCCTCTTCGCCCACTGCAAATTTCAATCATCAGGATCACAAGTTATGAGAAAGTCTCAGGCGAATAGCCAGGCCCGCCCCACCGACGCGCACGGGGGGGCGCGACCGGGAAGAGTGATTTGCCAAGGGAGATCTGGAGGCGGCCGCGGGCGGCAGCATGGCGAAACCTCGCCGGACCCACCCAGCGCGCGAGGCGGCCACGAAGCGGCCACGGGCAGCAGCGCGGCGAAACCTCGCCAGACCCACCCAACGCGCGAGGCGGCCACTAGGCGGCCACGGGCGGTAATGTGGAAAATCCTCGCCGGAACCCATCCGATCCCTTACTGGCATGAGCACGAAACCCTAAGTGCAAGCACTGCATGGGGAAAGGGGAAGGGGGGATGGGGGAGGAGGAGAAGGAGTACGACGACGGGAAGGCGGAGGAGGAGGAGAGAATGGAGGAGGGGATGGAGGAGGGGGAGGAGACGAGGGAGAAGGACGGGATCAAGCGTGGGGAGGCAGAGGGGATGAGAGAAGGAGGACAAGGAGGAGGAGGAAGAGGAGGAGGAGGAGGAGGAGGAAGAGGAGCAGGGAAGAGGAGGAAGAGGAAGAAGAGGATCGGCGGTGGACAAAACTCCCTTTCGCAAACCTCCCCTTAGTGAAAACGGCCTGGGACCGAAACCGACGGACCTGGACCTGAAATGACGGCCGCGACGCTCTCTCTCGAACCGAAAACAGCCAATTCCTTAATCGACGTGTCAGGGTAGGAGGTCTGTCCACCCCCGAGAGCAGGAGGAGGAGGAGGAGGAGGAGGAGGCGGAGGAGGGGGGAGGCGGGGATGGTAGACAGGGCTGGAAGAAAAGGGGAAGAAGGAGGACGAGGAGGAGGCGGATCGAGGGTCGGGGATCGAGGACGAAGATGGTGATGATGATGATGCTGATGATGATGATGATGATGATGATGGTGATGATGGTGATGGTGATGATGGTGATGATGAGGAGGAGGAGGAGGAGGAGGAGGGATGGATGGAGCAACATCAAAAAGGCCCTGGCGACCGTCTGCACGCACACGACCGCCAGGGCCCCAGATGTCGATTGGTTCCAGCGCCGCTGCGAGCACGCCGCACGGACGCCAAGACGACGAGGGAAGGGCCCCGAAAGAGCCCTGACGAGCATCCGTCACGTCCCTGGCCGACCCCGAAGCACGCCAGGGGAACGGAAGCCACCCCCGCGGGGACGGACGGGCCACCAGACAGCCCCCAGAGGCCGCCCCCGGGAGGGGACACGGGCACGCGACGAGCCCCGGACCGCGTCGCACCCCCCGAACACGCCGAGGGGGCCGCCAGCCAGGAATCCGACGCAGATCCAGCGAGAGACCGGCCACTCAGGGGTCCCCGACCCCGCCGTCCACCCGGAAGAGGCACACGCCCTTCAGGAGTAGGTCTGCCGAAAGCGGGCACTCCCCATGAAGTCGCGCACGGAATCGACGGCAATTCCCTCGGCCTCGCTCTGGCGGACGACGTCCTCGAAGCTCACGCAGACGTCGGGGTGCCCGATCGTCGGCTCGCCATTCGCACGCTCCGAGACGCTCATCACGCGGCTGCGCGCGAACAGTCAGGAGAAGAGCCGCTCGACGACGCAGCGGCTCGGGCTGGCGAATTACCCTGCTCTTCGCAACCTCGGCCGCCCCGAGCCCACAGCTCGGCGGGTTCCTCGGTGGCGCCCGCCTGGCCCAGCTCGGCGGGCTCCACGGTGGTGTCCGCCGGGACCAGCTCGGCGGGCTCCTCGATGGTGTCCGCCTGGACCAACTCGGCGGGTGCCTCGGAGGTGTCCGCCTGGACCAGCTCGGCAGGCTCCTCGGTGGCGAGCGCTGGACCAGCTCGGCGGGCACCTCGCAGGCACGGCGTCGGGGGACCCGTCGACGGTGACCCCGCCCCCGAGGCATTCCACGGCATCGAACTCCAGCACCGAGCCGACCTCGACGACAACGGCCGTGCACGCGCCCACGGACTCCACCAGGACCACTCGGGCACGACCGAGGGTTCCTCCTCCTGACGTTTCAACACCTCCTGCTGCTCCTTCGGCTGGGCGGTCGGGGTGGCAACGCACTCGACCTCTACGTCCGAGCTCGCCTCGACGACGGGACAATCCACGTCCAGCGCGGCAGCGGTGTCCCGCGCGGTAGCAGCGTCGCCATCCGCGGGGCAGCAATCCCCCGCAGGGGCCCCAAGGCCCGCAAGGCCGCCGACGCCCAGTTCCTGCAGCAGCGTGTCGGCCTTCACGAAGCAGACGGGCGTGAAGGGGGTGGCCTCGCCCCCGACCGGCGTCGCACCGCCTGTCAACAGGTGGTCGTGCGCACGGGCGACCCGGCCCCCGCGCGTGGAGGCGACAGCGGCCGAGGAAGGGCGAGGCGGTCCGCCCGCCGCGCCAAGCGGAGGCGCGTGCCTGGCCCAGCTCCCCTCCTGCAGCGCTACCTCGCATTGAGCGATGGTGTCGAGCGGCATCCGAAGCAGCGTGGCGGCCTGCACCGTCTCGCCCATGCTGGGCAAGTGCGCCCCGAGGCTGTCGCACACCCGCCAGTGCTCGTGATTTGGCGCGAAGGGCCTTCTCGCGCACCACCAGTGCAGCCGCCCGTGACAGTCCCTCATCACGGCGATCGCGTCGCCACCTGCGGGCGAGGGTGCGGGCGCTCGCGTCCGCCCAGCGTCTGCCGCCACCCGCCGACACCTTGGCCTGTGGCGCGCCACGCGCCTGCCCGGCGCGCTACGAGGGCCTCCCGCAACGCGGTTCACTTGAGCCAAAATGGTTACGGAGGACATGGTGGAGGAGGAGGAGGAGGAGGAGGAGGAGGAGGAGGAGGAGGAGGAAGGGGAGAGGGAGGGGGAGGGGGAGGGGGAGGGGGAGGATCGAGGAGGAGTTTTTTGGCGGAGGGCGAGAAGGAAACGAGGGACAAGAGGAGGAAGAGGAGGCCAAGGGGGACGCAACGACAACCCCAAACCGCAGAAACGACAACGCGGGCGGATAATTAAAGGGGAAGACGGAGCGGGACCGAAACCTTCGGAGGCCACCGCGAAGAAGAAGATGTGAGTGGCCTCCACACCACCCCGCAGAAGATCCCACCAGCCCTCTGGGCGGCAGGTGGTCTAAGGAGCGTTTTTTCCTCATCCACAACCCTTCTTTCCCTCGGGCAGGGAAACCCCGTAAGACAGCGAATTTTCAACACCCTGACGGGGATCGTAGCCCCCGATGGGGGGGAGGGAAATCGACGATCCCCCCCTATTTTGACCGACCGCCTCCAAGATGGCCCCAAGAGGCGCTCCAGGGCCCCCAAGAAGCCCCCGAGAGGGCCCAAAGAGCGCCCCAGGAGGCCCCAACAGGGCTCCAAGAGGCACCCGAGAGGCCCCCAAGAGGCCCCCGAGCGGCCTGAGAGAGCCCAAGATGACCTCCAAGATGGCTCAGATAGCCCAAGTTGGCTCAAGATGGCTCCCAAGATGCGCCAAGCGACCCCAAGACCGCTCCAAGACGGCTCGAGATGGCCACGGAGCCTCCCAAGCCTCCGCCGTTGTTTGGCTATGCGTGTCTCTTCCTCTCGCCCCCCGCCAAATCATGGGCATCGTTTCTGGATGGGCTGGTGGGGATACAGTTTTAGTCGCAGCTGCAGGCCGACCAACCGACAGCGTCAGTAGAGTAAGCACGGGCCGCGAGCACCCTAATTGCCGGCGCGCGCACCGAGCAAGCAAACTACACCTACCGCCGAGGGAAGCTGCGCCGGGGCAGAGCTGCGCCGAGGGGTGGAAGCTGCCAGCTGCGGAGGCGGCTGTGAAGTTGCAACGTGCGAGTACCATGGGAGCTGAAAAGGCTGGTTGGGATACGCGAAGCGTCAAGAATTCCATATCGTTGCAGGCCACCAAGAAAATGTCGCCATGGGTGGCTGAACCACCACCCCGTGAAAGAGATGCCATCTCTGGGGGAGACCATGTCGAAGTTGTCATCGTGAGTGGCTCGATCACCGCCCCGAAAGAAGTCCTCTAGTTCGCACACCTCACCAAAGCCAAAAACGGCTCCAGCTCCTCGTCCTCGGTCCTGTCCAGCAGCAAGGTGCCCATCCTGCTACGCTGGAACAACCAGCTGTTGAAAGTACCGCACCTTGGAATTCTCGGCCAGAAGTCTTCTGTGCCACCCCTGCTCCATGTGAACTGTATCCGAGCCAGAAGCCAGGAACCCATCATGCCACGCCGGATCTATGAACTGCTGTGCCACCCCACGAGGAAGGTCAGGAAACAAGGCCTCCGCAGCAAGGCCAAAGCAGGC
>CAUYUJ010014732.1:0-22500 GCA_963575745.1 Prorocentrum cordatum | reverse complement strand
CCTCCTCCTCCTCCTCCTCTGTCTCCTCCTCCTCCTCCTCCTCCTCCTCTCCTCCTCCTCATCCTCATCCTGTTCCTCCCTCCCGCCCTTCCTACCTCCCTCCCTCCCTCCTCCCTCCTCCATCCTCCCTCCTACCTCATCCCTCCTCCCTCCTACCTCCCTCCTCCTCCCTCATCCTCCTCCCTGCTCCTCCCTCCTCCTCCTTCCTCCCTCCGCCGTCCTCCCTCCTCATTTCTCCTCCTCCATCCTCCCTCCTCCTTTCTCCCTTCCCTCCTCCTCCTCCCTCCCTCCTCCCCCCCCTCCTCCCTCCTCCCTCCTACCTCCTCCCTCCTCCCATCCTCTACTCCTTCTTCCTTCCTCCCTCTTCCCTCCTCCCTTCTCCTTCCTTCTCCTCCCTCCTCCTCCCTCCTCCCTCTTCCTCCTCCTCCTCCTCCTCCTCCTCCTCCTCCTCCTCCTCCTGGTCCTCGTCCTCCTCCGCCACTTCCACCGCCTCCTCCGCATCCTCCTCCTCCTCCTACAACTCCTTCTAATCATCACCATCATCATCCCCATCACCACCACCACCATCATCATCATCATCATCATCATCATCATCATCATCAGCATCATCATCATCATCATCATCATCATCATCAGCAACAGCAGCAGCAGCATCGTCAGCAGCATCATCATCAGCATCATCATTAGCATCATCATCGGCATCAGCATCACCATCATCGTCATCATCAGCATCAGCATCATCATCACCACCAGCAGCATCATCGGCATCATCATCATCAATAGCAGCAGCGCCATCGTCACCATCATCATCCGCATCATCATCAGCATCCTCATCCTCATCCCAATCCCCATCTTCATCATTATCATCCTCATCCTCCTCCTCCTGCTCTAGCTCTGCGCCCGCATCAACAGCAGCAGAATCACCATCGGCATCAACAGCATCATCAACGACATCAGCATCAGCATCATCATCGACACAGTCCGCGCCATCAACATCAGCATCCGCATTAGCATCATCATCACCATCAGCATCGAGATCAGCATCATCATCCTCATCAGCAGCATCAGCAGCATCATCATCATCATCAGCATCATCAGCATCATCATCATCATCATCATCCTCCTCATCATCATCATCCTCATCATCATCATCATCATCATCATCAGCAGCAGCAGCATCATCATCATCCGCCTCCTCAGCATCTGCATCATCATCAGCAGCATCAGCATCGGCATCATTTTCACCATCAGCAGCAACACCATCAGCATCATCATCGTCACCATAATCGGCATCAGCATCATCAGCGCCATCATCCTCAGTTTAAGCGTCATCCACATCAGCCACATCACCACTAGCATCAGCATCATCATCATCAGCTTCAGCATCATTACCAACAGCAGCAGACATCAGCAGCATCAGCGCCATCATCATCAGCATCATCACCAATACCATCAGCATCATAAGTTGCACCACCACCACCTTCAACAATAGCAGTATCAGAATCGTCATCATCGTCAGAGGCATCATCGCCAGCATCATCACCATCATCAGCAGCACCACCATCATCATCATCATCATCATCATCATCATCATCAGCATCATCATCATCATCAGCAGCATCAGCATCACCAACAGCATCATCAACATCAACATCGTCAGCAGCATAACCGCGATCAGCATCATCATCATCATCATCAGCATCATCATCATCATCATCAGCATCATCATCATCATCATCATCATCACCACCATCATCATCATCATCACCAGCATCATCATCATCATCATCATGCCTCCCATCATCCCCCCTCAAAGTCCTCATGCCCCTCCTCATCATCAGCATTAACATCATCATCATCATCATCATCATCATCATCATAATCATCATCATCACCCTCATCATCATCAGCAAAAGCATCAGCATCCTTAGCATCCTCATCAAAATCATCATCGTCATCATCATGTTCATCATCATCTCCACCATCACCATCATCAGCATCATCATCGCCATCAGCAGCTGCATCATCATCGTCAGCAGCACCATCAGCATGATCAGCACCAGCATCATCGGCATCACCAACCTCAGCATCAGCATCACCACAATCAGCAACATCATGATCCACATCATAATCGACAACAATATCATAATGATCACCATCATCAGTATCGTCATCATCAACATCGTCCACATCATCACAAGCAGCAGCATCATCATCAGCATCATCTTCATGAAATATCATAATCACCGTCAGCACCATCACAAGCATCAGCATCACAATATTCAGCATCAACAGCATCACCAGCATCATCATGACTAGCATCATCATCAGCAAGATCGGAATCATCATAATGATTGGCATCATCGCCATCATAATCATCGCCGTCAGCAGCAGCAGCATCATCATCAGCATCAGCATCATCAGCTTCAACACCATCATCATCATCATCATCATCATCATCATCACCATCAACAGTAGCAGCGTCGTCGTCATCCTCAGCAGCGTCCTCATCGGCATCATCATCACAATCACCATCATCATCAGCATCATCATCAGCATCATCATCGTCACGATCAACGTCATCACCACCAGCATCACCATCACCATCATCATCAGCATAATAATCCGCATCATCATCAGCATCATCATAATCATCAGCAGCATCACCATCACCATCACCATCATCATCATCACCACCATCATCATCATCATCATCATCATCATCATCATCATCATCATCATCAGCATCACCATCGTCATCGCCATCGCCATCATCATCGTCATCGTCATCGTCCGGCGCGGAGTTCCCTGGAGGTCCCGCGACGTCACGCGGTCAGAAGCGCCCTGCCTCTGCTCCTTCTGCTCGTGCCGTGCGGCCCTGTACTTCTGCATCTTCGGGGTCGGCGGGATCGCACCCCAGAGCTCTGGCGCTGGAGGCCCCTGTGGCGGGTTCGGATTCCCGCCGCCTGCGGTTGGCGGGTTCCCTGGAGCCCTCACGCCAAGTCGGCCGCGGGCCAGGCAGGCCTGCGGGCCCACTGGGGAGTGCGGCGACCCGTCCCAAGCGGGCTCGGGGTGGGCAGCCTAGGGCGGATTCGGCAACCCCACCTACTGCGCCTCTCCCCGAATCTGGCCCCGTGCCGCCTGAGGCGTGCAGGGGGCAGAGGCTCAGGGTCGCAGGCGAGCTCGTGGCGTGCACGGCGTGCAGATCCTATACGCGAGGCGCGGCTCTTGGAGGCCTGCTGCTACCTTGCGATCCAACCAAACTCCGTCGAGAGCCGACCAAGCGGGATCGTTTGAATCGTTGTTGCTGGGCTTTCGACCCGACGACCCTGTGTCAGGATTCCTGTCCATCGTGCCCTCGCCGTTGGTGATGAGGCTCTGGCATGGCTATCGCTCGCGTGATCTGTCCACGGTCGACTGTCATGTATGTTGTCGCCTCCACTGGGGCGCGGAGAGGACGCCCTGGACGCCATGCTCGCCTGGGTCGTTGGGCCGCCTCCTCGCTCGTTCCGATCATTCGACGCGCGCGGCGCTCGATCCGAGCTCGGTCCTCCTCCTCCTCCTCCTCCTCCTCCTCCTCCTCCTCCTCATCATCATCATCAGCAGCAGCAGCATCAGCAGCAGCATCAGCATCATCAGGATAATCATCATCATCATCATCATCATCAGCATCATCATCATCATCATCATCATCATCATCATCATCATCATCATCATCATCATCATCATCATCATCATCATCATCATCATCATCATCATCATCATCATCATCATCATCAGCATCAGCATCAGCATCATCATCAGCAGCATAATCATAATCATCATCATCATCATCATCATCATCATCAGCATCATCATCATCATCATCATCGTCATCATCATCATCATCATCATCATCATCATCATCTTCATCATCAGCATCATCATCAGCAGCAGCATCATCAGCATCATCAGCAGCATCGTGTTCATCATCATCATCAGCAGCAGCATCAGCATAAGTACCATCATCATCAGCAGCAGCATCATCATAATAATCAGCATCACTGGCATCGCCATCGTCATCGTCATCATCATGATCATCATCATCAGCATCATCATGATCATCATCAGCATCAGCACCAGCATCAGCAGCATCATCATCAACACCATCGTCATCAGCAGCATCAACATAATCAGCATCATCAGCATCATCAGCATCATCATCAGCATCATCATCAGCATCATCATCGAGATTATCATCACCATCAGCATCATCATCACCATCAGCATCATCACCATCATCAGAATCGTCATCATCCTCAGCACCATCATCATCACCCTCATCAGCATCATCATCAGCATCATCGCCCTCCTCCTCATCATCATCGTCATCTCACCATCAAAATCATGATCAGCAGCATCAGCATCATCAGCATCAGCATCATCATCACCAGCATCAGCATTATCAGAATAATCATCATCATCAGCAGCAGCATCAGCACCGTCATCGTCATCATCAGTATAAGCATGAGCATCATCATCATCATCATCGTCATCATCATCACCATCATCATCAGCAGCAGCATCATCAGCATCATCATCACCATCACCATCACCCTCCTTATCATCTCATCACCATCATCCTCATCAGCATCAGCATCATCAGCATCATCAGCATCATCAGCATAAGCATCATCAAAATAAGCATCATCAGCAGCAGCAGCATCAGCATCGTCATCGTCATCAGCAGCATCAGCATCAGCATCTTCACCACTATCAGCATCGTCATCAGCAGCATCATCAGCACCATCCTTACCGTCCTCATCCTCCTCCTCCTCCTCCTCCTCCTCCTCCTCCTCATCCTCATCCTCAACATCATTATCATAACCATCCGCATCCTCATCCGCCTCTGCTTCATCCTCATCATCCTCATCCTCGTCCACGGCTCGAAGAGCTTGCGCCAGCTGACCGCGTGAGGCCTGCGGCCGCGTTCCAACTGCGGCGGCACGACGGAGGCCCCTGGGCCAGCCAGCCCTCCGCCCACAGCTCGAGCCTCGGGCGGGCGTTTGGGACGAGGCGGGCACCCCCGGGCGCCGCTCGACGAAGCGACCTGGGGCTGGAAGACCTCCACACGTGTCGGAGGGCACCAACTATACACCAACACCGATCCTGGCCAGGATCACCCTGGGCCAGGATCGGTGTTGGTGTATAGTTGGTGCCCTCCGACACGTGACCTTTGCTGCCTGCACCATTCGGGCTGGGCGAAAGGCGGGGACAGCTCAAGTAGCTGATTTTCCTGGCGCCTCCCGGCGCCGGAGGCGGCCGGTGTATCGAGGAATGGGCCCCTCGGTGGGGCCGAAGCCAGCTGCATGCAGCAGATTTCGTAACCCCCCCTTTCCCTATCTTCCCCTTTCGTCCGCCCCGAACCATGGGAGCCGTCTTGACCCCTGGAGTTGTCCGATGTGGGCCGAGTTTGGACAGGATCTGGGTCAGATGTGATCTGGATTCGCCACTTCACAAGGGAGGCGAGAAGAACGAGGAGAGGGGAGGAGGAACAGGCAGGGCAAGGAGAAGCAGGAGGAGGAGTCAAAGGCGGTCCAAATGCAGCCCAAATGCTGGAGAAGCTGATTTCAACCATGCACAGACATCGAAGCAACCCAAAAAGCATTCTCGAGCCTTGATCCCCGAGCCTCGATTCTCGGTCCCCGAAGGTAGGGGCCTCCCAGATGGGGTCCGAGTAGATAAAGATAAGGTCGGAGGGTCGCGCCGCATCGTCGATGCATCGGCGATACATCCGCGATGCATCGACAATGCATCGTCGAAATCGGCGATGCGCGATGTCGGCGACGCCGGCGTGGAGAAAATCGAGCTGCACATCGAGCCGCATCGCCGATGCATCGGCGATGCGGCGCGATCCTCCGACCCCGCCTGCTCGGACCCCCTCTGGGAGGGCCAGCATCCTCGAGCCTTGAGCCCGACGCGCGGCTCAGACCGGGCGGCGCGCGCGCGGCGCGGGCTCCGGCGAGCAAACGAGGCGGCGGCGGCAGCGGGGCCCGGGCTCGCGGACACGCGGGCTGGCTGAGCCGCAAGATCGCGCGAGCAAGCGCCAGGTGGCCGCGCGCGGCGGGCTGGAGGAGCCGAGGCGCGCGGGCGCGCGCGCCGGCCGACGACGGCCGACGACGACGACGACGACGACGACGACGACAACGACGACGACGACCACGAATGCAAGAACGACGACGACGACGACGAAGACGACGACGAAGACGACGACGACGACGACGCGGGCAAAACATGAAATCTGGCGGCTGGGTCGGGCGGGGGGGACAAGTAAAACGGGCAGGTGCGCTGGACGGGCGGGACACTCGAAGGTTGCGTAGCACGAAAGGGCGGACGAGGAGGGCGAGGAGGGGTCTTGGGGAACCCAGGACCGTGTGGTGACGGACCGCGTGCTGACCTCGGAATCCCGACGACCTCACCGCGCGGTCCGTCACCGCACGATCCTGGGACCCTTGAGGTCCTGGTCGCCCGAGACCTCCTCGGAGAACGACACGAGTGCCAAAACCGCACGGTGACTCCGAACTCCCACTGGCTCACTGCACGGCGTGGTCGCTACACTCCTTTTGGGAGCCCCCGAGAGTCGCAAGGAGGAGGGCCGGGAGCAGGGGCGAAAAAATAGGAGGCGGGGGAGAGCGACGAGCGGGGAGGGAAGGGGGGAGGAAGGGGGGAGGAGCGAGGAGGAAGGGGGGAGGACGAGGGAGAAGGAGTGGCGAGGGCGAGGGGGGAGTGGGCAGCGAGGAGTGGGGAGTGGGGAGCGAAAGAGGGCAAGAAAGAGCAAGAGTGAAAAAACGGAGGAGAGGGGACTAAGGAGGTAGGGGCGAAGAAGAAGTAGTGAGCGTTTCTGTACTCCTCTCCCGTAACGTCATTTGCGGGGGGGGATCGGCCGCCGAAGCGGGGTAATGGTAACGTGGTGGGCACGGGCATGTTAATAACAATAGCGATGGCAGTAAGAATGCTTGCGGTAGCGGCGGTACTGGCAAAGTCCATTGCGACGACGACGACGACGGCGACAACAACGACGACGACGACGAAGCTACCACCACAAGCGGCGACGACAACGACAGGCCAGGACGGCGTCGAGGACGGCGACAACCAGCGGCGGCGACAACGACGACGACGACGACGACGACGACGACGACGACCAGCGGCGAACAACAACGACTGGCGGCGACGACGACGACGACTGGCGGCGACGACAGCTGGTATCAGTAAAAGTCGAAGTCGAAGCAGAAGCGGAAATAATAGTAGAAGCAGCAATAGTAGCTTAAGTAGTAATCGCAGAAGCACTGTTACCCGTACTGAATATAGCGGCACGAATGGCACAAGCAGTGGCAGAAGTGGTAGCAAAAATGGAACAAACGTATTAAGAGTAATAGTAGTAGTAGTAGCAAGTAGTAAGTAGTAAGTAGCAGTAGCAGAAGCAACAGTAGTAGTAGTAGTAGTAGTAGTAGTAGTAATAGGAGTAGTAGTAGTAGTAGTAGTAGTAGTAGCAGTTGAAGTAGTGATAAGAATAACAACACTGCAAAACAAACAAAATAATGGCAGCACACAAATACAATAATAGTAATGATAAGAAGTAGTAGTAGTAGTAGTAGTAGTAGTGGTGGTGGTGGTGGTGGTGGTAGTAGTACTAGTTGTAATAGGAGTGGCAATAGTAGTAGTACTACTACTGTTGCTACTACTACTTCTACTTCTACTTCTACTACTACTTCTACTACTACTACTACTACTACTACGACGACGACTACTACTACTACTACTGAAATATTAATAAGATTACTACGTTTACAACTACTACTACGACTACGACTACTACGATTACTACGACTGCTACTACTACGACTCCTACTACTAGCTAGTACTAGTACAAATACTAGGATTAGAGCTGTTACTCTACTAATACTTGTGCGAGCACTAGTGAGAGTAATGGTAGACTTAATATTGAACGTAGTAGCGGTAGCAGTAGAAGTCGTCGTCGTCAGAGTAGGTTAGTAGTAGTGGTAGCAGTATCAGTAGTAGTAGGAGTAGCAGCAGCAGTGGCAGCATGAGTCTGAGTAGCGGTCGTAGAAGCAGTAGTAGTCACAGTACAGGGAATAGTAGTAGTAATAGTAGTAGTACTAGTAGCAGAAGTAGTAGTAGTAGTAGTAGCAGTAGTAGTAGTAGTAGTAGTCGTAGCAGTAGTAGTAGTAGTAGTAGTAGTAGTAGTAGTAGTAGTAATAGTAGTAGTAGTAGTAGGAGGAGGAGTAGTAGTAGTAGTAGTAGTAGTCGTACTAGTCGGGTTGACCGTTACCTGTGCGCAGTCAAAAGTCAAGCGTGAAGGGTAAAGGGTTCTTGGGCTCGGGTTCGGGATCGAGTTTGGAATTATAGCGCTAAAATACAAATGCAATGCGATACACATACAATACAAAGTCAACACAAGACAAGAACAATACAAATACAACTGCAAAACACTTGCATTACAATACAAGTACACTATAACTACAAGGACAACAGACATGCAGCACCATTCAACTACATCACACATAATACAATTCAAACATCATGCAAATAGCAAACATGTCCGTTCCGTGCGCAGAAAAAGATTAAAAAAGTACCCCGTTCCTACCGTAGCCCGACCCCAATACAAATCCTACTGAAACTACCGCGCGCATGTAACGGTAGAACCAAGGAGGGAGGGAGGGAGGATCGAGGATCGCAAGTCTGGCCAGGACGCAACCCTGGGGAGGTGGAGCAGGCGGAGGAGGAGGGGGATGACGACGACGACGACAACGATGACAACGACGACGAATGAGAAGAAGACGTGGCCTTGCGCCTCCCATCTGGACTGAACACGCACAAGACTCGGAGGGAAGCAGGAAGAGAAAAATAACGGGGACGGGGAGGGCTGGAGGAAGAGTTGGAGGGAGGAGGACGAGGACGGGAGGGAATGGAGGGGGTGAAGGGGGAGGAGAAGAGAGAAGAGGATCAGTTACATCTGAAGTAGCGTCGCAGGAGAAAGAGCAGGAGCAGGAGCGGCAGCAGGGAGAGCAGAAGGGATCAGGCTGTTCGGCTCTGCAACACAAGTCCTTCACGCCACCTCAGAACACTGCGCTCGCTGCACCAGGCGCAGAGCCTGGCCCGATCGCTCAGCGCCAGTGGTGGCGCTTCGGGAACTTCGGGCCGTGCCTCACCTGGTAGGGCCCACTCACGGGCTGCTTCTTGTTGCACCCCGGAACCGCTACCGTCACCGCCGAGTTGTCGTCCGTGCCCAGGAGACCGATCGCGTCCGTTCCCACGCTCGAGATGCTGAACGACATGTCGTTCGCGTACACGGGCAAGCCGGTGTCCAAAGAGGTTCCCCGCCAAGCAGTGCTGAAGTGCAGCTTGAGCTCGTGGTTCCCAAAGTCCAAACCGCATTCCACATTGTAGGTCGTGGTGCGAAAGCGGTAGGTCCTCTTGGTCGGCCACTGGAAGTAGCCCCTCTCCTGGGAGACGGTGCAATAGGCCAGCTGGCTTGAGAACTCCTCCGGGGTCTTGTACTCGCCGTTGATTTCGAATCCCAGAGCGTCTGAGGAGTTGCCGACATCGCTGAGGATAGAAAACTCCACACTCGTCACACCGCTCGCGCCGCTGGCGAGCTTTGTTCCCTGGATGGACACATTGCGAATCATCAGGTCATTACAATCGCTGTCGTTCTCAAGCTTGTCAAAGTTTGCTTTGAAGATCAGATCACACGCGTCTGGAACTTCTGGGTTGCAGGTCGACGGCAGTCCGATCATGACGAACTCGCCAGGCGTAGTGACGTGGAACTTCTCGCCCGCGATGTTGGTCAGCTCAGGGTCAAGGGCGGATACGCTGCCGGTCATCGCACGGCCTCCATGAAGCTCCACTGGCGCGTCACTGGTCTGCAGACCATTGACGCCTGCGACGAATCCAGCAATCCGCGCCAGGCGCAACATGCTGGGAAGTGAAGTGTAGGTGGGCACACAGGATGCAAATGCGGTTAGCAAAAACCGCGACGCCTGGTGGATTGAATGATGAGGACAAAGACGACAGGCGTAATGAGAATGATGATATGCGTCCAGATGCCTCCCCATGGTGCCACAGCAGTGGACCTGAGGCTGAATACGAAACGTAAGCCGAAAGGAAAGGTAAGGGCTCCAAAACCAGAGTGAAGGCGAATCCCGACCCCAGACCTGCAGCTAGAACCAAAGCAAAAGCAGAGATCGGAAAGCCAGAGCCGGAGCTGAGCCAAATGCTGAGCCAAAGCGCAAGCTTCCGAGCACGAACCTGCACTTGCATGCTAGATGCGAGTACACCGAAGCGCTGGAAAACAAATTCGAAGCTGACGCCAGAGACACATCTCGCGAATCGAGTAGCATCCTAGCGCTGAAGCTGATTGCAACGCTAAGACTCAAACTACAAACATCAAAACAAAAACGTCATATTGCGATGCCGCTCAAACTTCCGTGGTGATGCTCCACGGCGTGGGGCGGCGTGCCGTGCTTCGGTGTCGATGTCCGGTTGGGGTGCACGGTGCTGCTGAGCCCACGGGGGAAAGCAAAATATAAGCTCCATACAGAGGCTCGAAGGTACAAGACCAGCACGATGAGTTACACGCCAGGGGGGCTGAAAACTGGAGCTCTGGCCAAAAGCGAAAGAGAATACTACAAGAGAAGCTGGACGCTCAAGCCAATGCTGGATCAAAACCAAGCGACGATCAAGCCGTGGCCAAAGCTGAAAATTGAACTGTGCGAACCAAACCTGAAGCTACTTTAACGGTACCCCCCTGCACCCCGTGAAGCCATACGCTCCACCGTTGGTTCCTGCTGTGTCCCGCGGTGTTCCAAAGTGTAACGTTGCGGGGCCAGTTGCCGCTGAATCTAGGGCTACAGTAAGATGTGAACACTTCACTTCCGCCTTCTCCTCCACGCCCTCCTCCTCCTCATCCTTCGTCCTCATCTGTCACCCTCCTCCTCCTGCCCAATCGCCCGAATGATGTCCCTTTGAGTGGGGACCTTAGAACAGAGCGGTGACTGACCGTCTGTCGACACTTCCCATGGGGGTCCCGGAGCAATGCGGTGACAAACCGTGCGGCAACCTCGAAATGCGACGCGAGCTCACAGCACGGTCCGTCACCGCAGCGTTGTATGACCTTGGATGCCCCAGTCGCACGAAAAGTCTTCCGATGACGACCCGAATTCCAAGACCGTGCGCTCACCCAAAAGCCCCACGGACTTCCACAGATCCGACGTCGCCTTTGTTCTAAGGCCCCCTGGAGGTCAAGACCTCTTCCATATGCATGGCGGAGCTGCGAGAAGGAGAAAAAAATAGGGAGCAGCATGGTTATTCCTAGCGCTTCGCGCTTGCACCAGCCTATTTTGGTGAATCATACCTCTAGGTAAATTCAACGACAAGGTCGGCAAGTTTGGCTGTCATCAAGGTGTGGCACCTTTTCGTCTGAAGGCTTGCTAAATCTTAGTTTGAAAGGGTGGAAGATGCTGGTCAGATCGCAAAGGCCCGTCTTTATGGGACGTAGGGGGGAGTACCCGACAAAGAATAATAACAAACGAAGGGGATGAAGATGCTCGGTTCTTCAACGAGAGCTCTCCAAGCCATCTGGGAAGATGGCGCTCGCTGCAGCAGGCGCAGAGCCTGGCCCGATCGCTCAGCGCCAGTGGTGGCGCTTCGGGAACTTCGGGCCGTGCCTCACCTGGTAGGGCCCACTCACGGGCTGCTTCTTGTTGCACCCCGGAACCGCTACCGTCACCGCCGAGTTGTCGTCCGTGCCCAGGAGACCGATCGCGTCCGTTCCCACGCTCGAGATGCTGAACGACATGTCGTTCGCGTACACGGGCAAGCCGGTGTCCAAAGAGGTTCCCCGCCAAGCAGTGCTGAAGTGCAGCTTGAGCTCGTGGTTCCCAAAGTCCAAACCGCATTCCACATTGTAGGTCGTGGTGCGAAAGCGGTAGGTCCTCTTGGTCGGCCACTGGAAGTAGCCCCTCTCCTGGGAGACGGTGCAATAGGCCAGCTGGCTTGAGAACTCCTCCGGGGTCTTGTACTCGCCGTTGATTTCGAATCCCAGAGCGTCTGAGGAGTTGCCGACATCGCTGAGGATAGAAAACTCCACACTCGTCACACCGCTCGCGCCGCTGGCGAGCTTTGTTCCCTGGATGGACACATTGCGAATCATCAGGTCATTACAATCGCTGTCGTTCTCAAGCTTGTCAAAGTTTGCTTTGAAGATCAGATCACACGCGTCTGGAACTTCTGGGTTGCAGGTCGACGGCAGTCCGATCATGACGAACTCGCCAGGCGTAGTGACGTGGAACTTCTCACCCGCGATGTTGGTCAGCTCAGGGTCAAGAGCGGATACGCTGCCGGTCATCGCACGGCCTCCATGAAGCTCCACTGGCGCGTCACTGGTCTGCAGACCATTGACGCCTGCGACGAATCCAGCAATCCGCGCCAGGCGCAACATGCTGGGAAAGTGAAGTGTAGGTGGGTATGCAAGTGCGGTTGGTAGACACCGCGACGCCTGCTGGTTTGAGTCAAATACTTCTAAGTTGGGATGATGGTGATGTTCATTAATGGTGTCAACTGTACCGAGGCTGCTGATGTGCGTCCAGAGGTCTCCCAAAGCGGGCCCAGCAGAGAGCGGGGTGGTGGCATGAAGAGTCGATAGAGCTGAAGCTGAATCCGACACTTCCCCTGGAAGGCAAGTGCTGAAAGCAAAGCCAGCGGCCAAGCCCGATACTGCAGCAACTGCACCTGTGGCTTGTGCTTGCATTTGAGGCCGAGGCTGAAGCAGACATGAGAAAGCCGAAGCCACAGCCCGATCCGAAATGCTGAGTTTACAGCACGAGCCCCCGAGCGTGTGAAACGTAGCCTCGAGATCGATGTAGGCTACAGCCGCCACCGTGCCCGCGTCACCTCGGGGCGTGTCAGGCTGCTCGTGAGCTGGCGCGCCTCGCTTCAAAAATGACCCCCCTCCTGATCTTCCTCCCCGGCGTCCTTCTCCGTCTCTGGACGGCTCCAGGGAACGACTCGAGGCCACCCCTGAAGACCGGCTGCTATAGTGCCCAAAGACCAGGCCAAGACGGCCCGGCGAGCCCCAAGAGGCTCCAGGACGCGCCCAGGCAGGGCTCGACCTAAACAGTGTTGTCCGGTGAGTCTTCGTATTTTCCCTCGTCCTGTCTTCGTCTCGCCTCTGCCGCAGAGCGAGGTCAGACGAGAACGCTTCACGACATCGCCACACACTGTTTACGTAGCCTTGTGGATGCCATAACAATGGACACTGTGACCGCTCTATCATTGGATTAATGGTTCTACATGTTTTAATCATGTTGGCAACATGGTTAAAACATGTTCTAGCATTTTAGAAACATGCTGCAAACATGTTTAAGACATCTGGAAGTTAGTTGTCGATACGCCTCCTCTCCATTCATCGTCTTCCACAAACGTAGCTCGAGCCATGTGGCCCTGGATAGAACATCAAAGAAGAGGCATCCAGCGAGGCCCGGAGCGGCAAAGACCTGCGAGACAACACTCGACAAAGATGCTACGAGGCTTGCCGGCTGCAGACTGCCTCGGGAAAGCTCTGTAGGGCCCCAAGATACTCTAAAAACCAAGGATGCCCAAACAGGGCCCAAAGACTCCCAAGATTGCACGGGAACCCTCCAGAACAACCCAAGTGGGCTCCAAAACGGCCCAAACACACGCCCTGCCGCCCCGAGGATGCTCCAACCTCTTCGGGAAAGCTCGGAAGATCACCGCGCCCAAGACAGCCCCGAGGAGACCCAACGGGCCCCCTAAGGGGCTCTCAACCAGCTTACATCAAGACCAAAAAACAAAAAACCCAAAACAAAAAAGTGGCACCCATGATGTCCCAAATAAGTGCCCAGAAAGCCTCTAATAGGCCTTCAAGGGGGAGACGGGAGGAAGTGAGGTGGAGGAGTATGAAAAAGCAGGACGAGGAGGAGGAGGAGGACGACGACGACGAAGCTGCGGACAACGGGGGGGATTAACACCCGCATTGGTTCAGCCAAAGCACTGAAGTGCAGCCCGTGTGAAACTCTGCCTCCGTCTTGCTGCGAGCTGCGCAGGAACGGTGACAGGGCTTGCCGCAGGCAACTGGTCGAACGCTGCAGATAGTGGACTTGGCGCAATCCCAATTCGGGGCCCTCTTTCTTAGAAACAGGAGGCCACATTGAAATCGTGGGGTGGCGAGGTAGTGTTCGTATGTGGCCAATGAACAGAGCAAGTCCAAGCAGTTCTGAACAACGCAAGCACATGCGAAAATCCTGAACACCGCAAACAAGCGCAACCGAGGCAGAGCAGCAGAGGGAGGAGGAGGGCGGATGCTCGGTCTCTCGGCAGAAGTTCCCCAAGCCACCTGGGAAGATCGCTGCAGCAGGCGCAGAGCCTGGCCCGATCGCTCAGCGCCAGTGGTGGCGCTTCGGGAACTTCGGGCCGTGCCTCACCTGGTAAGGCCCACTCACGGGCTGCTTCTTGTTGCACCCCGGAACCGCTACCGTCACCGCCGAGTTGTCGTCCGTGCCCAGGAGACCGATCGCGTCCGTTCCCACGCTCGAGATGCTGAACGACATGTCGTTCGCGTACACGGGCAAGCCGGTGTCCAAAGAGGTTCCCCGCCAAGCAGTGCTGAAGTGCAGCTTGAGCTCGTGGTTCCCAAAGTCCAAACCGCATTCCACATTGTAGGTCGTGGTGCGAAAGCGGTAGGTCCTCTTGGTCGGCCACTGGAAGTAGCCCCTCTCCTGGGAGACGGTGCAATAGGCCAGCTGGCTTGAGAACTCCTCCGGGGTCTTGTACTCGCCGTTGATTTGGAATCCCAGAGCGTCTGAGGAGTTGCCGACATCGCTGAGGATAGAAAACTCCACACTCGTCACACCGCTCGCGCCGCTGGCGAGCTTTGTTCCCTGGATGGACACATTGCGAATCATCAGGTCATTGCAATCGCTGTCGTTCTCCAGCTTGTCGAAGTTTGCTTTGAAGATCAGATCACACGCGTCTGGAACTTCTGGGTTGCAGGTCGACGGCAGTCCGATCATGACGAACTCGCCAGGCGTAGTGACGTGGAACTTCTCGCCCGCGATGTTGGTCAGCTCAGGGTCAAGGGCGGATACGCTGCCGGTCATCGCACGGCCTCCATGAAGCTCCACTGGCGCATCACTGGTCTGCAGACCATTGACGCCTGCGACGAATCCAGCAATCCGCGCCAGGCGCAACATGCTGGGAAAGTGAAGTGTAGGTGGGTATGCAAACGCGGTTGGCAGAAACCGCGACGCCTGCTGGTTTGAGCCACGGTACAAGATGATGTTGATGATAGTGTCAAGCGTACTGAGGATAATGAGCTGCGCACATACGTTCCCAATGTGACGTACAACCCTTGACAACATCAACCTTAAACATGTGGTACGTAGTTGACCTGTCTAACTGATGTTCTGGGTTTGGGTGGCATTGCGTGCGAAGTAATTGTTGGCACCCAATATCCAGTGCAGGTCATCATGGACCTCACGAGTCGCACACGCCCAGAAAACGTTTCGCTCTGCTTCGACGCTGAAAGGGGGCAACGTTGAAGGCGCGGGCGGCATTGAAGGTGAGTGTCAACCACTTTTGAAGTTAATTGCGTCGAGGGTAGTACCATGGGATGAGGGGCGGCACGTGGTGTCGATGGAGCTAAAGCAGAAACCCAAACATGCACTGAAAGGTACGCCTGAAGAAAATGGTGAAAGCCAAAGCATCGGCTGGACCCGATGCTACACATGCAGCTGAAGTTTAGGCGCACACGAGACGACGAAACAAAAGCACAAGTTCAAATGCCAAAGATTGAGCTAAACTCAATGCTGAACTGATGCAAAAACGACTGAGCGTGCAAAGTCCCACCACAGCACACGCGGTATGACGAGCTGGACCCTCCCTCCTCCAAAACCCCCCCTTCGCCGACTCCGGGCCATTGATGTGCGCCCCCTCCCCCGACTCTCCGGCTCCTAACCAGGGCCAACGCCGACATCCCCCCACCGGCCCTGTCTGAGGGGTTGCTAGAAGTGCCCCTGGCCCAAGGTGCCCCCAGCTTTTCGCTGAATTCTGGAGCCTCTAGGGCCCTCTTGGCCTCGTGAGGAGTGCTCTGGAGGCCGTGGAAGCCTCCTTGGAAATTCTGGGGGGTACGCTGGGCCAGGGGCACTTCTAGCAACACCCGACAAGGAACGGTACAGCATGCAGTCTGCGCTGCTGGAGCATGCGCGGCCCCCCCTGCGACCACTTTGCCTCAGGAGGTGGAGCTCGCAGCTTGCCTGGCCCCACGTGCGCAGGCCTGCCACCCCTTCCCAAAGTCAAGCCTAGCGGAGGACCCAACCCTTGTGCGGTTGTGAGCAGTGCAGTGGCCTCGTCTTCGGTGGAGCTCCCTGTGGGGCCACGAAACGCGTACGTGGTGAGCCGAAACCGGCGGGGCGGGCGCGTGCGAAAACCACCGTGGAGGCCTTCGGTGGCGCTCCCTATGGGGCCGCGAAGCGTGTGGGGGGCGTGCCGAAATGGGCGGGGCGGGCGCATGCAAACACCGCCACTGAGGCCTTCGGTGGAGCTCCCCGTGGGGCCAGGACACGCGTGAGGGGCGTGCCGAAATGGGCGGGGCGCGCGCATTCAAACACTGCCATTGAGGCCTTCGGTGGAGCACCCCGTGGGGCCAGGACGGGCTTGAGGGGTGTGCCGAAGTAGGCGGGGCGGGCGCATGCAAACACTGCCACTGAGGCCTTCGGTGAAACTCCCCGTGGGGCCAGGACACGAGCGATGGATGTGCCGAAATTTGCGAAGTGGGCGCATGCGAACGCAGCCTCTGGGGCCTTCGGTGGAGCTCCCCATGGGGCCACGAAACGTGTGCGTGGTCTGCCGAAGTGGGCGCGGTGGGCGCATGCGAACGCAGCCACTGGAGTTTTCGGTTGAGTTCCCTGTGGGGCCACGCACATGCGAACGTTGCCACTGGGCCTTCGGTGCACCCAATGGGGCCACGAAGCGTGCAAACGGTGTGTGACAATGGGCGCGGTGGGCGCATGCGAACCCAGCCACCTGGGTTTTCGGTCGAGCTCTCTATGGGTGCGGTGGGCGCAAGCGAACGCAGCCACTGGGGCCTTCGGCGGGGCTCCCTGTGGGTCCACGAAACGTGTGAAGGGTGTGACGAAATAGGGAGGAGGAGGAGGAGGAGGCGGAGGAAGAGGAGCAGAAGGGGGCAGCGGGAAGGAAAGAACGCGGGGCACTGTCTCTTCAAAACGAGGACCCCAAACCCCATGATGGTTGGGAACAAATGCAAAGCGCGCGATGCGGCAAGAACTTGGACCACGTGGGGGCGCCCAGCCATCATTTTACCTTGCTCTTTGACAGGGACAGGGATGCTGGGGGCGCCCTGACACGCGAGGCGCACCTCGCGGACGTCGCGCACCTGGCTGACGTCTGCATTGGCTCCCGATGGTTGTCGATGGCGGCCCCTGCCCATGCTGAGACCCGGGTGATACTTATGTGGTAGAGGGCGGGTGGGGGTGAGCGAGACGGCCGTCGCTCGGGGAGGGTAGCTTGACCCCTCCTCTTACACACACTCCCGTGGGGTCTGGGGGGAATGCGCCACATAGTCCTGTTTAGCCCAAGATGGCTCCAAAATGACCCCCCACGCCACACGATGGCCATCAAAATGGTTCGACATAGCGGGAGATGGTTCAGGACAGCCTCCGACATGACATACCCCCGAGAGGCTTAAGACGGCCACACAATCAGACCATGCCCTGAAGGAAATCTGCCGGCCCACCCTTGCCGGTGGCGAAAAGGCGTGTGAGACATTTGGCTGTCCCCCTCCCCTGCCCCCCCTCCCCTGGGGTCCCAAATGCCATTCTGGGAGGGGGGGGCGGGGGGAAAGATTCGGTCTCTTTACAACCCGAACGACACCGAGAAAGGTCACTTTACAACCAGCATAGGATCGAGTTCCCTGGTTTTCCTTTGAGAACGACACCAGAGCAGCCAACTTTACAACCAGAACGACCACTTTACAACCGAGACGGGGCCCTTGACAACCAGAACGGCCACTTCACAACCAGCCTTCAGAAGCGCGCGCGCGCGCTCTGCAGGGGCGCCTGAAGCTTCTGAGCGCCTTTTTCGGCAGAGACACCTGAGCGCCTGAGCGCTGTGCAAAGGCTTGTGAACGCCTGGGCGCTTTGCAGAGGCATCTGGGCGCCTGGGCGCTCTGCAGAATCTTCTGATCGCCTGAGCGTTCTGCAGAGGCATCTGAGCGCCTGAACGCTCTGCAGAAGCTTCTGAGCGCCTGGGCGCTCTGCAGAGGCGCCTGAGCGCCTGAGCGTTCTGGAGAGGCTTCTGAGCGCCTGAACGCTCTGCAGAAGTTTCTGAGCGCCTGGGCGCTTTGCAAAGGATTATGAGCGCCTGGGCGCTTTGCAGAGGCTTCCGAACGCCGAAGCGTTCTTGAGCGATCTGAACCCTTTGCAAAGCGAGAACAACAACTGCTTGCCATCCCAAACCATACAAATTGAAATCCGCACGCATTGGCTAAAAATTGACCAACGAATTTTTCGGCACGTTCCGCCCTCCTGGGCACGCATGTTTCCGCAATTGCGCGAACATGCGGTTTTGCGATTGCAAGACGATGGGACGCGAGGACAAGCATGGCCGATGATGCAAACAAACAGAATTTGAATTTGAATCCCACACGCGTTGGTTAAGAGTTGTACACACGAGTTCTTGGCCACATTTCTGCCCTCCTGGGTACGCATGCTGCCGCCAATGCGAAAACCTACGGTTCTGCGACTGCCAGACGACGAAGCGCGAGGACGAAAGTGAGGCCAAAAACAACACATTGGCATCCACCCGTAGTGGCTCGATTGCTATCATCGACTTGTTGGCCACACTTCCGCCCTCCTGGGCACGCATGCTCGCAATTGCGAAACCGCAAGGTTTTCCTGATTGCCAGACGATGAGGCGCGAGGACAAACATGGTCTATGATGCAAAAACCGCAATTTGCAATCCACGTGTATCGGCTAGAATGTTTACCGACGGTTTAGTTTCCACCATTCCGCCTTCCTGGATACGCCTGCGACCGCGAATGCCAAAATATACGGTTTGTCAATGCCAAATGTTGAGGCGCGAAGACTATAGTTGTCTGCGAGGCCAAACACACAAATTGAAATCCACATGTACCGGCTGGAACTTGACCATCGATGTCTTGGCAACATGTCCGCCCTCCTGGGTCCACATGCTTCCGCAATTATGAACACGAAATTGTTGTTGCGATTGCCAGACGATGTGGCGGGATGACAAACATGGTTTGTGATGGCCGGACGATGAAGCGCATGTATTGGCTAGGATTTTACTAACGACTTCTTGGCCACATTTCTTCTCCTGGGAGCTTGCGTGTTCCTTTGCGTTTGTTTTTGCAGCGAACGCTTACTGTTCTCGATTTCCAACAACAAAAAAACATGACTCTCAGGCAGAGGTTACGAGGCTCCGGAATCCGATGTAAATTTAGGGCATGGAATGGTTGAACTCAAGCAACTAACCGCCGATGCCTGTCACCAGCCTATAGCGGGTTGACTTCAATTTGATTTCACTTGGGTTTCAATAGCTCCTTTTAGATACCACAAGGATAACAATAGGACGCCAATCGGGGCACAATATGAGTCAAAGAGAGGGCAGGTTTCTGTTGGGTTATAGTTGGGTCCTGGTGGGATCCCAATAGTATGCCCGTATGGATCGGAAAGGAGGAATCCCGAGTGAATTCCAATGCGACATCTTTCGTATTCGCCAAGATGGCTCTGATGGGATTCCAAGAAAGACGTTTCCTGTTGTTTTCGAACGGGCACCCACAAGAATACCCACCGGGTTTCCATCTAGTACCCCCAGGGCGTTTCCCGCGACATTTCAATGGGAAGGTTTCTCGATTGTACTCCAATGTGGTCTCCAATCGGCTTCCATGAGGAAGGACTCAACGGATGTCAATAGGAAGCATCTCCATCGGATTACAATAGGACGCCCGCAGGTTTTGCATCGAGGAGCCTTGTTGGATACCGATGGGATTCATCTGGTGCCAGCAGGATCCCAGCGGGAGGGGTGCCAGTAGAATTTCAATAGGATTCCTGTTGGATCCCATTCGGAATTCGCCACTTCACAGGTTCTCGCTCCAAACGGGTCACTTTACAACCAACACGTTTCAGAGAGCGAAGTGCGAAGTGTCTCCCTTACGTGGACCCACGGAGATTTCGGAAATTGAAGGACATGTGTCGTTTATGTGCGTCTACTCGCCTGGTTGTAAAGCGGCCTTCCTGGTTACCAAGTGCCCTTCTGGGAAAACCCATGCTGGTTGTAAAGTGCCCCATCTGGTTGTAAAGTGGCTGCTCTGGTTGCAATGTGACCCACACGCGGGAGGGGGGGGGACGGGGGGCGAGCTCGTCAGCGCACCCCAGGGGCCTCCGGAGCCCCCCAAAAGCCCAAAAGCGCAAAGGCAGCCCGAAAGGGCCCAGACAGAGCACCAAGACAGTCGAAGAGAGTGTCATGACGGTCCAGGGTAGCCCCACGACGATCCAAGATTGCTTCAAGATGGCCCACGAGACCACCCAGACAGCCCAAAAGCGTCTCCAGAGGATCGCCGAGAGGGCCCTAAGAGGCCAAACTCATCCCATCCCTGTGGGAAACCGTACATGTTCAGCACATTAGCATCCTACGCTTTTGACAGCGAGCACGACGGTTCGTCACAAGACGCACATGATGCCTCCAAGAAGGCCCCAAAACGGCCCAAGAGGGCCCAAAGACAGCCAAAGGGGTCCCCCAAGACGGCCAAAGATAGCCCCTGGAGGGCCCCAAGAGGGCTCCGAGAAAGCCTAAGAGCCTAAGAGGGGGAATACGAACTGACATTTCGAGCCTGTCCCACCGAGATGGCCCCTCGAGCCCCACCGAGGCCCCCGAAGGCCCTCGAAGAGGCCCCAAGGGCCTCCAAGACACCCACAAAAAAACCCAGAGGGCCCCACGAGGCCCCAAACAGCGTCCCACGTGCCCCAAAGATATTCCAAGACGCCCCAGAGGCATCCCAAGAGATCCTCAGATTCATCCAGGAGGCTCCTGACCAAAGATAGAACTTCCACGATCGTCTCAAACACTCACTCATTGTGGGGGTCGGCGGAATGGCGTAAGCCACTTGAATTGAATGATTTGTGTTTTCTTGTCTTTTCGCCTCCGATTGGCCTCTGAGGCCTAAGATGGCCGCAGGGATACCCAAGGGGAGCCCAAGAGGGCCACAAGACGGCCCCAGAGGCCCCCCAGAGGCCCCCAGGAGCGCTCCAAGAGGCAACTGTTCGGCTTCCAAGGAGGGAACCGAGTTAGGCCCCCCCCCCCCTTTTTGAGCCATGCCCATGACAGCCCCAAGAAGGCCCCAAGGCCCCACCAAAGAGCCCAAAGAAGGCCCAAACATTACCAACAAAAACAACAAGAGGGCCCCAAGGGCCCCGAGACAATCCCAAGAGGACCCCCAGAGAGCCCCAAGAGGATCCGAAGACCTGCCGCCCTGCCTTCAGCACGAAGTGGAGTGGCCCAAGGCTCATACAGTTCAGGCGATGAAAAATATCGCAGCACCCTGATGGGCCCGGAACCCCAGCTTCGGGGGCGCTCCTGGGTATTCCTGGGGTGCGTCGCGCAGTGGGAGCAAGCCCACCTGGCGAGGTCTGGATGCGGCCCGAGCTCCCTGAGCAAGGATCTTGAAGAGGCCCTGGGACACGCAGACAACTAGACACAGATCCCAGGGTCCCAGACTTTTGTCCATACCTTCTGGGTGCTCGTCTTCGCCCCCCACTCCCAGATCTCCCCCCTGCACACTGGGTGGCGGGGCGCGGGCATAAGCACAGCGCTGGAGCGCCCGGTGCGTGGCAGAGGCCCGCCAGAGGGGGGGGCATTGGCGCGGGACGGGGCACGGGCAGAGAGCACGCCCATGCCTTGCAGGCGGGCCACCCAGCTCGGCCTCGGCCACGGCACCGGGCACGCCCCCGGGCAGCTCCGTCGACGCGTTCCCGGACACGCCCCCGGGCACGTCCCCTGAGACGTCACACGGCACGCCCCCGGACACGTCACGAAGCACAGGTGCCCACGACTACAGATCTCCGGGGTCCACAGCATGCGACGGGGGAACTGAACTCTCATCCCCTCTCGCGTGACAGGAGGGTGACAGGCCCGCACGCCCTTCGCCACACCCAACGACATGCGGCAGGCGACTCGCCAGAACCCGCTCCCTCCACCTCGTGCCACTCGGGCGCTCTCCTGGGAGTGCCTCTGCGTCGCCCCCGCTCTGGACCTGCTTCGGGGCTTTGGGGGGGGCGGAGGGGGGGCACCACCGCCCCCGCCCCGAGCCGCCCTTCCAGGGACGCCGTCCATTTTGGACGCCCCAAATGGGTACGGAAAAAATGGGTACAATGCCCAACAACACATGT